>JAPZDX010000020.1:14296828-14306920 GCA_029783625.1 Naso annulatus | reverse complement strand
ATTGTCAGGGTTAGTCAAGCTGGATAGGTCTGAGTAACCCAGGAAAAGTTGAGCTTGCTTTGTGATACAGGCCCCAGGTCTCCTCTGCTTTTAGCAAGGTACCCATTTTGCTCAGAGATACTGAGGAGAGCTGAGCCAACTGAATTTCATGCACGGCATTGCATGGAGGTTGGCCTGTACGGAGGGGACAGAGCACACTTACTGGGTAGGGAAAAGAGGAGGTCACTGGTAGCTGTAAAGGGGGACATACCTTTGGCAGCACTTGTAAGGGAGTTGTTTACATACTTGACCCAGCGGAGATGGGAGCCCCAGGAGGACAGGTGTCACTGACACAATGCAGAGCTGACTCCAAGTCCTGGTCAGCCAGCTCCACCTGGCTGCTGGACTGGGGTGATATTGAGACTTGAGGCTGGTGGAGGCTTACAAGGCTCAGCAAAACTCTATCCATATGAGAACTGTGGACCCCTGTTGAATGCTTTATCCACCAGACTACCATGGAATCTGAAGACATGGAGAACTAGTGGGTGGACAGTCTTGGAGGTTGAGGGATATTTAGAGAGCTGGACAAAATGCGCAGCCTTAGAGAAACGGTCGACAATTTTGACAATACCAGTGCTACCTTGTAAGGGGGAAGCCCATTTACAAAATCTACAGCAATGTGTAACCAGGGTCATAGTTAGGTATACATGGTTAGGGGGGGACATTTCCTGGGTCTGATTGGGAATATTGGGCTTTACAGACCACAGACTCGATTTCCCATGTCACTACTGAAACCATATAGAATGAGTAAAGGATGAACTTTGGAAGGAGAGTTCAGAGTCGGGCACTGATTGGCGAGAGAGAGCGTTGAGTTTGACATGGCAGGAGCCAGGGCAGTCTGTTAAGGTGAAGTTGAATCCTCCCAGAAACAGGGACCATTGAGCCTATTGAGGATTAAGCCCCATCACTGAGTGAAGGTAGGAGAGGGTTTTGTGATCTGTCCAAACCACTAAAGGGTGTTTCCAATTACTGATAAGTAAGAATCCCATAGTAAGACTGCAGTGGCAGACATGGAACTCACAAGCCCAAATGTAGCATCTATTGAATATATATTTATTATACCAAATAGTTTGGAAAACATGGTAAATATTGAGAGTAACAACTACATTGTGCCATATTTCATGGCCTTCACCACCAAGTGTTTACACTGGACTTTGATAATATTCATGATATTCATAATATTCATGACACAATCTTAATAGTCTCATGACAGCTATATGAAAACCACACACATACACACACACACAACAGTTTGATGTAATGTCGACAAATTAGGCTAAATCACTTCTTTAAGACTGATAATAAGGCATGACAGGGTGACCTGTTTGTAACAGGTCATAGTCTTTGTTAAAGTTAAGCTGATCCGAAGGACACATCTGAAAAAAATGGACTCAGTGTGCATAGGCCCTAAGACTTGGTTGAAAATCTCATACAATAGCAGCTTTGCATCAAATGACAAGACTGACTGACTGTCATTAAATGACAATATATGTACAAATATATAATAACTTAGTATGAAACATATTAATAAAGATATATATGGATTACCCAGGATTACTCATTAATGTTAGATTTTGAGTTAAATTTACCCTTGCTTTTTACAATGGCAGCTTTGCTTCAAATAACACGTCTGATTGAATGTCAGTTAATGACAACATATAAACATATAAACATACAACAAATATATTTTCATTCATAAAGATAACAGCCAAAGACACTATCATGTTCATGGCAAGTGTCATGTCATGGTTATGATGGTGTCCTCTCAGTCTGATGCACACCACTTTAATTTAATGATTACCCATTAATGTTTGAGAATTTGAGTTAAGTTTACCCTTGCTTTTTACAACGGCAGCTTTGCCTCAAATAACACAACCGTTTGTCATTTAATGACAACATATATCTACATATAATAACACAATATAAAACATATAAACATACAACATATATATTAACATTCAGAAAGATAACAGGCAAAGACACTTTCATGTTCACGGCAAGTGTCAAAATCCTTAAAGTGTCACCACTTTAAGGATTACCCATTAATGTTTTAGAATCTAACTTAAGTTTACCCTTGCTTTTTGCTTTTTGTATTAATATTACCAACCTCTCTTCTCCCCCATCTCCTTGTCCACCAACCTTTCTCTCTTTCTTGGCCCCCCTCCAAACAGGAAGCTCTTAAGGTTTGGATTCATTTTGATTACTTGATGTACTGCTCTCTTCTCTCTTCATGACCTCTTCTGCTGCTGCTGATCATAATATTTCACGCAAGACTAAGTGTATGTCACTTTAAATAGTATTTCCAAATATAATCTTTGTCCAGCTTACATGAAGTACATGTAGTTTACACTTGTAAGGGTATGTTTTGTAAACAATATCTTAAAGGAGAGCTTTTATGCTTTTCCATCCTTTTTGAGCAATAAATGCTGTTACAGTGTTAGTAAGTTGAGCTGAAGGACAGTCATGTTAAACAACACAAAAGCGTCACATAATGAGGTTCATGCATCTGGAAGTGAGCCCTGCAGGCTGTTTTGGTTGGCTCTTCATGCTGTTTCAGGAGGTTTTGGGGTTTTTTTTCTTGTTTTTTTTTTTTAAAACTCTCTTGTTACATTGCCGTCAAAGTGTGCAGGACTTCCCTATATGGGCATGCCAGCTCCATGCACACAGTGCTGTGCCTGCCTCCTCCCCCACTGTGCTTAGACATTGCTGTGCTCTGCTCTTTGCTTCACAGATTACAATGTTAGCACTTTATTTACAACACCTCAACATGAGCACGAGGTGGATAAACACCTAAAATGCTACTAAAGGAATGCTTTTCCCATAGTACTTGGTCATGTTGAAGTGTCAAAAGCACCAGCTGTAAATAACATTTGATCAGTGTCCTACCTATGTTTAGGGGTGCAAGGAGAAGGGAAAGTGGGAGGAGGAAGCTGTACAGACCGTTTTGAGAGAATGCAAGAAATAGAAGGAAGAAAAAGCATGAGAGGTTGGGTTTTCCAAGATCTGCAACCTCTACTGTTCGGAAACAGTTTTCTGAGAAAATAAAATGCTAGTTTCTATGACAACAATATCACAACGGTTACTGTGTAATCGCCACTGCTTTGTTGCTATTACTATCTTTTTCAATTTGAAATCTTTTTTTTTTTTTTTTTACAATGAGCATCAAATGGAGGATTCTCTCCCTCATACTTTGTATGGATGATGAGCTTGATAATAATAATAGTTTAATATCACGGCTCCGGCGATCCAACATGGAACAAGGAGAATATGGTAGCACAACACAATCCATAGGAGACAAAAATACGGTAAATATGATTGCCTTATCCAGCATAGGCCAATAAAATTAGCTGGTTGAAAAAAGCATCATTTACATTACCACTTCTGAAAAGTTAAGAATTTTGAAACCAGAAAACTTCACTATCTCCTTATTGAGAACAACTGAAAAAAGACGCTAGGTGCATGGAAAAAAATGCCAGGTTGACACAAGCCCTTAGTTTGACAAGTCAATGGATAAAGCGTGAATTTTTTTTTTTATTTTTTTTTCACCTGACCAACATGTTAGCTTGCACTTACTGTTTCCCCAGGATAAATGAATGGAACAGCTTGAGCTTAACATAAGTTTTGTGGCAAAAAAAAAAAGAAAGAAGTTTTTTGTGACATTTTACAAGTAGCTCCGTTGGGCTACTGGGATCTTCCCCTTCCAGCTTAAGATTCAAGATGGAATGTGAAAGAAGTGGAGAGTCTTCTTCTTCTCCAGCAGGAGACAATCAAACTTGAAAAGGTCCTGGAAGATGCCTGTTCTTGCTTTTTTGCTGCAGCTTCTGCTTTTTCTGATCTGTTCAGCTTGCCTCAGATCTAAGTCTTATGTTGATCTGGTTCAAGAAATTCTTTGAGCTCATTCATCCCTGGTCATTGGCTTGTCTCCATTACTACCTATATTAATTTTTCTTTCCCATGTCCCGCTCTGTTTGGAAATGATCCCTAACTGAGGCATCTCCAATTCTTTCTTTGCTCTTCTCACAGATGATGTAACCAAGGATGTTCAACTTGGAGGTTATGCTGCCTCTTAGCACATTCTTGTGGGTGGTGTTTAACCTCTTGTGTTTTTAATGTTTAAGCTTCCCTTTTCACTGGGTTTGGGTTGCTTGATTATTGCTTTTCTGACTGGCTTCACTGTTGGTTCTCCTTTCTTGTGCAACATTATTGTCATCTGCAAGAGGAACAGGAATGATACACTTGATGACTTCTCAGTTTCCTTTTTTCAAGTACTTTGAAATTTCTATTCAGCTGCAGTGGCCAGCAGGAGACAGAAATTATGCGGGTGGGTTGAGTGTATTGCACGATACACAGATGCACTCTCGCTCAGACATGTTTTCATCTCGTAGTGTTAGCGAGCAAATTTGAAGCGGGTTGGAGCGGGAGATAAGGCAGTGCTTAAAAAACCTGCTCCCCACTCAGAGCAAAGTTGTCATGCTCTGCTCACTACTCCATTCTGCTCACATGCTCTGTATTAGGACAACACATTCTCACGGCAAGTTGGTCTTTTCTGTTTCTATCGGAAATGGTTCTGTACGGTTTTGGGCATGCTGTTGAAATGCATTGCTTGTGGATAAGGCATTATAAAACCTTATGGAAACCTAAAATATACCACCCAAGAACATGGGAGTTGTTTTAGCATTATGTTTGCTGTTCTTTTTTCTTTCTTTCTTTTATTTATTTATTTATTTAGTAATTTTTGTTAATTTTGGGTTGGTGTTTACAGCCTGGCTACATATACTTTCCGCAGCCTTTGTCATCCCGCCCTCCCCCTTCCCTCCTCCCCCCTCCGCCTTCCTCTCATTACAACCCCGCCTCCGCCACCACCACCCACATGTGGAGCAAACAGTAGTGTCATCAAAGTGGCTCCTCCATAGGCCTCTGGGTGTGATGCTTTTCATAATGCTGATGGCTTCTTCCTCTCCTTTTTCTCACTCTCTCACCACCGACACCGCCACTCTCCTGCTCCTCAGTGCAACCTAAATGCAGTATACATTAAAGGCAGGAAGCTGTCGGTGACAAAGGGCCCTGGTTTGTTGTTTGCAAGATGGAATCTCTTCTATCTTTGTACTTTTGAAACTCCTTTTTCGGTCTCCTGCTCTTTTTCTGTGTCTTTATCCTCCTCCATCCCTCTCTTTTCCTTCTCTCTCTGTTCTCTCCCCTTTCTAGAACAGTCGGTTGGCGCTCTGCCTCCCTCTTTAACCTGATCTCCTGCTAGAGCTGTTGTCGGTGCTACACTGTCAATGTCGCCCTTGTCCCCCCCCCCCAACCCCCCTCCTCACTGTATTCTGCCGCTTCCACATTCCAGCCCAGAATAATCCCCTCTGGCTGGTCGTCTTTTCTCTCTCTCTAATGGTTTTAAGCAAGTCACAGAATGTAATCTCTCATGCTGGTTACATTATTTTTGCTTAATACTGTTCATGTGCGCAGAAACATGCAGAACTGNNNACACACACTGAAAAGCTTTCACTGCCACAGACGCACAATAGGAGCTGAAATGAAAACACGCTGGAATATACGAACATGCTCAAATGCACCTGCACTTACAGCACACACGTAATCACATGTGAGGATGCGCATTGCATGATGAATCTTCTCAGCTTCGTTGCGACTGTTCATCCTTCTCTGTGGACCGATGCCATTGTTGCCTCTCGTGCTTTAAGGAGACACGGATCTGAATTAGCACATGCTCGCCTGCATTCTCTACCTGTCTATCAGCCAGATATAATTATCCATGGAGATTCTGTCAGATAACAAGTTAAAATAAGCTCAGCAGTAACCAACAGTCCTGGCATGGCCCTGAACTCTCATTTGATGTAACGCTTGCAGAACAAATGACAATTTCATGGTCCAGAGGAACACCAGTGGTTTCAATCGTGGAGATAAACTCACTCAGCGACCCACTGTTCTTGTTTTGTTCCAAGTTGTATTTGAGGGTAATTTTTTGATGGCGCCCTCACTAAGTGGCTCGGCAAAGGGAATTATTTTACATCTCTGCAAATAGCTCTTTGTCCTACCCGTTTAATCAAGTTTCGTAATTATTTCAAAGGGGCATCTGGTTGTATTTCTTTTGTGAATGAGTTTGGAAAGATTGGCTCGCAAAACAAGGAGTCTGTACTTGAATCAGAAGATATGAAGTGAAAAAAATAAAATTTGTTTATTCCCCATAGCACTTGCAGTGCTAATTTCAGCCCATTTATCGAGGAAAATGAGAAAAAAATGAAATTGCATGGTAAAACAACATAATTTGCAGCATCAGTTATTGTGCTTTTGTAACTAACCTTGCTGTCTCACTTCTACTCTAGTAAGAGTTGGGACAAAATGTTAATGTACGGGTTAATCAAAACCTTTTACATGCCAGATATTACATTCTTTTGAGTTTGTATAGTCAGACATTCTTGTACCTGAAGAATGGTTTTCATGATCCCAGCCTGCAACCGTATTACCACCCAGAGAAACACTTAAATATTAAAAAGTTGAAGGATTACATATTTAAGCAAATTTCAAGACTTAGGAAGGCGCATATTTAAATACTGAAACCAGCAGCTGCTTTAAGTCAGGAAAATGTAATTAAACTGTGGAAATCCGCAGTAGTAGAAAGTGTGTGCAAAATCAGCAGTATAGCCCTTTAAAGGTAGATTAGTAGCATTGTTCGATGCAGCTTGTAAACACAAATTCGGCACCTCCTCCCAGGCTCACCGCAACCAGAAATATTGTAGCGTCTCCTTATACTCCTTCCGCCTACGCAGCAAGCTATGTAAGAATATTACATTTCTTATAATAAAAAAGTTGATCATTTATCAAGCTAGCACAAGCTAACTGCTGGTGTTTGGCACCTACCCATCCAACAGAAAGCAGGCCAACTCCACATCAGGGCCCATGAGTGATAATTGAGCAGGATTTATTTTGTATAAGTCTATATTTGTTTTTGTTTTTTTAAGAAAATGCCTCTGACTCTACCGTGATTATGGTGAATATATGTAACTAATCACCAGGGTTGCTAAGTATTAAACTGTATTAGAACTAAAAGTACTCTATAACTTGAATATTGAATAGTATAGTGTATCTTGGAAAACTGCCACTGTTGTAGCTAAATGACTGTGGATCCTTAAAAACAGTACTTTTTCCACATGAAAAAAATCAATTTCCCCACTGACTTCTCTGCAGTACTGACCACAATTCAACAAGCTTTGTCTAGAGATGTCAACAACAACCCCTTGACAGCTGATGGTTCACATTCATAGAGCTTTGAAGCCTCCTGTTACCATCCAGGGAGAAGATGTGGTGCACTCACAGGAAACTTGGGGTCCAAATCAACAAAATCTTGGACTGATCAGACCATAGCAGAAAGTTCCTATGAGGAAACTGAGATCCTTTAGTGTGTGCAACAAGCTGCCGAGAGTCAGCAGTGACCAGTGCACTGTTCTTGGCTGTCATTTGTTAGGGAGGTGTCATTGCGACTGCTGATGCCAGTAAATTTGGTAAGAAAGTCCAACTCTGTGGTTGGGCTGGCAGTGCACAGTTTGGAGGCAGTGGCTAGGAGGAGGATGATGGACACGATGAACACCGTCCTGAATAACCCCTCCCACTCACTTGATGATGAACTGTGGCAGGTTGACAGCACATTCAGCCACCAGCTCGTCCCACCAAAGAGAGATGGTATGCTTCAGGCGTTCACTTGTGCCCAATTCCATCAGACGCCACAAAAGCAACTGTGACCACAGCCTAAGCCAGCTGTGACCCCACACCCCCACACCCAACCCACTCCCACTCAGCTGGACCTGCCACACATACTGCTCTCATCTCTTCCAACAATCAGACACAATGGTAACTGTGAAAAATGTACCTTTTCTACCTCAGCTTTACAGTAATCCATCCATTGCGATGCTTGTTATTGTCAGAATTATGATTATTGTTAGGAGCTGTTATATCCGAGGAAAAGTGCGGCATTTTAGGAAATCTGCTTTCATGCCAAGAAGTAGATGATTGATACCACTCTCATATCATGTATTTTAAATGTTAAGAAACAGTCAATTAGCTTAGCTTAGCAGACAGACTAAAAGCAGCGGGAAACAGCTAGCCTGGCTCCATCCAGAGGCAAAAGCAAACAATCATCAGCACGTCTAAAGATAACTAGTTTCTTATTTATTCAGTGGGAACAAAGTGTCAGAAGCTTTGGTGTTGGTTGGCTGATTTTTTTTTTCTTCTACTGTTTCCCGTTTTAATGCTAAGCTAGGCTAACCATCTTCTGGCTGTAGCTTCAAAATGTATAATCATGCGAGTGGTATCTATTTTGTTCACATCCAACTTTTTGCAAGATAACAACAAAGCTTGTATCCAAAAATGTTGAAATGTCATTAAAAGCAGCATTTAATCTATATATTTTTAATATTATATGTTTTGTTAATCATTTCTACTTATATACTTCATAATGTACCTTTAATATGATGTTATATTGTATCAAAGAACATTTTTATCTTACCCAAATCAAATCAAGCCTTTTTTTTCTGTTAATAATCACAAAGATGATGTTGTTCCAGAACACTCTGTTTTTAACCGGTAAAAATTGATTTCTGCATAGTGCCTTTAAACATTTGTGTGGTGGATGTTGTAATGTAGGCCTAAATAGCATTTAAATTTTAATTTTTTCCTTTCCCCTATAATCAGTGATAAGTATCTGGAATTTGAATATCACCCTTGAGGGTCAGTAAAATATTACATTGCCCTCTCTTAACTTATCTTTTCTTATAAATGGTAAACAGGGAACCACAGACAAAAATAGAAACCATCTGTTGTTGCTACTTGAATGAATTTCTTATCTAATGCACCGTGAAAGTTTGCACTGCCTCTGTATAAAACGGTAATGTACTACATTCTGTTGAAAATAAAGGTCTTAAGCTTGTTTTATCTTTAGCATATGGATTTGTATGTACTTACCCAAACATAAAGCAGTGCTCTAACACTCTGAAGCAGCTGACTCCGTGCCACCCTGTCATTCCAATGAAATGCAGATCTGTGATAATAGCCTGTGCTCCCACAGGCTTTCACTTCTGTTTATTCCTGCAAATCAGTTGACAGTAAAAAAAAACAAAACAAAACAATGTTCTTCACACTGTTATGAGCGCCATTGCTTGTCTTTGCAAGGCACAGTGTAGAGTGCTACCGGATCAAGGAATATTACATGCATTATACATAAAGTGTGCGACTCTCTGATTCCCATGTGTCATGTTAACTCCCAAATAAACAAAATTCAGGCAGCCTGAGTGTAGCTAAGTGAAGAGGATCACTCCCCAATTAAGCCTGTTCTTAGCCCTCATTTTTCATCATGCGTGGTTATTTTTTTGTCCCATATGTGGTATAACCAGAGGTAATTACAGAGGAGGTAACTCTGATGCTGTCATCTTGGAGACCTGTGAAGCATTTATTTGACCCCCCCTCCCTACCCAGCATGAAGCACTAGAAGATGTAAGAACAGATTAATGAGTCCATAAAGGTTTCTGTGTCTTGTTAATACCATTGAGTTGGTCAAAATAAGATCCACAACGGAGCAACCTTTAAGAATTCTCCATTTTTAATCCAGAATACTGCTCTGCATATTTAAATAGACAAGAGTCTTAATCAGTTTCTGTATGTAGATGTTTTAAAATTGAAAGTCTCAGCAGCTTAATGAAGACGGTTTTCTGATTGATTTAGAGCAAGAGTGGGTCATATATCTTTCTTTATTCAAGGTCCAGAGAACAACATCAAAGAGATAATGTACCTTATTAAGTATTCTTCCAAAGTCCTCCAAAATTCAAAAGTCACCCTCTCAGCTCCCCAAGGCCCAGGGAGCTGTGTTCATCAAATTATTTTAGTGAGCATGTAAAGCTTCTTTAATCAAAGGATAGCTGGCTAATATATGTCTGAAAGTAGGGTAATGTCTTCTTTGGAAGACGACTTTAAACAAGGTTAGGTTATGATTTTCCTTTTCAATTCTTTATCTGAAGTTGCTACAGATGGACCCTAAGGCACATTTTG
>JAPZDX010000020.1:14199279-14209674 GCA_029783625.1 Naso annulatus | reverse complement strand
AATCTCTGATATGGCTGTAGCGCCCCCTATGGGTGCATTGTAATTTTTTCTCTGTGTGACCAAACTCAAGGCAGAGCCTACAACGATGTTCACACAAAGTATGGCATTGATCAGAGTAATGGTCACCAAGTTTTGGCCATTTAAAGTCAGAAACACAGCTGTAGCGCCCCCTACGGGTGCAACAACATGTCCAATTCGTCCCCAAATTTAATGGGTTCATCTTTGTCCCAGTCTACAGCCTTCCTCAAGGTTTCATGGGAATTGGCTCAGTAGTTTTTCTGTAATCCTGCTCACTAACAGACAAACAAACAGACGGCACCGAAAACAATAGCCTCTCGGCGAAGGTAATGATAAGGCAGGAAGGAACAAAAACACTCAGACATCTTGAACAATCACATGCACACATATACACACAACCAGGATATTACTTTGCAATACAATATACCGTATATGGTTCAGACTGAACCATATACGGAGAAGTTACTCGTGATAAGGATGTGACTGAGTTTACTCATCTTATGAGTTGCAGTCTGCGAAAACCTACAATGACACCTGTAACACCCACATTTCATACTGCTCAGTGTTTTTACTTTAAAAAGCCTTAAAACTTAAAATCCAAGAGATCTTTTATTGACAATTCTGAGCTAATCAGAGCTGTGTGCTTTGGTTAGCTTAGATTTGATAAACAGTGTTAACATACTTGAGCTTTTCCAGTGGAGACTGATTACCTTACACCAGTGAGAAAAGCGCAGACAGACAGACATAGCATGTCTTTGGACTGTGGAGAGTGCCAGAGCACCCAGAGGGGAACACATGCAGACAGGGGGAGAACATGCAAACTCCACACAAAAAGGTCGGATTCGAACCCAGATCATTCTCGCTGTATGACTGCAAATCATGGGGATATCCCCTGTCCAAATGTGTATTCATTGCTCACTGCAGAGTAAATCATTTCGGTGTCCTTTAGGCAACCTGTTTCGCTTAAGACACCACATCACAGGTGATTCAATTAGTGAGGACACGAGGTAAGTAGTTCAACCAAAGAGCAAATGTTTCTTCTCACTGTTTCATATGAGCATTTTTTGAGACCTGAAGAGGTTAAGATAAGTATATCAATATACTGTATTCTTTTTCCCCCATCACATTTCTTTAATAATCTCGTGACCCCTCAAACTTATCTTGATTGTGGAACTACAGTGAATGAGTTCATTTGGGACATGGCTCCAGTGTCTAGTATCAATACCGACAAGTCTGGAGGAAGCCCTGAAAAATGTTCATCTCTTTTATAGTCTCAAGGGAAACCATAACAAGCTACATAGGTTATGCTCACAACAGAGCACAGAACATAAATGCTTAATTCTGTTTGCGGCTAGTTTAAGTGACACTGCGATGATTTATTTATTTTTTCTTGTAGATTGACAAATAAATGAAATAAACAATGAAATAGCTCATTTAGATATGCATAACACAAGCACAAAGATCTGCTATCAGCATCTTCAGCTGGAAAATGTCACTGTCATAAATCAGCCTTCAGAAAGTCCTTAAAAAACAACATCCAATAGATATGCATCACATTCTTTGCCACCCTGACTTCTTTGCACACACCAACACTCCCACACACACACACAGATATACCTCCTGCATACTGAGGAGGCCCGCGGGGTCAGAATGCATTCATAGGAACCTGCTCTGTGATGAAGAGAAAAGAAGCTGGGAGCGGTAGTGGAAAGTGGATTGGAGGCATATGGAGTATTACACAGAGGTTAAAGAGCAACAGTGTAACATATTCTTCTATTTTACCACTCCTTTTTGTGGAGATGGCGATAGATATCTGGTGAATCCCAGCATTGGAAAGTAAGTAAGTGCATTTACTCAAACATGTACAGTTACTCCGGTACAAAATCCAGTTACCAATTCTTTAAAATGGACTATTTCTATTTTTTTGCAACTTTATAGCTCAACTCCACTAAATCTCTTAGGCAAATTATGTAGTTTTTATTCAGCTACCGTAAATTTATCTCACAGTTTTGACTATACTTTATTTTCAGACTGACTTCGTCAACCTCCACATTGGGTAATTTTGAATTTTTCTGATTAACTGAAGGTTTCCAGGGCTGAACAAATTCTACTTCTCAAGCTAAATAGACTATTTAATAACCCTCTTAGGCCAGTGGTTCTCACAGGACAGTGACACTGCAAACATGTGATGATCTTTCAGAGTATGATGCAATCACTACAGGTTATATTACTCAACAGGATTTGGTGGCATGTAGTGGTGAGGTTGCAGAATGCATGCAGCTGAATTTAAGTCTCTTCACCTCACCCTCCCCTTCCAAACATACCAGAAAACCTACAGGGGCCTTAAAGCTGACAAAAACGTGAAGTCTTTGGTTCGTCCATTCTGGGCTACTATGGAAATATGGTGTGTGAGGTCATTTGAAATTTTAATGCTTATCATTTGATAAGTTTCCACTGTTCAACATGGGTTATTATGTTTTTCTTTGTTCTGTACATTTTGAAACTCTTGATATTGTAACCTGTTCAGTATGTGTACAAAATTTGCAAATGTGAAGGTATTTCCATTAGCTGCAATATTATTTTACAGTTGATGTTGGCATGCTAAGACTTAGATGCACTGTGCAATTTACACCACCAGGTGGTGCTTGTGAGTAAAAGCAGGGTACGGGCAGGAATTCGCAAAAGAAGAACTGTTGTTTCACTGTGTTTTGGTTGTAGCAGAGACAGTTAATGAGACACAGGGTTTGACAGAAAGCAGTAATAAGGTATCTGCAGCTGAGAAACTTGCAGCAGAATTCAGAGAAGAACTGGTTTATCATTTTTGAGAAAAGAAATAAATTCCAGACGAGTGAAATGTCCTTCCAGCGTGATTGAAGGACCTGTCCTTCTGTAAATATAAAAGGATCATTCTGAGGTAAAGAGTACACAACCATTGCTGTTTTCACATGATTACGCACTATTAAAAACATTCTTATGACTATTCCGTTCCATTTCTGCCATATTTTACAAATAGACTACCCTAAATCCTACTTACTGGACATTTAATATAAATGTAATTAATAGGACAGTTAGGAGAAGACACTATATTCAAAGGTCTACACTGATAACACAATTAGACATCGACTAAATACTAAATACTATATACTATATAGACTATAGACTAAATACTATATACAAATATCTAAAATAAAGTGCTTTTGCTCATTATTCTCAGTCATCACATGCCTGTAATGACTGTGAAATCCGTTATACTGACATCTGGGTCTGTTTGAGTGGAATACAGGAAGACAAGTTGTCACTGCACATAAGAAATCTTCAGCAATGAAATCTCTGTCATTCTCTTTTCCCATTGACTGGGTGTCCTTATTGATAATTATAAACCCTCATGGACGTTCATGCAGCACGAGAGAGTGTGAATATGACTGGATGTTTATGGGAATGAGAGAACAATGCACTGTAGCCTAATAGTGTTTTCTCAGTGATTAGGCATCCATATTTATGATGCACCACACCCATGGACTTCAACTAAACCTGTATCTGTATCAACATGACAGGAAGTCATTTGGGAATCAGCAGAGGATATCTATTGTGTCAGGCCGTTACAGTCTGAAAAGAATAGGGGTAGATGCAATGAATAGGTTTTCATATTCATAATTGGCTATGCCCTGTGTCTCTGTGTAGTTTTTTTTTGTGCATGCTTATCACAATAACACAGAGTGATAATCAGCTGTTATCTCAATCCCCAAAACTCTCATTTCAACTGAGGTTATTAGAGAGTGAAATAGCCAGCCATATAGCCCCTCACTATATTCCACGCACACACACCCGCTCTCAGATAGAGTATGAAATAAGAGCCCTCTCAGCTATTTAATAACCCAATTTACCGATGATGATGAAAACATATTCCCACTTACCTTTTCATCTAAAACGTGTTATGTTAAACTCAAGTAGTTTGAAATTATAAAAAAGGTGGGGACATCAATATTAATAAACAAGCCTCCAAGCTGATACATCAACAGTGTCCTCTTGTGGTGGCATAGATTTAGAAGGAGTCCCGTCTGCTTGTTGCCCGAGTCCAACTGTCCAACTGATTTGTGTTGCTTTGCCAGGATGCCTTGACATCTGCCAGACACAATTGCGCCCAGCTGTCTCTAAAGGTGGCAGCAATGTGGCATGATTTGAAAGGAATTTCAGGCTTGGAGATGTGCAAGAAGAAAATGCAGTTTTCGACAATTGGATGGTACACCATTAGGTCATATTTATTCGTATGTCCATCAAGAAAACGGGCACGCCACCTTCATTTTGCCAACCTCCACCCACTGAGTCGTAAAGGAATTGAATACTGTATTACTAACTATGTCTCCATCTTACAGGAGCCTATGTTTTTTTATGCAGTAACAACCACCAAACTGCCCTCAGTAGCTCAGCAACCGTATTTTATGCTTTTGGATCAAACCTTTCAGTTGAGAACGATAAGCTGTTGCCAGGCAGTCATGAGAACATGTTCTTATAAATTTAAAGTATTTGGCCTGCAAAAATCGGCCATAATACAATCCATTTTGTTTGACTCTACCTGTTCTCTGCATCAATCTCTTCTGTATGTGATAACTAACTTGCAATGCTTCTCTACCTCTACAACACACACACACACACACACACGCATATGCTTCTCTGTGTGAGTTCCTCAGACTTTCTTCTCCTCCAACTATTTCTCTGGATGTGCAGTGGTAATAACAAAGGTGTTTAGTCTGTGTGTGTGTGTGTGTGTGTGTGTGTGTGTGTGTCTGTGTGGGCTGGTACCCAAGTCATCCCAAATGACCTTGCATCCTCATTATTCTTTGTAGACGGGCCCTTCAAAGCAAGCTGTGGGATGGCAGGCTAGAAATGACGAAGTGGTGTCTGATCTCACACTGATTCCTGCTCTGATTGATACATACACGCATGCTGCTTGCTCGCACTAATATAGTCAACAATATTACAAGGGTAGGGAGAGGAGAAGCTTTAAAGTCGTGCTCAAAAGTGGATGCTGTGTTTCCAGCGATGTAAATAATTCATAACATCTTGCAACGCATCTGCTAATAACACTCGGTTGTAATTCAGCGGGCTACCCCCGAGTTTTTCCCGCTATGACTCCGGCGAGCTGCGGTTCTCTTAAAGTCAAAGCAAAAAGTGCGATACTGCTTTAAACGCTTGATTCATAGACAAGGGACAAAACTGAGGGCAGATTTTAGTAAAAGGGTTAATGGCTCGGAGGGTGCTTGAGGTCCTAATCGGCATAAAAGATGTGGCACAATTCTCATAAAGTCATTTGTGGCTCTTTAATATTACCTCTGTGACATTTTCCCTGGCATCCAGCAGAGATGATTTTATGAGCTGGGTTGTTTTTTTTTTTTTTTTTCAGCAGCCACACCAGAGATAAACCTTGTAGTTGGTCCCCTCCACCCCCCTCCACCCCCTTCTCTTTCACAAATATCACCCTTGCTCGCTCTATCTGCCTCTCTGTTACCCTGACAGGCATGACATGGCACTGGTAAGCCCCACTTCTGTGCGCTGGCTGGTTTGTGGGCTGTGCTTCTGAGTGGCTGGCACATCACAGCGCCTCTGCCTCAGGAGATAGAGACATTTGAATTGTATTCCTCAGCCCACAGAGCGCCACACTGGATATTATCAACAAACGGGCAGCAGTAAGAAGAGTCAGACACAGCAGTTAAATCTGACGTCTAATGTATATCGAAGAGTCAACATTTTCGCTGTGGATGGGTACGATGAGTGTGTCTCATTTGTTTGCTGAAAGAGGGCATGAGTGGGTAGCAGGGGCACAGCTGCAGGAGTGTCTAACTGCATTGCAATGCAAGTGTGCTGTGTTTAAAGAGATGTGCAGAAGGGGGGAAAATCTGCTTCCTTAACTTTTCCAGCGGTTCTTATCAGGTAATTACCAGCTCACCCTTGAAATACCAACATGGTGCTGGTACACTGGTGATGGTGGAGAAGCAGCGTAGGTCATCTTGTAATTATGACTCTTTCCTTCTGCCTTTATTGTCTCTGCATAATCAGCTCCATCAGGGCTGAAATAATTGATTCTCCATTTATGCTAATGGTATGGATCTGGAGCGTAGACGAGCAAATACTCAGCCATGTTGTCTTTCGGGCGTGACATTTAAAATGGAATGGAGAAAGAGTTAGATTCAAGTCATATAGCAGGATGTTTTTGCTCTGGCCTCAGTCTCAGCCTTGAGTAGAGGCTTCGGGTTGCACTTGTACTAACCAGACCAGACACAAAACAGGAGTGAGACCTTCAGATGTATTCCACCACTGCCTGTTTAGGGACCTTTACTATTGTGTATCAACTGATGGAGGTAAATTAGATCGCACTCATGCATGCAGACAGCCTTACCAATTAATCCCCCGCCAACCAGGCTGTGGGAGCCTCCAAACACAGACTCACAGAGACAAAGAGACATGCTTTCTTTGTAATGCAATGTCACAAAAGTATCTGACAAAAGCTTCATAAAAACGTAGCAGACCATTGCCTCACAACTGCCTTCGGATCCCTTAGTTCTTTAATGTCAATCACCTGTCAGGCCACGGCTGATAGGCTGCCAGCAGCCCAGCAGGCAGCCTCTGACAGGTAAAGGTAGCAGTCTCTCATAGGAATTAAAGTTTTTCAGTTATTATTCATGACATGAGCAAATCACTTACACACAAAGAGCCCCCTCAGCGGAGAGCGACTGTGGTAAAACTGTAGTAAATTGTGGTTAAAACATTTTCTCACATTGCATTGATGTAAAAATGATCTGAAATATGTATGTGGCTGTAACATCTGAGTTCATCTTTGTGATGCACTCAGTTTTATGAAATCTGCTTTAGCTGGCAGCCGCCTGGTTCTCATTTTGCCAAATGGGCACTTACAAATGGCCAGTTAACAAAACCTGCACACCAAGGAGCGTATGCCATATTGTTCACTGGACAGCAATCTCCCCGGAGAAAACCCCTCAAACAAAGGCAACATGGTGAAGAAGAAGCCCATGATGGCTCTATCTCATTCCTCCCTGCCACTCACACAGCACACACATCAATCACAGCCCGCCGGCCTCAGATCCAAGCAGCTCCTTGAATGCGATTTGTCACAGGTCCTTAGGCGTTGACATGCTTCTAAAAAGCTTGACTAATCTGCCTAAGATAACGGTCTGAGATTTCCTTGGTGGGTGTTAATCAAAATGATCTGCTCTATGTCCAAGAAATGGACTGGTCGCTATGAGGATGGACGTCGCAATTAAACACATCATTAAGCAAATGGGAATGGATGAGCACAGGATGTGAGGATTTTTGACACTTGAGGAAAGGCTCCTTTTGAGAAAGAGTTTCTTTTCCTAGTGAGAATTCATAATGAAAGCTTAGATTTTTCTTTTTAAGTGAGGCAGGTATGACAAGAAGGCAAAGGGAAAAGGTTTGTGACTTCTCTGATTCTGCTTTTTTAGCTTAAACATTCTCTCTCATTCTTTAATTCCGGTATTTTTTTGACAAGAATTTTTCAATCCAGCAACAGATTGCTCATGAGTAGGAGCCTGCATTATTCAGTGACTGCCGTTATATTCACCAGGCAAATGCTTCAACCTGCATGGTGAAAGGATACTCCAGCAAGAAGGATACATGTCACCCCTTCAGAGCAATTGCCACTCTGTGAGCCATCCATGGGAGCAAGCCGGTGGGTGTGATGGGCCCAATTTAATGCTCCATTATGCAAATTGATCATCTCAATTGACCATCACTGTGGTGATAGGTCGGGCTGACTGGATGCCGGGGGTGTCTTTTAAAATCTTTAGAAAAACATCAGACCAAAGTCCCAGGTGCAAAAAATAAGCAAGGTGAGTAAAAAAATGTGGAATGCATCACGGCTTTAACCAATGAGGCGTGACAGAGATGAGTGACAGGAAGTTAATGGCCGTCTTGGTGACCTCTTTAACGACCAGTCACATTTAAAAGTCACCTGTCTTGTCTTTCCTCTGAGAGTTAAAGGGTTGTAAGAATAAAGTACAACATTTGCATGATGAGTTTAAACCCTGTAACATTGTCGCGCATATATTTACTCCGGGTGCGATCTTCTCCTTCGATTCTTTTCCGCCTAAGCCGAGTCCCTTGTTGATAATTCCATAAATCCAAATAGATTAAAGGAGCATAGCAGAGATATTTGTTTTCATTTCAATCTATATCTGAGTTGATATTTCACAAATTATGCATTGTAGTGAACACAAATTGAGTTAGATATTCCCTTATTTAATGGAGAGATTTTCAGCCTGCTTATCCCCTCGCGACCCTGTGAAGAATCACACGACACACTTGAGTTTCCCTCACAATGGACAGGGCGCAGGAAAGTCAGAGTATGGGCGAATTAATTTTGTCAGTGCCTAATTGCATTTATTGGCCATGCCTGGCACCTCCTAATCCTGGATTATGATGATGCATTAACAGCTGTGACTGGCTGTTTACAAGGCATTTATTAGCCGGTGTCAACATAACGAGACAAATTCCACCTATCACATTAATCACCCCACTGCCAGGACTAGGCCTATGTCACTGCCAACAGCAGAGCCAGATGACGCATAGGCCGAGGCTGCGCTGAAGCTGCTTCCCATTTTCTCGCATTAGCCATTGTTACATGGCAATCAGATTACCTCCTCGGTAACTGTCAGCCTGGCAGTGAGGTGGTGACGGGTAACTTGAAGTTAATGAAGAATTGGGGAGGTTCAAGATAACGGGAGAAGAATTGCGGGATCAAATGCAACGGTTGAGTGCGTCAAAGCACAAAAACAATTTTCCACACATAATGCTTCTAATTGAAGTCAGGTCACTTAATTACAGACTGAGTATTGTTTACTGTGAACCCATCTCCCCTTCCCTTTTCTCTGTCCATCTGTCAATTTCCCTTCACTCTACCTATCTCATTTTCATTTTCTCTCCTCTGCTATGACAACACCCAACAAAACACAACTCAGTGTATGGACGGTGAAACTATCAGTGTAAAATTTTGAAGATGGCTTCATGAATTATGCCTCATAATTTAATTAAAGGCTAGTTCAGCTGGAAGCATTTTTATCTAATGAGTACACACACGTTCAGCACAAAAAGTGTATGCATGTTGCAGTATCTCTAATTATAATCAATTATGCTTGATAGATATTTCATGATTTTACAAGAATTCGGTTGAATTTGGTGTTTTTTAATTTGATAAATTCATGTCTTCTTCCCACAGAGGCACCAAGGGGTGCAGGGTAAGAGACGCTCACTTTATTTTGCCTGGGGTTGGAGCAGAAGGGACATTGATTTCTTTACTCTTCAAGAGAACCCCAAAAGTGATGTGCAGCAATTAAACAAGATACTGCAAGACCAACCTGACACAACCATTTGAGATATGCCACCGGGGAACGTCCCGCTGGCCTTGCCTTAATGAAAGCTGGGGTTTTATATATTGCATTTCGTACAGACACACCTGACTCATCGGGTGAGATCTCTTGCCTGTAAACACTTTGTCTGCGGAATTTTCTGATTCCATTTGAAGAACAATGTCTGGTCTCTAAGTTGGTGCCAACATCACTCCTCCAATTCTCTGATCTGTCAAGACCGGCTTAACCTGACACACAGACATTGTCAGTAAGGAAGGCTTAAGATCACGTGCAAGCTCAAAGTGTTGCTGTCTCTGCTAGAAACGTGCATCTGAATTGCTTTACTTTGTGGAGAATCTTCACTAGACTTCATATCATAAGAAAAAAAATGCTAAAAATGAAGTTGGCATTTGTTTTAAAAAAAAACATCAATATAAATGGCTTCTGGCTATAAGCATCAGTAGATTAATGCCTGACATAAAGTGCTTTTGCACTTATACAATCAAAACTGATGATCCCATGGAACTCACTCCGTCTTGCATTCTATTCCTGCTAAACAGTGGATTTATTACCTTAGAATTTTACACATCATATCGTGCTTTGTAGATTGCTTTTACAAGAAGTGGTGAGACTGGGTTGTAAAATGCATGCTCTCTGGCTCCCAAAATGAATGTACTTTGGTGATAAGGACCGGATGAGAGGAGAGGAGATACGGCACAATGCAGCGGCACATCTCCCAGCACGAGCTGTTTCACTGTGCAGTAGTCTGCGTTATATAATTCTGATGGGGTTCGCTGGCCGTTTACAGTTCACCTACCTGTGTGTGTGTGTGTGTGTGTGTGTGTGTGTGTGTGTTAACACAGAACCACCTCTCTGGCTGTGTTACACTATCTTCTGATATATGTGCAAACATACAGACATGCCTTATAAGGGCAGTTTATCAAACTACATCCTCTTAACAAACAGCTAAACAGCTGAGTTTTGTTTTGTGTGTTGT
>JAPZDX010000020.1:14017750-14028566 GCA_029783625.1 Naso annulatus | reverse complement strand
GACAGGAAACAGGGGAGAGAGAGGGGGAATGACATGCAGCAAAGGACCACAGGTGGAATCGAACCCGGGTCCGCTGCCCGAGGACATAGCCTCTGTACATGGGGCGCCTGCTCTACCAACTGAGCCACCGGGCGCCCCAATTGTTGTTTATTCTTACTGAAATGTCAGTTAATGATTTCAATGTATTAAAATTGCATCATATTGTTCTTCTCATGTTATGACTGCTGGCCAGTGAAAGTTTGCTTGAGGCCAAATTTATTGCGGAGACAAATGAGTCAGATGTCTTAATTTTTAATAAAAAAGAACTCAAATAACTCGACAATTTATTCTTCTCACTAGTGTGCTGGTAGACAGCAAAACAGTCACTGAAATCACATCTCAGGGAACAAGCCTAAACATTAATGAGTTCCAGCTGCTCAAATAGGGGGGATTTGCTGCTTTTCACAGTTTTCTAAGTCAGTAAATCAAATACTTTTGACTTTAAATCAAATAACTGAAAACAGACACAGATGTCAAATTATTTGATATTTATAGATAAGTATTGTTTTTGCTGTTTCCTGTTGCTCTGTGGTGCTTGAGTTACATGCGCACCATCCTGAAAGAGTCTTTACGGCGTCTTGATTTTCTGTCTGCAACTTTTAACCATCAGCTCATTAGTTTCAAAACATCTCATCAAAGGACTGCAACTGAAAATTAGCCATCTGGCTAACAGATTTACAATAATGTTGATCCATACACCTTCTCCCTCCAGACACTTACATGTAAACAAACGTTTACTTTTTGGGCAGACATTTATACAGACTACAAATGCTGTTGCTTCTCTAAGAAGAGCGGTCATAAAAGAATAATGGTCTATGGCAACGCAA
Source organism: Naso annulatus (assembly GCA_029783625.1). Classification (NCBI taxonomy): domain Eukaryota; kingdom Metazoa; phylum Chordata; class Actinopteri; order Acanthuriformes; family Acanthuridae; genus Naso; species Naso annulatus. Next base: position 14,027,700 of record JAPZDX010000020.1, on the reverse strand, counting down.
GCTGCTGTGAGAGCATTCAAATGTTATGATGAGGCTCTGGATCTGGCACATACCTGCCAATTCAGTCACTTTTGCCAAGTCCATCATCAGGGTCATCACTGATGTGACCATAAGACAAAAATCAGAGACAGAGATAAGGATTGCAGCTTGAAAAAACTTGTTTACATGTCACCAAATGTCAAAATCTCTAAAAGAAATTATAGGAGACCTTGCCCCCTTCAAAAAAGAAAAGAAAAATAAAATAAAATAAAAACCCAACGCAAAGAATGTGTGAAGTCATTCCTAAATGAGCGAAGGCACTCATCTCTTCTTAAACTAATTATTCAAGGCTTCAGGCACTTAACATTAGAAAGCCGCCCGGCTGTGCTCTGCATTCAAAATGAACCCAATTTCTATGATATGAGGAGGATTTCGCATCTCGTCAAAATGAATTTGTGTCATTCGCAAACAATGTTATGCCGTATTAAAGTATGCAATGGACTGATGACTCATTTAATTACTTTTTTCACTGCAAAAGCTCATGACTGCTGCAGCGGTATATTCATGTCAGTCTGTGCAATGGCATGATTATGCAAACTGTGCTTTGAGATGTGCTTACACTGTGTGTCTTTTTGTTTCACTCGCCATGTTGTTGGTGTCTGCAGGTCTGTAATCTGAGCCTGTGTGCACTCCTCAATCTGTGGGTGGCTGTGTGGGGGAGTTTGGTTATATTGAAATATGGAGAAGAAGAGTTTGAGCCTGGCACATGCAAACCATTACAGGCCAACAATTTACATCTATGTGCAATAGAATTACTGGTCAAAAACTCACCTTTCCATGTGATCCTTTTTCCAAATTTGACAGATTTCAGACACACGCAGAATTGGATACATGGTCAGTTTGATGTAGAATAATGAGATTTCCAAAGAAACTTTTCATATAGCTTGCTAATGAAAAACATTATTTAAAACTGGGGTAGGCAGCTTACTTTTGGTGTCATTGGACAAAAATCCCATAATAACCTTTCGGTTAGGGATGTGAACAATATGTTGACTCAGTGACCGATTTTCGACTTTTGCTCAAGTTAACTCTGAAAACAGAACTCGAAAAATCAGGGTACAAGAATCTGTCCTGCTTGGCTAAAAACTACCTGTGCATACCTGTCATATCCGTGCCAGCAGGGAGGGTTTTCTTCTCTGCTGCAGGCTCAACTGTGAACAGGCTTCGCACTCGCCTTCTCCCTTCCTATGCACAGCGCTGTCCCTGCCCAACTCGCTCTGCCTCTCTGACACGCTCCGACACCACTGTGCTCCACTTCAGCGTTTACAGTGTCAGAACATTGTTAGAGTCGGCTCCAATAAAGTATTTTTTCGGGTGAGAAGGAAGACAAGTTAACTTTGTTCTGCTTACTAGAGAGGCGAGCACCACACAGAAGTTGATAGCGTTCCAATTTCCACACCGACAAAAGAAAAATACCTCCATTTGCATTTATTCACGGCACTTCCTCAACATGAGCACCGCAGTGAAGTTAGTTTCAGATTGGATATTCGACAGTAAACTGACACTCACTGCTGGATTGGGATATACAACATAAAACTAACTTCACTGCGGTGCAGTACTACACCGCTGTGCAGGGCGAAGCTGGATTAAGAGCTAAACTGCAGCTAAACTACGGCGCCGTTCTGACCACACTCACATCGTCTGGAGTCTGTTGGCAAGACAAATCTAAAGCTGAAAGACATTAAAACTGTAAACTTTGTTTTTAATTGTTTATCTTATGAAGCTTGAATGTTTATATATTAAAAACAAATAAATGAAATGACAAAAAAAACTGTAAATTTACATATATATTCGTTAAATTAGGGCTGAGCAATAAAATGCTAGCAATATATATCGGTGAAAGGTCCATAGAACGTTTGATAGTTAAACTCATGGTTGGCTCATAAACAGCCCATCCAGCCCCTTGATAATTAGTGAGCTACAAGTGACACACAAACAGCCAATCATTTAACCGAAAAATCTCAGAGGGTGCACCCTCCTCTGCTTATTAACAGCCTATCATGTCCCTCAACACTGGGCAGTGCTAGTGACGTGAACAGCCACTGGGTTTGCTTTCATGGCACCACACAAGAAACAACAGCAGTACAGAAATGAGAAAATAAGTGTAGAGGGAGAAAACGTGCAATAGAGTTGCTACAGCCCATGAACCGGCGACGTGCCAGCACGTGCAACATGTAATCACTGCTATTTACACTGCACACAGAGTGTCACATCGTGAAACGTTACTGCGATGTTTTCTCTCACAAGACAAGCGCTCCATGCCCGTGCTGTGGATTGGTGCCTAAAAAGTACAGATACCAAATGCTGCACGTTGCTTTCAGTTTCTGCACTCTCTTAATTGTTTGCTTGTTAAGTCACTTATAATTATTATTATTATCTGCAGCGAGCAGAGCTACAATGCTCATCAACTTGTTCAGGCAACTTGCACACAGAGCCCCTCTCCACAGAAGGTCTGCTGCAGAGTAAGTATTTAATTTGATAGACGAGCCAGATGTTACTTTGCAACCTTGTTGATAGTGATCACATTACAGTTATTACCTGTGTGCCTCGAAAATATGGTGGTTTAAAATAAAGTGGTTAAATGAAAACTTTTTTATCATGATTTTTTTTTTTATTTTTTATTATGAAAGACAGGTTATTAAAAATCATCAACAACTATCGATATCACCTGATATGAAATATTTTATATCAATATACCATTTAGCTGTACTGTCCAGCCTTACGCAAGACATATCATCATCGCAATATTCAACAGCATTAGCTAATCGCAAGTTTTCCTGATATCATGCAGCCCTAATGCATAGCCTCAGTCTAAATGAATTAATGTCTCCTCAGTAAGACTGTACACAACGTCATCTGAAATACTGTGTTTCAATTCTTCACATATGTTGATTGAAAACATGGACTATAAGTGTAGTTTTGAAAAACAACACATCCTGACAATGTCTTAAAAATAAATAGCTTTTGATCAAATGACTGTGAAACCTGCTGCACCTTGACCTCATAGTTTGTGTTAAGTTGGAATTTATCTTAAATCTCTTCAACACAACATTAAAAGGAAAAGTTTGTTTTTAAGGATATGGACATTTTAAAAAAAAAATTAAACCTGTTTTTGTACACATTCTGTTTGCATGTTTCTTTGGATGACCCACACTGTTTTCTGGGCTGTTGTTGTTTTACCCCATTCGTAGCATTAGTCTAAAACCCCTGCTTCAGTATGTGCTGACTGCATTAGAGCACCGGGATCAATAGTCTCTGGAATACAGCAAAACCCCAGAGGAGGTGAGGCGGCCCTGACTCTCACCACAAATAATGAGAAAGTGACTTATAGGTTTTATGAGTTTCATCATTTTTTTATGAGTTCAGAATGGCCTCACTCTGAATGATAGGACCTTAGATCCTGACCCTCTATTTCATTAAGTCGGTTCAGCTTAAAAGGACCGTGGTGTATGATGTTGTGAAAAAACCAGCCTTGTTCTCTGAGCCATTCTCTCTCTCTCTCTGACTTCTTTTTCTCTTGGCTTCTCTCTGAATTTCCTACTCTCTCTCCTTGTGCTGAAACCCAGAATAAGGCAAAATGATTAGGAACCTGATCCCCTCGGCCTTTTGTTATTTCAGTGCTGAAATTACCATCAAAGCACTGGTGCTTTAACAAATTTACACTTAGCTGACCTTCGCTGCTACTGCGTTAGTGTCACATGAAGCTCCTAAAGGCCTTTTGGCAATAGACAAGAAACAAACGGACTAATTCTGCTAGAGGTATTTGGCTTAGAACACACACATGAAACCCCAACAGTCCTTATTATGTAAGTGAACTTGTTAAGTTGGTTAAGTTCATGCATACATATTATTCATGCTCTATAAAGCTCTGAACACAGCCTCATTACAGAGGACTGGCCTTGCATAACAGACTCTAGTTTGTGTAAGATGTGTGATGGAGCCATTTATTTGTGAGCTCTCTGTCTAGTCTGTTGATTCTCATTTTTCAGGATCACATGACTTTATTGTTTTCTACCCACTCTGAGTGAGTGTTACAGGTCAGATTTACTTTGTGAGTAAAAAACAGCTCCTGCACTAGTATCTCTTTGGTAAGGCATTAAATACCAGCCTGTTCTTCTTTGACACTCCTGCATTCAGTCAAATGTGGAGGGAAAAGTAAAATCTCCATTAAAACTCACAGCTAAGAAAACTGCAAGGTCTCATATAATAAAAGAGGGAAACAGGAGATTACTCCAAGAAATGACATCATTTGTTTGAACAAACGCCAACATTAACCTATGTAACCTATGTTTACCTTTAATGTGTCGCATACATTGTAATTAAGTTTACAATAAACACAAGTCACAATTATATTATTGTCATTAAGTTTAATAAGGATTTGAAATAAGTATATAATCTGTACCAAATGGTAAAACACATAATCATCGACATAAAGTGCAACATGCTCATATCATATTGTCCGCTTTGTTGGTCTTACTTTTTCTTTTCTTCTGAATTCTGTTTTAAGTGAATGAGTTCCAGTCAACAAGCCACAAATTTCACTTAAGTATGTTTCCTTACAGCAACAGTTCGAACCTTCGGTTACATAGCAGATTCTTTACACTGTAGATCTTTTGTCTAATGGACTCAAACTACAAGGAGGGAAAGTCTAACTGCTGCAATTACAGCAGCATCTATGTGATGTTTCCTTTTTATTGTGTGTTTTGTTGTGTTCTGCTTTGTTGTGTTTCTTCGTTTAGATGGTTGAGTGTTTTGAGGTTTTCAAAGGTTTTTCAAAAGTTTGGACATCTTTTATGTCTTTAATGGTATATTGCTGGTTCACTTTTGGGAGTGAAAGAGGCTGGACCCGGTTTCTAAACCAAACTCTGCTTCACTCGACACTGATTGGCCAAGCTAAAAAACACTTGAGAAGCATGGCAAGCAACTCAGAGAGACAATAAATAACTGGTGCCTGTCTGACTCTGCTGCTCTTCATGTCTTTCATCTCCACCATGTGCAGTGGCTGTAGCTTGCATGTGCCTCGCCTTGTTCCTCTCGATGTCGAGACAAGGAGCAGACAGCTCTGGCACTGGCCAGCAGGCTAAATGAGACTATTGTATTCCTCCATCAATGCTGTCTCACAACATCTTCATGTTACACAGCCGTATCATGAACTTTGATCTGGGAAATTACATCTACAACCCCATAAGGACCTGGCTAACCCTCTCACAGAGAAGGCTTTGTGCTCATGTTACTGAAGCCTCCATCTCTGCAACAGCTCTGAGACACAGTTTAGGATAACAGCAAGCTAATGGCTACGAGTGTATGTGTATGTTTCCTGCAGTGCGAATCAGTTTACACCATCAGGATACTATACTATCCCCTGCAGATTCACTGTGTTTATCATGTACTATGTTTATGTTATACTTTGGACAAGGACCACTGACATGCCAGGTTCAAGATCATGACATGCTTTATCAGTTTATTTAAATTTTTGATGTTTTCTAATAATATTTTTGTCCATCTTAATGCTTCTCCATCTTGACTCGTGAATTAGTTACACACATATGTGGTGTATGCACTGCTTAATGAAGTGGACAGCAGGGTATGATTGTGGGACCATCCTTTCACTAGCAGGTCCTTTGCAAGCCACTGAATTTTTTCACTCTTTGTGTGTTTGTTCTCTGTAAACCTGTCAACTATAAGCTACACCTATAAAATAAAAGGCACAGACAAATGTGAAGCCTTTCTGTTGGTGCTATTGTTTTCATTGCATTGCATTTGCATTAGAGGAACATCCAGTGTCCTTTCACGTGACAGTCATTCACAAAAGGACTGTGCTGTCCTAATTTCATCAGGAAAATACTACGCCTCTGCAATCCTTAACGTATCAGCAAAAGCGCAGATGAGAAAATGAATGAGAAGCACAGAAAGTCAAAGACATGTCACATACAGAATATTACATTTGCAGTAATGTAGCTACAAAGAAAACACAGACATTACTGGGTGTCAGCATGAATGAATGCAGCATCATTTTAAGCGGCATCATTGTAGACATTGTAACATAGAAAAAACAGGAGTCCGGTGCACCTGAGCAAACAGTAATAACATTGAGTTATTAAAACTAAAATTATCTATGGCTTAAAAAAAGCAGAGCCAGCAGCACATGACAACAATGCTGGTTCAGACTTTTGGACCAAGCTGAGCAGGTTGATAAATAATGACAATAATTTTTAGTTGAAGTTTTTTGTAATGAACCAAGTCTGTAATCCCCCGCCCCCACCACAAGCTGGACTGAAGGACACAAGGTGAGAGTCAAAGTCTCTTTACAGGGTTTTCCAATATGCTTTAGCTGCTAATAGCCACTTTATTACAGTAATAAAAATACATAAACATGAAAATGATCTTGTAAAAAACCTAAGATATTTACCTCGGTGTTAGTGCTCTACTAACTTACGACAAGTGCACTTTTATTACCACAACGGGGCTCTAGAGTGAGGATGTGTGCAAGCAGTGGTCCTATTACCCTCTTGTCGGCTTTAAAGAAACAAGATTAGGAGGTGCAAAGCTAATTATAGCCCCTATATACTCAACAAATAAACCCACACATGCAAAACAAAGAAGCAAAACAAGCTAGGTGGGAGTGACAGGAAGGGCAATCTGAGGGCAAGTGGACAAAGCGTTTTCACTGCTGTGGTGCTGAAAAGTGGACCAAAGAGCTTTTACACTTTCATCAGCTACAGCTCTGGAGAAGAGATTAAGGAAGATAAAGAAAAGGATGTAACTTATGATCAACATTAGAAATGGCTGTATTAAATTTTGCTTTCACGGTGAAGCTGAAAGCAATATATTCATTATTTCTGCATGCCAAAGAACACATTTTATAAAGCTTTTAAGATTATTTAAAAGAGACACACGCACGTACAAAAAAGCAAAACAAAGCCAGCTGGTTTCTCTGCCCTTAAATAGAAGAAGCAGCCATGTCAAAGCTCTGCAGGAAAACTTCATCAAAATACTGACAGAGGACAGTATGTCATTTTCAGAAGCCAAGCTGTGTAAGACATATTTTGTACATGACACAAGATCGACCACAGACTTAGATCAATATTTTATAGCACCTTCTGTATCCACTGTCACTTTAACGTTCAGCAGCTCCGCTCAGTTGCAAGGTGTGAGAGGTCTTTTGTCTCAGAAGCACCAGATGACCATGAAAGGTGATCTGCTGCAATGCCTTATGCTACCAGCTAACAGAAACATAATCACGTCATGCGGTGAGACAGATGCTCATCAGCTCACTGTAGCAGTCAGTTCACATTGTGCATTACGAAAGTATCTGCTTCATGTTTACACTGTACATTACAAATTGTCCGGCATGGGGCTTAACATTTTGGCAACGGTAGATTACTGTAGCATTAGTTCACAAGATTTCAGTAATCAGATTGAATGTCTTTGTGGTGAAATTCTCAGCTCCTTCCTGGTTGTGAAAATTTGACACAACAAGGCCCTTTTTTGAACTTCCAAGGTAGGGGAAATCCTCAAAATCGTACTAAAGTTATGTAACTCACGAGAGAGCAAAAGTGAGAGATTACTAGCTGGGTGACAAGGCAGAGTGTAGTTGGTTATAAATGCACAACAGCAAGTAAGGTGCTAGTGGGAATAAGTTACCAGTATTAGTTTATTTTCTACTGAAGACTGAGATATTTCAGAATAAACATGCTGTGAACTTAGTCGCTTTCAGTTTTCAACAGTATTCCATTGAATCCAGTTAAATGGAATATTCAACATCAAGATTAACTGTGTTAGAGTGCAGCTAAAATGCATGTTTTTTGTCTGACTGCATGTATGATGTAGTCAAAGAAGGGGCTACACTGTGTATAATTCTGTAAACTACTACTAGATTATACGTTTATTTCAGCTGCTGTGTGTTTTGACCACTGGGAGGTGACAGCGATTGAATGATAGGTTTACTGTATTTTCCAACTGGTCAAGTCCCTCTGCCATTTATTTGGCGTTATTTATTTATTTATGCTTTGGAGGATGGTGAGACCCAGCTACAACTGCATTGAAGCCTTGTGACTATTGATGCAAACTGTTTTGGAGAGGCTGGCACCTCCTGTTGTTGGGGTCACCCACCCTGCTATTTACTGGTAGAGGAAACTTGGCTGCAACACCCAGACTCACAGCAGGGTGAGATCCTGATAACCAGGACAGCGTGTGCGTGTGTGTGTGTGTGTGTGTGTGTGTGTGAGAGAGAGAGAGACTCACACTGGCCAACATATATAGAAGAAATACAGTATTTACAGTGTACCTATAGTAATTCTGGGCTATCAATACTGCGTCAACATTGTGTCATTACATTGTGATAATATGACAGAAGTGTTGTCTTTTCTGAGTTTTAAAGGCTGCATTACAGTAAGGTGACATCATTTTCTGCACAAACCAGACCATTTTAGCAGTTCTAGTATTTGACTTTATCTACTTCATGGGATACTTTGTTTATTTTTTCCCTCCATACAGTGAACGAGCTGACAGTTCTCTATTGCCAGTAATACACTGACTGGGCAACAGTGCCTCATGAAAGCCCACATAAAAGAACAAACTATTCTTTAATCATTATATTCACATTACTGATCAGAAGAATTGGAATTGGAACTGTAACTGGAATAAAGCAGCAGAGATAGGCTATTTATTGCAGAACAATATAGATTACTAGCAGCAAAGTGACTGGACTTGATGATTATTTAGCAAAAATGTCACTGAATAAATATTTTGTGAAAGCATCAGTAGTTATCCCTCCAATATTGTCACAATATAGATATCCAGGTATTTGGTCATAAAATTGGGATGTTTGCTTTTGTCCATATTGCCCAGTCTTACAGCCTTCATATTTATGGTATTCTATAAATTTAAAGATTTGATCATTTTTAGTCTTAAGCATCCCTGAAGAGGTTCTCTACAAATTCACACTAACTCTAATTTTAGCCTTAACACAAAAACCCACGCTCATTTCAACTTTTGATCCTCTTCCTAAAATAAACCTGGGATTCTTTTAAAATTGATACATCTTGACTTGTAGACTGAAGGTCCTCTTGACAAGCCAAAATGAGCCATCTTAGTAACAATGTTCTCACACAACAGGTCTAAAACCTCTAGCTGGTTATCTACAAGGACAGAGAAGCAAGCAGACAGACACACACACACACACACAGAGCTGTCCAGCCAACAATGTAGTGTAAGCCCCATTCCTAATAGGGTCACTCACAATGAAAGGGGCTTCAGAAGTGCCAGGCTTTCACTCAGCAGATAAGGTGGGCATTTATTGACAACAGCAGCAGGCTAAATTCGATTGGGATTGCGTAATTCCTAAAATCAGCAATGGTAGCGCCCCAAGATGTTTTGTTTTTGGACCATGATGTAACAAGCAAGTGGCAAAAAAAAACGGAACATTTTCTCTAATGTGAGAGTTGCTCCAGTCCAGCTGCCCTCGTCTGGAAACTCTATCAGAGCTAATACACAGCAGGCTGGATCTCTGAAGGCCTCAAGTTCTGAGTAGCAGTAATCCTCGAACAGCTCATATCACACAGGAGCAGACACGGCAGGTCCAGGGTCAGCACTTGGCCTCAGCGACCCCGTCTCATTTATCCTCTCTGTCAACTCCAAGATCCAAAAATATAGCGTCTCTTTTACCAAGAGGAAACTGAGCCTTCAGTGCCTTGCTTTGATCTAGTATTCTTGGAAAGAGATATCAGCCTGTTTTCATGATACACTACTGTGTGTGCACTTTTACCAAACAAGCAGGTTATTTGCATAAAAAATTTAAATGACACGTAAATCTTGTCATGTTTTACATGACTGTAGGTTAAATTTAACCAAATTAAAGGGAAACTAGAGTTACCGCCTCCAAAAACCAGTCAAGTTGCAGTTTACATCCT
>JAPZDX010000020.1:13968916-13982876 GCA_029783625.1 Naso annulatus | reverse complement strand
TCTGGGTGAGTATATGAGCGTATTTATTCCTATAAATAAGGTCCAGGTGTCAAAAAACGGGAATTCCCCTTTAAAGCAATTTTAGAGGGAAATACCTGTTGCATGTAATAAAGTAAAGTGAATAAATTTGAAAATAAATGTTTTTGTAATCAGTTGCAGTTACTGAAAAAGATGTAAATAAGGTACAGATACCAATTTAAGAGATTGTGATTACAGAGATGTAACATCCAAGAAAGGCTTGTTCACCCTGCATTTTCTTACCGTGTAAGACCTCCTGTTTTTGACATATTTCTGGACTCAGGTCAGCAAAGTCAAGGACTTTGTCTTCACCTGCTAAGACTGTATTCACTGAGTAATATGTCCTTAAATTACATGCCTGTAACTCGCCGGCCATGTAAAAAATATATGTTCATGTAATCAGATAAGGACACCTTTTATTGCTGATAATTCAGCAATATGTTTATTTGTGAAATCAGAAAAAACTCACTCAACATTCTGATTTGTGCAAAGCTCATTTATCAGCAGTGGAATTGTTGTCAACACTGAAATGTTTAATGTCAGACCTGAAGAAACCTCACTCTGTCTTATGGATTGAATCACAGGTCTAATCAGAGTCATGGCAACCCACAACGTTGTGAAAACCTACTCAATTTACTTTACCTTTCCTCCAATGTTGTGTAATTGAACTGCACACATTCAAATTAAACCTGAGTGCATTTTTATTGACCCGAACATATGCAAACCTCTCCCTTAGCAGAGCAATAAAACGTATTAGCAATTAAAGAAACATGAAGTGAGAAAGTATTTTATGTAAGTTTCACTTCCTCTCTCAACATCTGCAGACCCTCCTAACACCAACACACAAACACATTTTCTATCTGCTGCAAATAACACCGCTGAGCTTGACAACAAAACCACACAGTCTGACATTTTCTCTCTGGTCTCTTTGTTCTTCTGACATAGAAATCTGAAGGCGCTGACCATGGACTCTCACTTTTCAATTTAAAACATGTTTTAGACGTTTCCTTTTACCAGGTGAATGGACGTGTTCTATGTAATTTTACTTGTAGCTTTGCTCAAGAAAAAAATACTTGGAGCAATATCTCCTCTTGGAGGTTCCAGTTGTGTGACAGTTTAATCAACACTTTGTCAAGACATGAGATACTTTTGTCTAAATTCACTCTTAGGAGAGATTTGTTCATGCTGATGAAAGATGACATTTTAATCTAAACAGTCGGGCATTTTAATGGTTTGCAGATTCTGGGACTTGTTGCAAATGTAAGCATTCATAAAGACAGTGAATGAAGATTCCTTTGTTTCTCTTTTCACTTTTCAAACTTCAAAAGATCCCATAACAGACAAGAAGTCACAAGAGTAGTAGTAGTAGCTATCAAAGACATTTTTATCAGATAGCACAAGACTTCTTAGATCCAAGAACTACAAAAAAGTGCTTTGCTTTGCATCAGTCTTTGTATTGTAGCCCTACGTAAGAACAATTTAAAAAAAAAAAAAAAAGTTTCCTTGTGTTTTGACCTCTAGTAAACTTTAAACCATTTTATTTCATTTCTGTTTCGAGACGTTGCCCGTTTTGTTTGACTCATACAACAGGATGCGCATGCATGTGCATGTTTGTGACACAGTTTATTCTTGCCACTCTGCTACTGGTCTGCAGGGGGGGCTAATGTGACAAGAGACACTGCAGTTTGCCAACAGACAAAGAAGAAGCAAGCTATATTAGTCAACATGAATATAAACATGCAGGATTTCAAAATTTATCACTTACATTGTTTACGCAGGAAATTAATTGAGCATGTTTGTAAAATTACAAGATTACATGCATTTTATTTTGTTGAGTAACACTGAATATAAACCTAACTTTTGTTTGTTTATAAGAAAACTCCTCAGGTCACCTTTAAGACGTTCTGAAACGTTCAGGGCTCTTTTTGCTGTTCTAACCCAAACTTTTTTTCAGTCTGATTAAATTTTTTTGGTAGCTATCTGAGTCAGATGATTTCATACCTCTAAACAATGAAATGTGCCCAGCTGGGTGATAATATCTTGCTTCCGTCTCTTTAGTTTGACAGGGGTGCTCCCACATTTGTTATTAGTTTATTTAATATATCAGACCGCACTTAGCTACATATGATGGATTGTGGCGTTACAGCATTGTATAACTGAGTAGCTTAAGCTCATAAGGCTCATTGCATCATTGCAGTGTTCATTTGTTTTTCTGCATACCAGATACAATAACAGAACCGGAGTATATACAACCGAAGCGCTCTGAGTAAATCACAGCGTATAAGACTGTCAGCTCAGTGATTAAAAGTAAACAGGGGAGGCTGGTGTTTGGAGCTCTCCGCACTCCCCTGCTGGCTGCTGTCCAGGGTGTTCAACACTATTTTTACATTTGTGTAAATATTTCAGGGGTGTTCCTTGTAATAATCCTGAAAATCTCTTGATTACATTTCCGGAGCCCATTGTCTTGTCTCGTTGTCTGCATCCAGTCTGCACAGCACAGTGTGCAAGTGGAAGCTCACTTTTTAAATTTCTGAAGAGTTTGGCGGCACGACCAGCTGACACTGCAGTCCTGAGTGTGCACAAGGTCAGCTGATCCTGCTAGAGAGAGGGAGGCCAAGGCACACACATAAACACACACACATACACGCTCTCTCAGATACCAACACACAGCAGATGGGGCTTCTTTATCTATACTGAGTGAGTGCAGCGAGTGTGTGAGAGATGATGAATGAACTGAGACAAAGAATGACAAGGAAAGATAGAGCTGGCAGACGACAGGGCAGAAGAAGTTAAACAAACACACACACACACACGCAAACACACAGAGACGCACTAGCTGGAAACATCAGTAGTGAAAACCTCTGTCGTGTTTCCTGTTTACAGCGTTGCAATGGCTATTTTTGTCCTATGAAGCGAGGCCTTCAACTTTAACAATAGAGTACAGTGAAGTTAACACACTTAAGAGACAAACAGTTTGTCTTTTCCATTTCCTGTTTGTAAGCTGAATCGAATTTGACATTTATTAAATTTTTCCTATTATGGGTAGCATTTTTATTTAAGCTTCTCCTACTTTCATTAACATTAATTACGCAAAACCATCATTTTTTTTTCCAGAACCCCTACACAATTATGGACATAAAGCTATTTATAACTCAATAATGAAATAATAATGGTTTGTTTTCAAGTGACTAGTTTGGGAAATACATCTTTATGCTCATTTGCTGAGAGATAAGATATGTAGATTAATAACACCCGTGTCTGTATGGTAAATATCAAGTAGCTTGGCTTAGCATAGAGACGGGAAACAGGTGGAAACAGAAAGCCATCTATCTATCTATGTATCTATCTATCTGGTTAGATAGATAGATATCTGATCACAAAAGGGAAACAGAATTCAATGCAACACCGACTGTGTTAACTGGCAATACAAAAAGCCAGTGAAAGTGGTGACTTAGCTAATGCTAATGTTACTGCAAGTCAATGGATTTCTTAATAGGAACTACCAAACTTCACCAAAAAACCTCCACAGCGCACTAAAAACAAGTCGTTGGAGGTGAATTCAAGTGTTCGTATCATAATTTTAGAAGTCAAACTACAACCAAAATTCTTTAATTTTTGGGTCTGGTAAAGATGGACTTAGCAGCAACAGGAGGTAAGCAAAGTTAGCAGCTCCATAGTATGTCATTACAGAGTTACACTACCAACTTACCGCCCTGGCAGGCATTCTACGCTCTTTTTTTTTTTAAACACAAAGGAAAGACTTTTCCATCTGCTACTCTCTCCCCTAATTAGTGGATGAGTAACAGCTGTGTTGTCAGCACTGCATTTTAGTGAACCAACAAGTTTAAGTTCCCACATTTTTTAGAGCCGAAATCTGGGACACAAGATTATCATCAGCCGATAACAAGGTAACGTTAACGTTGCCCTGATACCGGGTAACATGACAACACGTTTACAGAGGCTGAAACAAAGCTGTAATGTAACGTTAGTTATACGTTAAAGAGGAACTATGCAAGGGCACCCTGAGTTGTGAGCACTTAATAGAGCTGCTTTCCATGTTAGCAGCTAAGGAGGAAAATCTCCTGAAAGTCAATATTATGAAAATGGTGGATTACCATGACAACTTTATTTTACCTCTGGAAAACCTGGGCAATGAGAATGATTGACAGAGAGCAAGCAACAGCTCGCATCAGCTTAGTGATGTGAGTTCTCATTCAAGGAGACTAATGTTAAAGTTAACAGCCATGATGAGTCTTTCTCCAAGGTCACAATGAATATTCAACTATGATGGATCAATTGTCCTGGAAGCTTCAAAGCCCAAAATAAGCTAATTGGGACAGCCCTATTAAAACTTTAACATGTGCATAAACTTAAACATTTCTTAACTGACAAGCATAAAGCTTTTTGATTGGTTTAAAACTTAAACATTTTCCACCTGAACAGTCCAATGTGATGAGTTTTGTTAAAAACACACACAGACACACGGAAAGAGTAATCACTATGTCTCACCAAACCACCCCAAACCTTTGTCCTCCGGGGCGGGAAAAGCCTCTCTTACAAAAATTTCTGAATAATTTTGGAAAAAAAAAACCCAAAACAGTGCGGTAAAATTAAACATCACCCAATTTAGTCTCACAGAGAGTAAGCAAAGTATTGGCATTGAGCTTTATCCTGATACCCTACTACAACAATTTAGGAATCTGTAAAGGCAGAAGAAGCTTTTGAGCACTGACTGGCTGTGATTAACTGTTTTCTGTCTCTTTCTTTGTACAGATGATGAAAACACAGGAAAGGAAAACGTCCTCTCTATATTTGGAGGTGGGTCAGAGGTGATGTGGGAGGTGAAGAGCGCAGGTCATTGAATCACGGAAAACATTGCAGTGCAACGGTCTTCTCTGGCCTGACTGCCTTCCACCATGACGCCTATTCATCTGTCACACTTCCTGCATATGTATGCTGGACAGCTTGTGTGTTCTTTTGTTTGTTTGTTTGCTTGTTTGATTTTTTTTTTGCATTTGTTTGTGCGTGTTTGTCATGCTTGGCCATTTTTAACTAAATCTTGCACACATTACTTCAGCCTTTTCCCCTTCTGCATCTTTTCTTTAAGTCTCTGTTTGTCACACACACACTACACACACCACACATTCGTGCTAACTGATCACAGCTTTGTTAATGTGTCATTTCAGACCCAGGAGACTGCAGTGTGGGAACGTTTCTATTGTTAAAAGAGAAGAACTGAGAGACAAACAACCAGAGATCAGAGGCAGAATTACACATAGACACACACGTAAAGTCACAGATTTAAATAAATCTGAAAAAAACAAGGGAAAAAACTTAACATGCTACCAGGTACTGGAGAATATGATTTTTAAAAAAACATGCACACACACATATACACACAAATACACGTCCAACTTCATAAATACACAAATGTTCACTATTTACATGAAAAATAATTTAGCTCATAATTATTCCCAGTAAGACAATAATAATGTAATTTATCAGTTTACATTACATTTACCACAGAATAATTTACCCTAAACGTCAAATT
The DNA here is from genome assembly GCA_029783625.1 of Naso annulatus. Lineage (NCBI taxonomy): Eukaryota > Metazoa > Chordata > Actinopteri > Acanthuriformes > Acanthuridae > Naso > Naso annulatus. The sequence continues at coordinate 13,977,307 of JAPZDX010000020.1, read as the reverse complement.
TAAAAATCACTGATATCAACTACTGTGGTCTAATTATAGCTGAAACCTTATTTGCTTGTTTTCTAAGTGTTTATATTACTAAGATGTCCCTTTGCATGCACACATATGTTCAGAGAGAGAGATAAAGGAGAATGTGTGTAAGAATGTGCATGTTTGTTTTGCATGTGTCTGCACTCATTGTGGTTGTGCAGAGGCGGCCTGTCTGCCTGAGTTACAGGAGCCCTCTTATCTCAGGGGCTGCATGGTAAACATGGGTTTACAGCATTTGTGTTACAAAAGCCAGAGCTCAGGGCTCAGAAAAACACATGAAGCCCACTATACCTCGTACACAAGCATGCGGTTAAAAATAGATAACCAACACAGGATATCTGAAGCAGCCTGTCGCTGAGCTTCTGGTTTTTGGCTGCTGTGTGGGAAAAGAGGGAGGGGGCGGAGGTTGTGGTTGGAGGAGCTTAATAAAGATTGTGCGGGTGTGAGGGTGATCCCCTTGGTGCTTTTTCTGTCTCCACATTCATTCAAAACCCTCCGTGTTTGACATGAGGTAACAGACATAATCTCTGGTCATCGCTGCACACTGGCTACTTTGGCTACTGCACCACAAGAGCATGATATGCACAGGATGTGATGCTTTTAGTCCCCGTGACGAACTTTTAACCCATTATGATGCAGTCTGTATTTAATACTAGTGCCTTACATCCTATCTGTGTCGGCAAATGAGACCCTTTGCAAGGAGAGTGAGCATTGTTATCCTGTTTTTGACGATGCCTTTGGCTGATCCGCATAGTCAGCGGAAAAGCTACAAAACACTTTTCAGCACACAAACCGGAAGATACTGGGTTTTTTTTTTTACGAGCATGATCGATCCTCTGTTCTCTTTTTTGCTATCTACGGTTGGAAGCAGGAAGAATATTTTTCTTTTGATAAATTCAATACTTTGAGTTTATGGCCAAACTTGTGTTGTGCAAATAAGTGGCGTCTTTCTTTCACTCTCTTCCAAAGCAAATCCTCACGCTTAACAAGATCTTTGCAACAGTACGCAAAACACAAAATGAAAGTTCTTCAGACGGGCTTTAAAAGAACAATCAACATTCAGTCAGTGGCAAGTAGATTGTAAGCTGCAGCTGTGATGTAGCTACCATGGGAGCCACTGACCTTCGAGAATAATTAGAGTTTGGAGTCTCTCTCGAGCGTGGCGATTCAAACCACCGAGCCTGTGATAGAAAACTCGTCCTGCCTCCTGATCAGCATCCACCTCAAGAGGTTGCTGCAAAGTTTACAAAAGGGATTTAACAAGGCAGATAGTTGTAAGGTGAATGACAGTACGATGACTTTCTTTACTAATAAGATATATAACGTAACATTATTACTTCATAGCATCAACCTGCATTTTTTAATGTGCTTAAAATGGAAAAGAATATGATCTGTGGTTAAGAAGGCTACAAAAGTTTAAGGATGTAGTAATCCCCCCAAAATTTGATGGTAAATATACAGTAATTCTGTTGTTAGTATATAGAAATATGTAATCTCCCTTTCACACCAACACTGAGCTCCTTTTGTTGGGAGAAGGATAATGAGGTGTAAGACTTTCAGCCATACATGTAATAAAAGTCTTGTTTTTTCAGGTCAGTTAAATATTAAGACAGACTTGAGAAGACAGTCAACTCTCCACTCTTCCACTTAGAGAAAATGTAAAAAGTAGACTTCCCATGTGTATTCTGCAAAAGATGGGTCAAACTGGAGTATTTGTCACTCAAATTTAGGCTGAAGTTGCACATTTCGCAGACATTATGGAAATGATGTCAAGGTTGAGGTTTCAAACCAGACCCAAAAGCTAATAAAGTCACCATAGCTGAATGATAAGTAGGATTCTTAATTATAATTCAGTTCAGAGATGATGAGGTTGATGAAGGCAGAGGGCAGGTAGGCGGCAGAGAGAGGAGGATGGCAGAGGCTGACTGAAGGTTATGGCTGCAGGCTGCAGTGGTGGTGTGGGCAGATGCATGAATGGCTGAGCTGGCACCGGTGATCCTCAGCACAGGAGACGAGGGTTAGCAAGTGGCAAAAGGAAACAGCACTAGGAGCAAAGTCAAGTGTAAACAGTGAGATTGATGTCCATGAGAGAGTGCATCAATCTGACGATGAGTGCAAGAAGAGCTGTGGTTCATGCACTGCAAGGTGATGAGTTGATGCAGACAGGTGTGGAGAATACACAAATGATACATGGAGCTCTTCTGATTTTCTATTTTGTCTCCTTGTCTCCTTCATCCCTTCGCCTGTTACATGCAAATCGATCTAAGCACGCCTTGTTGAACGAAGTCTCAATCCCTAAATTGCATCGTAAGCAAAGAGAGCAGTTTTTCTTGAGAGCGAAGCTGCGTAGGTGTCTCCTTTGCAGAAGTCTTCTTACCTTCCATGATGTAAAAAAGAGCAAGACACACAGCTGGAATGGCAGGAACAGCTCCTATTTTTGTATTCTTAAGTTGCTTTAGTTATGTGCAAATGCAAGAAGAAAGTCCAAATGCAAGATCAGACTTTCTGCCCTTCATCATTTATGTAGTGATTCATTAGGCACTGCTGTAACTGAGAGAGAGATGGATAGATAGACTTAGAGCAACATTTTACAACCCTCCATAATTATGCAAATTATTGGATTTGTTCAACAACACAAGTTAACAGTTTAGGATCTTTTTATATGAGTAAAATCAAAGTACACACTTGCATACAAGTGTGAATAATACTTAAAGTTAAACACATGCCTGCAGACGCACAGCAAAATACACACACAAAACAGACTCACACACACTCAGACTTGCACACATACTCTCTGTCTATTTGTCGCTTTATTCTTCAGAGCCAAAAGTGTTTGTTAAATGTGCGATAAGTGACACCACTGTAGCGACAGCAGCGACAGCCTTCGCTCTCTGGGGAGGACGCCTGCGTACTGAGCTGAATCTCATCTCACCAGGTTGTTGTCGAGGCTGCTGGAGCTGCTTTAATTGTGTTAATGCATATGCAACAGCAGACATAGGAAGGCTTCTCTGACCTATTTTCAGTCTGTGTTTTCTCATTTTATTTATCTGCCTCTGTGTCTTTCAGGTCAGACGGAGGGAGGGAGGTGGAGTCAACAGAATGTGCGGGCAGGCAACTAAACCTGTGCATAGCGATCGGCAACATTCCTTGCAAACCTCATCAAAGCCGTGCCGTGTGTTGTCAGGGTGTATTTCAGCAGGATAAACCTGAGGGGAGTTGCCCTGGTAGCTTGTGATCTGATGTGCCAAACCGCTGCAGATGTTCTTATGTGACAAAGATGCAACACAGCACCACTGTGGTGGATGAGAAATATCTGCAAGGTGATCTGTTTCCCTTGTTTGATTCAGCCCTTTTCAGCTAAATGCCAGTGTTGCTAACACAGTTTGTCATGCAGAACCATTTTTTGTCTTCAAGTGTCATTCTCAAAGGCACACGCTAGTGCATTTTTTTTTTTTCACAATTTGCTCGTTAATTGTAATTATCGACCACATCATTTAAAAAGGCTTGAGAAGAAATGGAAATAATGATTTCCAGTGGAATCCTCTTAGCACCGCAATGTACAGATTATATAGGCAGAGGATTATAGAACCCATTTCATCATTAGTTTGATTTAAAGCCTCTTGTCCACCTCTTATCCCGTGTGTCTTTAACAAAGGCAATGACTGTCAAACGCGGCACGTTTAACAGACTCACGTGTTCCTCACTTTACCTACATTTCACGTATGTGCTGCTTTGCTCCACAGGAAGGTCAGAGATGACCACCTCAGTGCAGAGCAGCAGCCTCAGCTTCATTTCGTCAGAAGTTTGATTACTCAACAAGACTGAGACTCACTTCAAACTACCAGAAATCAGATTTGGCATGGTCTCAGACATCTGTCAGTAAATGCAGTGTACAAGACTCACTGGCTCTAACAAGTACAAAACATGGTGTTCAGCTAAAGCCAATGTAATTTTATGGATTTACACAACAGCACAATTAGAAAATATGAGAGACACGCAGGACAAACAAAGATGAGGATGTCTGATCCCTTACAGTAACTCTGCTGTAACACTCTGTGTTTCAGTCTCTCTCTCCTCCCACAGTCTCCACACCGCTTTCTCTCCTCCCTCTCTTTGAACTTCTGCCACATTTTTCTTCTTTCATATTCTTTTCTCGTAAGCTACTGGAGGAAAGCCCAAATCTTCAGACAGGTCAGATATGAAAGGCATGGCATTCCCGTCTGCTTTACTGTGCCGAGACAGACAGGTTGGAAAAGCCAGGGGGAGACACGTGACTCTTCTGGTGACAGATGGGAACGAGACCGAGAGGAATCACCTCTGCCCCCGTGCCCTCTATCCCCAGCCTACCACCTACCTTTCAGTTTCTCATGCTTTCATTTTCTTATGCCCCTTTAATACCTGGTTCTAACCCAGTTTAGCCATGTTGCGGTTTCCCGGGAATTTCCACTGCGTTTAATCTGCCTTTACTAGGCATTTTTATGTACTTAGTGATGTGACAAAAAATGAGGGAGAGAAAGATCAAATGCAGGTCCTTGTCGGTACAAGGTATGTTGTGGGTCATGGTCCCCCTTTTGACTGTCAAGGCAAGAGATAAAGGCTACTTGCTTTACACACCTTCCTCCAGTGGATTTACATGATGTGAACAATTATTAACCTCAGCTGACACTCAAGTGAATTGACAATTGCTACAAAAAGCAACAGCGTGGACGTTGTTGACGGTATGTCGTGGACTAAATTGAGTGTTCTGAAACAAACCCTTGAGCTTTCCTTTTCGATGCTGATGAGTGTATTTCTCTTATATGTAATACATGTTCCGGCATAAAAGCAGAAAATAAAGAAATAAAACAAAAAATTGTCTGAGGTAGCCACCAGACGCCACCATCGCCAAAAATCAGACCTCTCTTGTAACAGTTGTTCACAACGAGATTGTTTTTTGTTTTACATGGTAATACAGGTTTGTTCACTCTGTGCTGCATTCTTTTGACAGAGCAAGCTTAAACACACACGCACACATGCACACACACACAATCCCTTTTACCTTTGGGTTGTAAAGTATGCACACACATGCACACAAAGTACAATCCCATTTAATCACAAGAATCCTGACTGGGGGCATTCCTGTCGCACGGGGTTAGTATGATTTGCTTATTAGAGCAAACAATGGTATCTGTCAATTTCATTTTCATAAGCTGAAAGATTACAGAGCAATGTGCTTATCCTCTGTATCCAGTCCAGCGCACTGCAATTCCTCTGCTTTCCCACGTCTGATGGGCACCATGTTGTATGTGAGTTTAGGGAAGCGATGTATTCAAACCCTGCTGATCTTTCCCATGAAGAGGAGATGGACATGTTCTAATGGCTGCTACATAAACACACATGTATGAGTTTTAACAGGATGAGGTAAAACCACAGAGGAAGAGTCTGGTTTATTGTTTAGAGGTACTTTGCTGATGTACCATTCTCCCTTCGCTGGCTCCTACATGTCACCATGGTGCCATTGTTCACATTAAAGATGCTAAAGCTACAGAATCACTTGTCTGACTCACTTTATGCAAAGCAAATGATGCATTCACCTGATCTTCACCTATCTGTGTGTAACTACTTTGCATGGAAACTGCAGCTGCAATCTGGCCATAGTGCCGCCCAACATGATTGTGATTGGTTTAAGGAATAACAGACAAGCTAAATGTTTTTTTCCCATAGAGCAGAATGATAATTGATGCAGCCAAACCTTAAAGAGGGCTACAGGGTCACAGAGAAGCCTCTTTTCAGACCTGCTGACTTCTATTTTAATAACCTGTTGCACCTGAAAGTCAGCATTGCTGTGTCATTCATAAGTATATCCTAATTCAATGTAATGAACCAAGTGACTGCACCTAAGAAATGATTAACACACCAATGTGCAGAGTGTAGGAGGTACATGCACTCTAAGAGCGTAAATATATGGAAAATAAGAGACAAAAGCTCAAAATGTCTTGTGAACACAAACTTAATATACTTTTTAGGCGGCCATTCATGAGCACATATCAGCTGTTAATATTGAAATTATTTGCTAATGGAAGTATAATCACATACGGAAGAATGCAGCAATGTTTTTGAGAGCATCCTTGCTGCTGCAGGACAGGATAATTGTTGCTTTGTTCTAGTGAAAATCCTGTTGATGCACCTGCATGCTATTTGCTCGCGGTTGTGTGTCCAAAAACATGCGCATGAAAAAGATTTTGATTTTGTGAGCGTGTTTGTCCAATGGGTCACATTCTTTGTGTGTGTGAGTGTTTGTGTGTGTGTGTGTGTGTGTGTGTGTGTGTGTGTGTTTGTTTCCAGGTGGAGGAAAGAGGGGGCAGTTTGCAGCAGGGGACCAGAGAATGAAGTGAAGGAAACGGGAAGGAAATGACCAAGGCTTGCTCTCTCAGAACGGCCACTCTCCTTTTGTCGTCCTGTATGGAAACTTGGACACACACACACACACACACACACACACACACGCAGCCTGCTGTTGTTGTTGTGACTGTGATGAAAACTCTGGTACACAGGATCTGAGACACAGGATGGAAACACTGAACTTAGACAACAGAGTGAGAGAAAGAGGACAGAGTGACGGGAAGTGGAAAGACAGAGTGAGGAAGATGTGGACAAAAAAGTACAGAAAACATTTAAAAAGGACACACCTGACTTGACTGAACAAAAAAAGTTAAATAGCAACTGTTTGACACACTTACATATCCCAATCTTACTAGGTGTTCACAAGTTCTATCACTTTTTGAGCAGATTTCTCATAACAGCTTTACATTTCAAGAATTTTTCCTTTTATTCAACATTTCTTTTGTTTAAGTCAGTGTCCTATTTTTCAGGCACCTTTTGAAATTAAGTTCTTGAGAGACATTTTTGAGCTAAGGCAAGTAAACGATGCATACATAAAATGACTGTGGCGTGCGTGTTGACTGAGCAGCGGCCAGCTAAAGCATTTCTGTGCATTAACTTGAGAGCGAGGCGAGTGTAGGAAGCCAGTTCCTCCACACTGATAACCCACAGGGCAGCAGGAGTGGAGCGGCGTCACAAACAGCACTGTCGCCGCCACAACACGACAGGCCCGGATCAAACAGTCTCAGAGATGTTTCCTATTGTTTGTTTCAAGCAGCCTGTGCCAGATCAGCTGCATTAGAAGTTAGAAATGTGAATGACAGAAAAGCGATTTGTGAATATTTCTGTTCAACCTTAACATTCAGGTGCTCGGGGGGAAGGCATGACTCATTGCAGAGGCCAACACAAAAACAAGAGAGGACAGTCAAAGGAAGGTCAAAGGTCACTGCAAGAATGTCATTGGCATGTTTTTTATCACGTATTCTTGCGCAAATGCGCGGTGTATGTGTGAGCACACGCACACACACACACACACACACAAACACGCACACGCTTTTGATGTCTAGAGGAAATCTCCGTTTTTTGGAGCAGTCTCATCTCTCCGTTCAACAATGTTGTTTTGACTTAATTTGTCTGTTTTGTGAAGAAAATGCCTCCAGAATGAGTCGTCTTCATTCCCGCAACAGAGACTAAAACAAAGCCCCCTTGAGCCTGTGAGCTTTTCATATCTGATGCAGAGGTGTTTTGGTTTGTGTGTGTGTTTATAGGGAAATACATGTTTATGAGTGTGTGTGGGGTTGTGACTGTTGGGGAAACTTTTCAGAGTTAAGACCAGATCATTTGAGACGGATGAAGTCCGTGTCCCCAGTAGAATAACAGCTGATATTTTGGGCCATAGGTTAAGGCACGGGCTATGGTTAAGGGTGCTCTTAAGGGAAGGGTTAGAGTTAGTGAAAACTGAGTGAGGGCTGGTAGAATTATGGTAAGGCTAATTCTCAAGGTCATAATAATAGTAATAATAATAATAAGCTTTATCTATACAGTACCTTTCAAAACACAGTTATAAAGTGCTTTGCAAGATTAAATAAAACACAAGCGAAAGAGAATTTAACAGCAATAACAGACTGTAAAGAGCAAATACAATCACCGAAAGGCAATTTTAGACAAATTGTTTTTTAAAAGTGATTTAAAGGTAAAATGCCAACTTTTTTTTTCTTTTTTGCAATTTGTCCCATTTCTGAGTTCCATACAAGAAGATAGATATTACTCTTTCGACTGTGCATGCAGAAACAATTAAGAGACGGGTGGAGCTCGCCCACAGCTAATTAGCTTTGCTCAAATAATGGTAGTTAATGGGTAGCGTTAGCCTGCCTCTGCCTTCAGTCATCAGATAAAAGTTCCAACAACCCTAAACGGTCTTGTATACTTGTTGTGACTTGTTGATTTACCACGTTATGTTACGTTATATATTTTTATACTCAGATGAGCACTTTATGTAAT
>JAPZDX010000020.1:13883573-13895528 GCA_029783625.1 Naso annulatus | reverse complement strand
ACAAACGGCGCACTGAAAGAGAACGGTGAGGGAGACGAATGTGCTCGCCCTCTCTTAACCACAGGCTGGGACCTGTGGCAGGACCTTTGTTGTGCTTGTCAGAGTTTAGCTTCAGTGATTTGAACTGTTGTGTAGAAAAATGTAAAAAGACAAAAACAACAATATGACACCAAGCCATCAGCAGTGCTTCAGTTCATGACAAGATACTTCTAAAACCAACGATGGAATTCTCATCAGCCTCAGCTGTACTTTCATGCTAATGTACTAAATGTTAGCATATTACACTCACATAATAAGTGTTAGCATACCATGCTAACAAGTCTAACAGCGAAGAACCTTTCCTCTGGCGCGCCCCTCAGGCTAGAGTTTATGAACCAACTGGTGGTAAAGATCAAACAGCAGCAAACTTATCTCTACATTTCTTCTATTAAAAAAATTGTATCCGTAAGTGTGTAATGATCTTCAATCCTCATCAGCTGCTAATGTGGCTCTAAACTTTTAGAAATATGTTTTTGCATCTATGAGCCGTGTCCTGTCAGCATTTAATGACATCAGACAGGAGACTTTGCATGAAGCCAGCTCCCTATCGTCATGTTCTGAAGACTTGATGGTCGCAATACTAGAAATATTACTACAAATACAGCATTGCTGATAAATCTAGAAACATTTACATTAATGGATTAAAAAAATCTGCACAAGAAACAGCATACATCTGGCTAGTTATTGTGTACAGTTAATCACATGCATGACACCATAGAAGTCAAAGCATCTTAAATTGACAAATTTACTTCCGATTGGCTACTGAAAGCCAGTAGAACTACTTGTTTTTTTGTTTTATAAACAAAATTTCTTCCTATGGAAGACTGATTAAAACTGTAATTGTAAATAAAGGCAAGGCATTTTGCATCCCATCAGCTCGCTGTTCTTTGCACATTTAGAACATCCATGCAAACATCACACACTGCATAAGATGGATGCTGGTTACCATTTACACTTGTATCCATGTATTACACAAAGGCTACCTGCATAGAGAGTTAAGGGCTATCTTTTATGTTCACGGCTCTCTCCTAGACATTTCAGTGATGCTCCCCAAAATCTGTGTGTGTGTGTCTGTGTGTGTCACTCACTCACTCCCTGTAAACTTTGAAGGTGGATGTAAAAAGGAAAAAAAATTTAAAAAAATAAAAACCTGATGGGGAAATCAGTCTGTTGAGAAACATTTCAGTATTGGCACACTGAGCGTACGGATGAACAGTGGAGAAACAGTTTACACTGCAGGAGTGCTTACCACCTCCTTCAAGTACAGTGTTTGATACTTCAAAAACAGATTTGGGACGGAGCGCGACCAACACACAATGTCGATACAATTCTGTACTCAATACAGCAGCCTGCCTTTCATAAATTGTACGGTCAAATATCAATGATTTGAAGTAATTTATGTCCCAAAGTATTTTCAGATTGCTAACCAGTAGTTATGAAAGTTATGATACTTGCTCCAATGACTAAATGAAGCAAATTATATCTCAAACATCTGGTGTTTTATCAGCAGTTAACAATGTATGACACATGGCATGGTATTTAGCTTGTCCACTGATTATTTATTATTGTATTTATATAGAAGCAAGATCATACTGGATCTCCTTAATATTTGTAAGAAGAAGAGTCAGAAGTTGCTCAGTTCCTAAAAGCCATTGTCTATTGAAATACTTGTAATAGCATTACAAATGCATATATTTTAAATCAGTACTGTGTTTAAGACAAGCTCCAATGTGATATCTGACCATAATTTTAATGATTACATTTTTTTAATTTGAAATTTGTTTATTTTGAAAGTTGTGGTATTTTGTTATAGAGTTTTGTGAGTAACTTGTCAGTGTGATAAGGCGACACAGTATATAGCAGATAAAACTGGTAAAAGATTTAGACTACAGATAAAATTGATGTGCCAATTTTCAGAAAAATTCTGATAATGTTGGAAATGTATACATTTGTTTTTCTGTATTTTTTCAGCCATGTTGCTAATGTGGACAAACATGGGCCACATTAATTTCTATGCCTCTGAATATTCATTGGTATTTTATTTTATTTTTACTGATTTTATTTGATTTTTTTTCAGGGTTAAAATTCTTTCTCTAGATACCTACTGAGGCTAAAATTGAATGTTGTATAAAGAACAAAATATAATGCAAGGCAATACTATGGTTATTGATTCTATTTCCAAAGACTTTTCAACACCTATGTATTGGTTCTTCAAAAAAGAAAATACATTTTTTTAAAAAAGAAAGATTTTCTTCTTTTTTTTTGTTTTTTAAATTCTGTTAAATTCTGTCAAATTTGATTTGACTTAGCAGGAGAGGATGATAATATTAGAGGTTGGATTCTATCTGTATATATGAGATGTACATTTCTGGTGTGTGCATAAAAGTCAGAAGATTTAGTTATAAAAATGTATGGGTTTTTGGATCATCAAAGGGCTGGTGTGACATTTTCTACTATACTGGTACTGTGTTACAATCAGTTGTCTGTCTCCTTTTGATTTGTACTGTCTGTTGGATTTATTTGTACTGTCACCTTTGTTGTGGAGTTGCATTAACTTGGATCTTCCTTATTGAGGGCATGAATCATGGGCATTTATTTCACAATATGAATCAGTTATTGTGAAGTATGATCGGGGCACTTGGATCAATATTTGTTGTCTTGGGTGGACGTAATGCAGCACGTCTACTGTAGAATTTAGCTTAAGTTGAGCTTAAACCATTTGGAGTGGACACATTTGTCGTGCAGGCTCCACTTCTCAGCTTTTCTTTCGCTTGTTTTTTTTTTTTCACAATGCTTTATATGAAACCAAGGATCTCACACAAGAAGGGAATTTGAGTGATGTAGTATATTGGGAACCTCCTCTTAGCGAGTTCAGAATTTGGGCAACATCTGACAATCTTGTTACTTTTCTGTCCGATCAACAAATGTACATATTTTTCTTTCTTTGTCTAGAACATTTTCCAAATACTTCACATCCATGTAAAATGTAAATGTAATTGGCAAAAAGAATGTGTATTACTGCTTGATATCAGCAGTCTATTGTAGAAGCGATTATATTGCTGCTAGGGGCAAAACGATCCAGTCTCAGCTGTGTCATGTCTGTGCACCTTTATTCAGAAAATTCATTGATTTCATTAAGTGTAAATACTCCGACTGATTTTCTTGTACGCTACAGGTTTGCCTTTTATTCTGACACACCTATGTCAAAGCAATGGATATGCTGAAACCTCTATGCTCTTATACAGGTACACTATATACCGACTGATGACAGCTAGTATTGGCCTCTTATTCACGTCATATTTTAAACAAACCATCGAATGGCATTTGGATTGAGTCAGCCACTGAGTATTTGAAGCCTCATGTGGATGTTGTTTCCTCAGGGCAATGTGTCTATTTGTAATGAATAGAGAAAATAAAAGTTGATACCCAAACTGAATGAAAATATACTGTTGTAAAACCTTTTCTTACAGTCCATCTGTATGTTAGCTCTTTCAGGTGTGCTTTTTATTTGCAGCTTCCGCGCCTTAGCAAGAGGCTCATCTGGAGTACTAGAGTATATGTGTTGTTTTTATTGGCAGAGATGTACATTTTTTTTTGGAAATTTTTGTACTTTATAATTTATTTTTAATTTATTTTCATTTCTCTTTGTTTCCTTTTCCTGGGGATTGTATTTCAGATTTATCTTGATTTCTTGCTTTTCAATAAATGTCCTCAAAAAGCTAGCTGCATGTCTGTGAGTAATTTTTAACCACTGGGTTTTAGTGGAATACCGTTTCTCTGCGGGAGCTTTGAGAAGTTGTGCAGATACGTTTACAGAGTGAAAAGAAATGACCCTAAATTCCCCTGCATTGCAGATATGATTGAATTATAATGCATAGAATTTACCTGTTTACAGAAAACTTTACATTAATCATCTGAGTGTTAACAGTTAAGCAGTACAGACTGAGCTATAGGGTACTGAGGGCAGCAAAGGTTTAATATTCAGGCATAAGATATTTATCAGATAAAATATGACTGACCTTGTCAATCTGTTTTGACACAATAAATTAAAAATTGTACATTTTTGAGGATCTAGCCCCTAAGTTTAGATAAACTGTATTCAATATACCCTCAGTCTCGTGAGTACCTCCCCTCACCCTAAGTAAGACAGAGGATCCTGTGTGTATCAGGAGACAGGTGAGTAATTGCAAAAATTGGATCCCCTGTGGTTCTGAAAAATAAGCTAGAGAATAGGTTTGACACCTGCAAACTTGAAGTTGTCGACTTATGGATCTCCCTATATCATATGGAAAATGTTGCCTACTCAAAAAATTACGAGTTTTGCCGATTTAAAAATCTCATCTGATAGACAGAACTCAGGGTGGTATCTACTTTTAATTCCCATAAAATATGTCTGTTAAAGTTGAGACAGAAAAAAAGGAATTTTGTAGCAAACAATGTGTCTCTAGTGTCAACAATATGAAGGTATTGAGTAGAGTTCTTTATCATCCTCTAATTGCATTCATTTATTTCCAGACGAGGTTAGTAATTTACCAAAATTCTGTCACATTCACATTTTAGAGCCTCAACACAATTATGTGACAAGACAAAAGAAAATAATTGAAATGCCTCAGTGGCACCAACTGGGCGTAAAGAGGACTGATCCGTCGCACAGAAGCGGTGCACTTTGTTTTGGAAGCATAGGAACTTATTCGCTGGTCCTTTTTCTATCAGTGCCGATTTGAAGGTAGTACCTTTTACCGGAAGTGGACTGTCATTCTGACTGTCCTTGCTAGCTAACGAGCTAGTTAGATGCAGTAACAGACAAGCAATTATGTTCCATTTGGAAATATGAATCAACCGGTGCCCAAAGAGTGAATTTGGTAGAGATTTGTGTTTGTCCACGGTCGATGACAGCACCATGTTGCGTGTCGGGAGTAAAGTTAAAGCTTCCTGGTAGGTTCCCATGTAATAAAGGTAACGGTAACATGAGCTAGTTGTGTGTTAGCTTTAGTATGAGGAAAGCATTTGACAGCTGAGGACAGTGAAGCTAGCTACCTGCTACACCTTAAACAAACCTTACTTTTAAAATACCTTATTGCTCACAATATGTATACCCTCTCCTAAGATTATCACTGACGTTATTTAAATACTGAAAGCTTCAAAGCGGTTTTTGCCGCAATTGTACATTTCGACGTGAACACTACCTTAGCTAGCTAAATTAGTTAATGCTAGCTAACGTAAATGGGGAATTATTTACCCTAGATATATTTATAAAAGATGAAGATAGATAAGATAGAATCGGGACACTATTGTCAAATGTTACTAATGAAAAAATGATATATTGCTAAAGGCTACAGTGAGTAACGTGCCATGTATAACGTTACTCCAGTACTGTGGGCTAAGTAACGTGAACATTAACGCTCTGTGATAACGTTAATTGGTAGTTAATTTGTTTTGTGAATGTTATTTAAAGTTTGGCGGTTGACGTTATCTTAAAAAGTACGTTGACTTATATCTTCTCTTGGCATGCACGTTACAGCTCTTTGTGTTGTACTGAAAGAACCACAATACAAAAACGACATCTTTTAATTGTGTGACATATTTTTACAGTAATCTAGCTGTGAACTTATAACATTAACGTTACGTTTACCAGTTACTCCTCTCTTATCGTCTGTCACCACTCCAAGTACACCTGCTAATGATGGAATCACTGACTGGAAATTAAATGTTAATTTCATTTACATAACTTAAAATTTTGTCCTGCTATTTTTAAAACAACAACCACCAATAGAACTACTATGAGCTTTTGATTTCCTGCAATTACTAATTCGGGGGTTATGGTGTCAAGGCACAAAAGGAGGGTGATCTTGTGTAATTTATTGTCCAGTTTCCTCGTCTTCCTCCTAGCATGGCCTGCAGGAACCTGGTTTCCACCAACATGGGGGTGAGATTTCGGGTACCACTGCAGAAGCTGCACCCTCTGTCCCGTGCCATCCATCACCGCTACTCTGGGAACACTAACCCTCAGCGACCTCCTCATCGCACAGCAGCCCGCTATTTTACCTCCATGTCACGGTTGCCCATGCGGCCTCCCAAACCTCCCCCAGGGTCAGGGGGCCGTAGCTACCAGCAGCAGCGCAACTTCTGGGTTGCCCGCCTTGCTGCGCGGTTGCTAAAGCTTCGGTACATTCTGCTGGGCTCTGCAGTGGGGGGAGGATACACTGCTAAAAAGGTTAGTTTTGAGGGTCTTCACCTTAGAATCTATCATTAGTTAGAGAGTTGTAAAATAAAGCTGGCTGATAAAGAGAAAGTTGGCACATGGCAAGTGGTCACCAATTATTTTAGTTTTGCATGAGTTGTCTTGTGCATTGAAACCTTTTCCTGAGCTCTTAAAAAACTGTCCCCTGCCTTTGTAGCCGTGATGGCACATTACTGATGACAGTAAAAAACTTAAATTTATGTGAAGATGACATCAGCTTGTCATTTTATCTCCAGACCTACGATGAATGGAAGGACATGCTACCTGATTTTAGTGAATACAACTGGGTCATTCCTGATTTTGTCTGGGAATTGAGTGAACAAATTGATTTTGGTATGTACATGATTCAAGATAATGTGGTAATACCTGGCCATTGGGGTTAAGGATCCTGACTTATCCTTCTTCTCCACCTCGAATGTGATCCGTTGTATTCTCAGACAAGCTGGCCAAAGCTCTTCCAGAGATGGAGGAAATAGCCAAACTACTACCTGACATGGACAAGATAGGAGAGAACTTCACGTTCCTCAAAAGCCTCCTATCCTCTGGTGAGTGAACAAAACTTCAGATATGTCTTTATAAAGTTACTGCATTGTAACAAAGATAAAATCATCATTTTCATCATCGTCATCATCAGTGTCTAGTCCAGTGCCATGGGTGCAATTGATGTTAACAGTTATTGTACCCAATTTAATTTTCTACATGTCTAAAAATCCAGTTGGGTGGCCTATATAAGTATGCCATTGGTGGTTTCTCTAACCTTGAAGTGAACTTAGCAGAATGAGATAACATAGAATCAGAGTTATGAGGAAACAGCCTGCTTCATGCTCTAAATTGCTGCTTTTCTGCAACACTTCCCCTCTTTACAGTTATGGTTGCTAAAGGAGCCCTTGCTTACACCAAAAACAATAACTAATGTGTTTTGGGTCAGTAGTTCTGCAGGCAAAAGTAAACTACGTTTCTTGGATTGTTGTAAATGCCACACTATGACCTTTTGGGCTCCTTGAGGGTCAGGCTCAGTTTGGAGTGTGCTTACCTTTTAACAGTTTCTCGTGAAGTGGCTCCTTCACTCAAAGCTCCGGCACAGCATCAGCTTTGTTTTAATACACATCACGTAGTTGTGTCCCTGCTTTGACCACCATCCCTCTGCTTCTGTCTTTTATGATTTTTATCTTGTGTTGTTCTTCCTTTCTCCTCCTCCCCGACCCTCCTGTCCTCCTCGACATTCTTCACAGGTGTGAGTTTGGGTAGTGAAGTCAAAGGAGCTTCTGGTCTGCAACTGTTGTTAGGTGTGTAAACCCTGCACTCAGTAGTGCTGCCCAACTCCCTCTTTTCTCCCTGCTGCTGTTTGACCACCATCATGCCATGATGTTGGTGATATTGGTGGTTTCCTGCTTGTCACAGTTAATCTCTAACGTCCGTGGCAGAGCAACTTTCCAGACGTTGGCTTCCAGGTTGCTGCTGTCAGCAGTGGCAGTGTACATGGTTAACACAGGTTCTGTGTTCAGTTTAATACATGGAAATCCTTGGAGAACTTAAATGGTTACTCTTCTCTGGTTCATATTAAAGTAGAAATGCAGGGCAACAGCCCTTCATTGTTAGTAAAATTTTCTTCCTTGTTAAAATCGTTTTAAATGCAGATCCAGCATTTTTGCCTTTAGTTTGTCCCCCTCTTCCCTTTTGACTTTCTTTAACTTGACTGTCCTTGGTTGTACTTTGTCCTACCTGTGTGGTTTTTGCCTCCTTTGACTTCCACCCTCTCTCTCTCCTCTGACCTGTTTCAGCTTCTTTAACAACACTAACATTCACTAATCTTTGGGGCAATCACTTTTTGCATTCAGTTATTTCCTCTCAAACGTTTGGAAAACCAGAGTTCTGACAAAGTCTCCGAAGTTTTTTAAATTATGCCAAAAAATGTGAAAGTTTAGCAGTAACAGTAGTAATAGTAACCTCAAATAATCATGAAATTCATGCACAGTAGTACTCGGAAAGACGTAATCACAAAGTTCTTTGTTAGGCCAGACAGGACCACACCTCTGCGGTGAGTCATAAAATATGTGTAGGTGTGTTTGTGGCTCTTCTTTGTTTAACTTCACAGCCTTTAATAGCTTTTCTTTTTATATACAGTACTTAGAGAAGTTAGACTGCTGATTTAAATATGCAGGTGACTCTACAATATTTGGCTTTGCAAACATCTTCCTTATTAATACAGCTAAGCAGACTTTGCTTTGTGCATGGCAATAACAGCCTGTTTATTCTAATTCTAAAAACTTAAGTGGGGAACTTTATGCTGGTGGATAATAATAATAAAAAAACTTATTTTTTAATCTATTTTTTCTGCTTTTAGTGATTATTTTTTTGTTTGTGTTTAATATTATTGTTGGGGTGTTTTTTGTTTGTTTGTTTGTTTATTTGTTTTCCATATTATACTAAAAACCATTTGAACACAATGCCACCAATCACGATTTCAATAAGCATTGTCCAACCATGTATCTAGATGCAACAACCAATAACCTATTAGGAGAAAAATTAAGTTGAATAGTTTTAAATATTTGGTCAATTGAGATCGATACAAAGTTTTAAAGCTCAAACATTTGGTTTGTATGGAAAATTTTATATGTTATACTGATGCAAGGTTTTCCAAACATTTGAAGGTAATTACTCTGGCCTGTATTTTTTTCCAGTCATAGGTGTGCTTTAAATGACGGCTCTCTGACATCTTTTTGCTATGGGCAGTTTTGCCTTCCTAATCTTGTTTATATTCAACACAACATTTATAAATGCATTTTCACTGTAACTTCATTCTGTGCTGTTTTGTCTCTGGTAGAAACCTCAGGCGATCCTCCTCTAAAAGCCACAGATTCTTCTGCCGCAGCTACGCAAGAGGGCGGCGACAAGCAATACAAAAAGGTACTTTTATGAAACCTCCTGACATTTCTTAACTTTGTCCTCTGCTCTGCCATCGCTCGGTCTCTGAATCAAAATCTACTCAAAGAAACCAATTTTGTGAATGTATGCAGTGTGCTCTCAAAGTACTTGTGACCTTCGATGGCATATATTTCATAATACGGAGAAATTTGTAACTTAAAGTGAGTTAGTAAGTAAGTTAGACTGAATTTGAATTGTGAGTTTCACGCTAGCTGCCAGCCTTAAGTATAATCACGATGTTAAGCTTTTGGCAAAGAAAAGAGTTAGTGTACAAACTTAAGTGCAAGCCTCACTGCAGAGTAGCTCTTCAGTGTGGTGTTACATGAACATCTGTAAGGTGTCAACATTAACATGTACGTACTGAATGACAATCATTCTGACAGATTATAACCTGAGACTTGATGCGCTCTGATAGTTATTGTTGCTTTTAAAGAGTCTTTGCTACTTGTCATGCTTTGCTTCTCAACTGTTTTTCCAGGAATTACACTGATGAGTAACTTTGTTTTTTTCCAGCTTTATGTTACGCAGCAAACTCCTGCAGAACACTTTGTATGCATATGTCTTACATTTCTGTTGTCCTCCCTTTCTTTTGTTCATTCTCTCTTTGATTTTCCAAAAAGTGATCCGTTTCAATGTCCTTCTGTTCTCTTTTTATGTTCTTGTGTGTGTTTAACACCATACAGAGTTAAAGTTTAAACATTTAAAAATATGATATGAAAGTTTGACAATATTAAAAAGAGCATTTAAAAAAAATAGATGGCAGCTTTCCTCTCCTCTGCCCTGCTTTAAGTCTGCATTCATGGTCTTCAACATAAGCTCATATAACCATACACAGCTTTTAGAAGTGAGATTTTCACTTTATGTTAGATTTAACAGTTATCATTTGTGCAGAGTTAAAAGATGACCTTATGTTGGAGAATCATGAACTAAAGCACAATTTGCTTTCCGTACACTGTGCTTTGTGCCTCACTCCTGGTAGAGAATAGTTCCAGGGCTTGCTTTGCTTATTTAATCCTCATCATCATCATCTTCAACCTCATCACACCAAATATTCTCTCTTGCTGTATTTTATTTTGCTAAATATAATTCTGAAAGCCAGTTAGTGTGTTGTCTGAATCATGGGGAACGTACAGTCATTACTCCACAGTGGTGCATGGTGGTTAGGAAATGGAACAGAGTCACTGTTGTTGCCACTTGCTGAGAGGTGCTGGTTCTGGTATTAGTCACCTCCTCTGCTGTCAGTCTGGCAAAGTTTGGCATCTCCACTCTGTGTCTGAGAGAGACTGACTTTGTTGGGTCACACTGATGAATGTGGCAAGATTATCAAAGCCTTCTGTTAAACTTGAGCTTTGACTGTATCATGATTCTCCCGCCTGTACAGCACCGATGCCAGTGACTGAGACACAGGCCAGGTTTCCTCTGCTGTCGCCCTGTGTTTGGGTGCAGCATCTGACCAGTGCAGTGGCTGGTTGTTGTCTTTGTTGCTGCTCCTACCTGTCTCTCACTATGACGTACCCCGGCAGGGTCTGCTGGGCGAGCTCATTCTTATTCAGCAGCAGATCCAACGGCACGAGGAGGAGGTCCGGCGGGCCGCAGCAGCCAATAATGCGCGCCCCCCACCGCCAGAGCCTGCTCCCAGTCCGCCTCCGAACCCCAGCCCCCCTCTACAGAAACGCAAGGTGAAGGTTCCAACCCACTTAGATCCGCCCTATCCCACCAATGCCTCCTAAAAGACCAAAACTGCAGAGATGAACAAATTATGTATTCATGAATGAATTAAATTCCGCCAGCCACCTTGACAAAATATCAGAGAAGTTTAACACCAAACTGAAAAGTAGTGTTTCACTAAACTCACTGGTGATAAGTTTCACGTCTGTTGCACCTCTGACCACAACAAGCATCACTGGTGGATGTGGTGATGTGTTTTTTCGTGAGCTCTGTCACACCTGTAAGCATTACCAAAGAGCTCTGCTGCAGTGTACTGATATATACAAAATATTAATAATAATAATAATATGGAATAATATTATTCAATTTCTCTTATAATTCTGTGTTTAATTTGTCCACCACACAAACACCAGCATCTTAAATCAGAACGTATCACCGTATAAATAAAGTTACACTTCATTTTTGCTTTGGTGTTTTGATATTTTGTGTCTTGCCCTTTAAATTTATGCCATGGCAGTAGTGTTGTAAAAATAATTGAAGCTCAGTTTATAGTATTTTTAGGGCACACAAAATGGCAGAACTTCAGCCTGTCACCTTCGTACGACAGTAGCCTCCATGTATCACCCCATAGTCCGTCAGGCTTTGCTAAGATTCCTTTACTCATCAGCTGTGGAGAGAAAACACGCACGGACCTTCATAGTCTGGTTCCAGATGCACACTGATGTAGCTCAGTGTCAGTCTGTCATGCAAATGGATGGATTATCATCAATATCAGCCGAGCTCTATTCGTGTACGGAGACATTGCATGGAGTGGAGTGCTAACCAGGTGCATGGTGTGAGCTGCACCTTTTGTAATTACCACAATAGACCCAGCTATCAAATATGAGAGTTGACTGTGTCGTCAGTAGCAGGGTAGAAAATTTAAGCTTATAAGCAGTTTTGTATTGTTTTGTCTTTAAAGGCGTTTCGAAACATTTTAATACATTAGTGTTGTATATCGCTAGGAGGTAATTTTCAGCACATTTCTTGTCTCTGTTGTGTTGTAGTTATATAGTTGTGATAAAGTTGTGTGATGTGTTTGT
>JAPZDX010000020.1:13870771-13883286 GCA_029783625.1 Naso annulatus | reverse complement strand
AAATTCCCTTTCTTCTGCTGCAAATCCCATTTGTTCATGACTGCTGCATCTCCTGCTCCCTGTCCTGTCTTTCATCCTGACAAACTTGTTTCAACTGTATATGAGATATCTAATGAGTATTTTCCAATAATGAAAAAATCAAGTTATTATGACTAAATTGTTTTGTGATTGCATTAAGGTATAGTTTTTGGGTTTACTCTGATTTGTGCCTGTTTGTGAATAAATTGCTTGTTGATTTGAGCTGAGTAATACCAGAATGAGGAGTGTCTGCCTGAAATCTGATTTTTTTTTTTTTTTTTCTGTCCGTCTCTTTATGCATTAACTTGTCTCTCAACACTGGTTCTCTCCGTGATACAGTGTGCACGTAATCAACTTTGGTGGTGCTGGTGGGATTTCATGCTTGGGAAGTTGCACAGTGAGAGTAACGGGAGGCCTTTTTTTTTTTTTTTTAAATCAGAAAGGAAGCTTTAACTTATTTTATTGTCTTTTTTTCCTGTTGATCTATGTCAACCTCTAGTCATCAGACAAAGAAAAGATAGACCAGCTTCAAGAAGAAATGCTTCGTACACAGGTACAGTGGCTTTTTATTGAAGAGAAACATTGGTGTATTGCAAGTAATCCAAATTTTTTAGAGCTTTATTTTCAAATATTTTACAATATTGTATGTTTTGTTATAAAATAAAACTGTACTTAAAAGTGGCCTGAAAGTCAAATAGGTTAAGATCTTTACGTTGACATTTTGCTGAACTAACTATCTTACTGTACCACCACTAAATCAAAAATCACTAACAGGTTTTGGGAAAAACAAAAAAACAACCAAAAAAACCAAAAACGTGTTGCTGATGCTGGTCGTTGATTGGTTCTTCTGTTCATTGTGTAGCTAAAATATCAACGCATGCTGGAGAGACTGGAGAAGGAGAATAAGGAGTTAAGAAAAGTGGTGCTACAGAAAGATGACAAAGGGATTCACCAAAGGAAAGTAAAGGTGGGTTGCACACAAACACATCAACAGAATACACAACAACATGTCATTTTAATGTTTTCCCTTGAGGATTTGATTTTGTTTGATGTGGGACTGATTCATAAATCATGATCTTTCAACAGATAAATACATTTGGTTAAATTATTTGCATCCAGTGCCGTTATGCTGCTACAAGTGTTTGTTGAGCGCTGAGTCATATTATTACTAATCATTACGACTGTATTTTCTGTGTCTTCTCGTGTAGAAATCACTTATTGATATGTATTCTGAAGTCCTTGACATCTTGTCTGACTACGATGCAAACTACAACACCCAGGACCACTTACCGAGGGTAAGACGCAGGCAGCAAAGAGGGGCTGTTTTTATTGTTAGCTGCTGTTTGTAAGTTTTCTGTTTTCTGTTTCTGTTTCTGTCCTCCATTTCTCTGTCCTCCTCTGTCGGTCCATGTTATGTTCAACCCCTCACTTATTTCCTCTTCTTCTGTTTCAGGTGGTTGTTGTTGGGGATCAAAGTGCTGGGAAGACCAGTGTGCTGGAGATGATAGCCCAGGCCAGGATCTTCCCCCGGGGCTCAGGAGAGATGATGACCCGCTCTCCCGTCAAGGTATACTGGACTAGACTGGCTAATGTTTATGATGTTTCCTTTAAAAGGATAGAAAAAATATTCATACATTTGATTTGCACAACAACACTTAATGTCAGAATTTGTTTTCATGACATAGCCATGATATGATAGCCTTTACAGCCATTGCACACTAGAATCGCCAATTAAAGACTCAAGATATCTTTGCAGTGAAAACTTTGTAGGAAGCTAGTTTTTTGAGATTTCTGTTTGTTATCTGAGCCCTTAAAGAAACTCATCTACTTTCTGCAGGTAACACTCAGCGAAGGCCCCCACCACGTGGCCATGTTTAAGGACAGCGGCCGGGAATTTGACCTCACCAAGGAGGAGGATGTAAGTTACAACATCTTTCATTCCATCCTAATAATGTAAATCGAAGCACTTACTCTTTTTTTTTAAACCCGTTTCCGCTGTTATACCTGGCTTCCTCTGTCCTGCAGCTGGCTGCTCTGAGGCATGAGATTGAACTGAGGATGAGGAAGAGTGTGAAGGAGGGACAGACAGTCAGCTCTGAGGTTGGAAATAGTGCCTTTATTTAGACTTCTGGTTTACTTCTGCAATGTTTCATAAAATAATTATTTTTATTTTTTGCATGATAGACAATATCGTTGAGTGTGAAAGGCCCCGGCATCCAGAGGATGGTGCTTGTTGATTTACCAGGTGTCATCAGTGTGAGTATGCATTCTTAAATTGATAAAGTGGGAATATTTACAGATGTCTTTTGCTGTTTACTTTATACTTCAATGACATATATAAGCATTTTTTAGAGTTTTATTACTGCTGTAAATTTTCGTGTTATTCTTTACAGAATGTCTGTTTTAGGCATTTTTCTGCTATTGTTAGAGCCAATTGACTTAATTAAATTTACAAAGTATATGTTTGTGTGATTTAAATTCTTGGATTTTATTTTGAATTTGTTTTAATGCAAATCAAAGCCAATCGACAAACCTGTCTTCTGTAAAAGAGAAGTGCAAAAACACTCTTTTAAATGTTTTTAATGTCTCTCTTAGACGGTGACAACAGGCATGGCATCAGATACGAAGGAAACCATCTTCAGCATCAGCAAGGCCTACATGCAGAACCCCAATGCAATCATCCTCTGTATTCAGGGTGAGTCATGAGTATATTATTCATAGCTGCAACAATCATACAAAGCAGCATATGTCAGAGTGAGCAGGGAAAGGTTTCATTGTTTTAATAAATCTTACCACCCTCATGCTTATGACATGCACAACATTTTCACAACTGCTGTGACCCTCCGCTGTTTCCCTCTAGATGGCAGTGTGGATGCAGAGCGAAGCATTGTAACCGACTTGGTCAGCCAGATGGACCCCCAGGGGAAGAGGACCATCTTTGTCCTGACCAAGGTGGACCTGGCGGAAAAGAACCTGGCCAGCCCGAGCAGAGTAAGACACTAAGTTAAAAAAAATCCTAACTAACAAATATGTCAAATAATATGTAAAGGATAATACTGACTGTTAAATTTTTTTACACTTATTTACTCATTTAATCACAGTTATTGTGTTTACAGCATGAATCCTTAAAAAGGATTAGCTTAGTGCTGATTTAACAAAACAGGTGCATTTACAGAGTTCTTTAAACAGGATGGAATGTGTGTTTTTAAATTGCATATTTTTTCTTTTTTAGGTTTAGTCACTGCAGCCACCTTTACACTGAATGTTGTTTTGCACGCAGTATACATACGATACTTTGTTATAACAGAGCTTTGAACTCGAACCATCTTCCTTGTACATCTGCTGCAGTATGTAGGGTGAAATTCTATGTAGTAATTTTACACACAAGTCAGCAAAAAATACACGTGGCCCTTCATTTTAGTTAACATGCTGTCATCTGTACTATCTGTGTGACTCAGCTTTGTTGCAAATCTTCTGAGGCACAATGGATTTTGGGTGATAGGAGCCAGATTAATTTGCTTGTTCTAATATTGTGACATGTGACCAGATGCAGTATGACATCCTGGTATTTTTTGGTATCGTGCATTTGACATACAGTTTATTGGGACATACTAAATCATTCTCTGGTACACTTAAAACTACTGGTATGGGTGTTGGAATACACTCAAAAGAGTCAACCACCGTGCGTGAAGCTATATGCTGCTGCTCCACGAGAGGGCCCTTAACATTTTGACCTGAACTTGCTGGTCTCTCAGTGAACCGGTGTTGGGGGAAAACTTGTACAACAAACTGGACTGATGTGAGAATCTGAGTCCTTTTGTTTGCGTTTTTATCTTTCAGATTCAACAAATAGTGGAAGGCAAGCTGTTTCCCATGAAGGCTTTGGGTTACTTTGCTGTTGTCACAGGAAAAGGTAATGTGATGACTATACGGATCCATCATGCTGCATTAAATTTCACATTATTTAATGTGGACTTCCAGGTCATACTCATATCCTAATTCATTAACTTGGTTTATGACACCTCTTATGATAACCAGGGAGCTAATTGGAGCTTCTTCTCGATTTTGTTGAATTTACAAAGCAAATTGTAGTTTATTTAAATCTTGTTCCACTGTTTTCTCGTTGGCAGGAAGCAGTGGTGAAAGCATAGACTCCATTAAGGACTATGAGGAAGACTTTTTCCAGAACTCGAGATTACTGAGGCAAGTAACACCTGATTCACGAAACCTTAATGCTTCATCAGATGCATTAATTGAAAGGTGACGGTAAATGTTTTCACACAACAAGGGACGGCATGCTGAAGGCCCACCAGGTGACCACAAAAAACTTGAGTCTGGCTGTCTCTGACTGCTTCTGGAAGATGGTTAGGGAGTCTGTTGAGCAGCAGGCTGATGTCTTCAAAGGTATGACTGAACAGTGTTAACATCCAACACATTTTACAGGCCAGGCAAGTTTTTTAATAGTGTGAATGGGCATGGTGGATTTTTATACATTATCCGTACAGGGAACAGGTGCTACTCCTCTTCGTCTGACTCCCACCTCCATGCAACACCTTTCCACAGCCCTGCCTTCCAACTTCAATTAGTCTGGACAATCACAAGCCCATTGCTAACAACACACTAGATTTATGACTGTGACACTGCAGTTCCCACAGGCCTATTGTGTGGCACATCGATCCATATCCCATCAAATCACACACAGCCGGTCTCTGTCCTCCGTGCTTGGCGCCACTGTGGCACCTCAAACCAGCAATTAACCTAATCTCCACTGTGGAAAGGGACAGCAACTGTGTGTGTGTGTGTGTGTGTGTGTGTGTGTGTGTGTCACTGTGTCTGTCAATGCGTGCATGTATGAGGAATAAAACTCTGACTTTTGATAAAGAATGTGTGTTTGCTACGCCTCCTTTCCTCTCAAGGGAGCAGTTAAGACAGTGAGTGTGTCCTCACCAATTTTTATCAAAGAATAGGCACCATTAAGAGTCTGAAAGCTGCCTATATATCACACCAGGTTAAAACTTGCATGGTCATTGCCTGTTGATTATAGAAAATTACTGTTTCTTAGTTCTCACTGTTTGATGGAGCTTAACATCAAAGGTACAAACCCAATCTAAATATGCAGGTGATGAGTTTCATCCAGGCATGAAATGAGACTTAAATGGCACGTTAGGTTTAGTTAGAGATTAAAAGTCAACATGTTAAGTTTCTAATGAGCCTTCATAATTTCACTCAGTTTGACTTGTGTGAAATGTGAAGTTTGATATTCATGCTGATGTTGCAAAACTTTGTTGAAATTAAATGTTTATTTTGACTGTCCCTCCCAATCCAAGCATCTCGCTTCAACTTGGAGACAGAGTGGAAGAACAACTACCCTCGTCTCAGAGAGCTAGACAGGGTGAGAAACACATTTTTTTTACATTTCTCTTTATTAGAGACTCAAAAAAAGTTATATTTAAGCTTAAGGCTAAAAAATTTATGACAAAATTTTAAGTAGAGGCAGTTCACTGGAGGCTCTGTTGTCAAATGTTGTTTATAAATGTTCATATAATAATGATATAAATGATGTGGGGTTGTTTTTGTTTTTGTTTGTTTGTTTTGCAGAATTAACTATTTGAAAAGGCCAAAAATGAAATCTTGGATGAAGTCATTAGTTTGAGTCAAGTTACCCCACAACACTGGTAAGTTAATAATGAGTTCATATTTAGTACCAACTATTTTCATTTGGCAGCTTAAAAAATAAAGCTGTCATCAATGTTTGATACATGAAATATGCGTAACGTTTAGAAAAATATTAAATGTTACACAAATTTAGGTCCAATATTTTTGTATTTACCTTTTATGGAGTTTCCTGTGGGTGGGTCAGATGTCAGTTATAGCATTTAAAATGTAGATCATAGAACAATTTACTACCATTTTATCCTCTTTATGTAACATATTGGTTTTAATGAGGTGCCACCTTAGGAGGACTGAACTGTGTAAAGAAGATTGTCTGCCTGATCTTTAGCTAAAACCAATTAGATCATCGGTTTGCGCTGCTTCAGCCCTCGACCAAACATAAACATGAGTGAAAGGATATTTTCGAGCAAACTGCGGGTCGGTCTCTGTATGTATGTGTCCCTGCGCGAATATGAAGTGATGCCTCGCCCCCAATGAGGAAATTTTGCTAAATGAGATGTATGCATGTTGTTGTTGCCGTCCCAAGTGTGCGTGCCTTCAGTTCTCACAGATCAATACTCTGATGAATGGCCCGTGGACTGGAAGAAGGGTGGCCCTGTTAGCCAGCCAGCACTATTGAAAATAGCACTTATTGACAGTGAGGAGTGCTAGCCTGAACAAAAGGGGAGCCTAATGAAATATGAGTGTGCTTTTATGATAAATGAGAGAGGCACGACACTGGTCTAATGGGACCTTGGGAGGGTTTGTTCCATTGCCACAAAGTCATGGAGAGATGGAGTGAGAGTGTGGCGGCGCTGGTAGCCGCTAATAGAATCAAACTGGAGCTGTATTGGAATCTTCAGTCCGGTGCAATAGCAGCAGCGCTGACTATAAAACTACAAGCAACTCATCCAAAAATTATTCCTCTTTATTGATTGTTTTCTTACCATTTAGGTGACTTAACCAAGCAGAGTGGGACATCAGGAAACAACTGTGTTACAAGCACGCTGTTATTTGTTAGGTCTATCCTAAATGTAAAAATAATAATCTGTGTCTAAAAAAAATAATAACATGCATCTATAAAAAGGAACAAAATTGCAACAGCTTTAGGTGCCATTCAAAAGAATCCTCCTTCTTACCAGTGATTCAAAGTATTGGACTTTTCTTCTTCTCTCTCAGGGAGTCCATCTTGCAGAAGAAGCTGTGGGAACGTGTTTCCACCCATGTGATAGAGAACATCTACCTGCCTGCTGCCCAGACAATGGACTCTGGCACCTTCAACACCACCGTAGACATCAAGCTCAAGCAGTGGACCGACAAGCAGCTTCCACACAAAGCACTGGAGGTAACACAGACGGTCCACGATTGATCATTATGTCATTGAGCTTGTTTAGGGGAAAGTTTGACTTACGTGAAATCAAATCAAACTTTCAACTGACCTTTGCTAGTATGATGAAATCTCTTGTATAAAACTGTTGGAAAGTTTGATGAGTTATTGAATTATTTGAGTTACTTAATGATTAATGGATGATATAGCATTTATTTGAGAGATTGATTCTATAGGTAAGCAATCAGGGCTTGACAGTTTGCACCCAGCCACCTGCCAAATGGTAGAATTGTGTGCAGGCAGTGGCGTGTAACACAGTGGAAGCAGTGTCTCTCCCTCTCTCTAAAAAACTCTCCCAGAAACTCATTAGCCACCTTGGCTGGTGAGCAGAAATGTTACTGTCAAGCCTTGATATAATGCAATTATTTGTCTTTATATTTATTCAGAAACGGTGACCACAGACTGCAGAAATATTCAATAAGGCAAGGACCTTGTGGTAATAGGAGCCTTCTCTTTACCTACTATACTTCACTTCCCTTTAGGTTGCCTGGGAGACACTGCAGGAGGAGTTTGCCCGCTTCATGGCTGAATACAAAGGCAAAGACCAAGACGACATTTTTGACAAGTTAAAGGAAGCTGTGAAGGATGAGAGCATCAAGAGGCACAAGTGGAATGAGAGGGCCATGGACAGCCTGGTAAACACACAGTAAATCCACTCACCCTGGAGCAATGGAGAGACACACTAAGTTGATTCAACGCTTTTTGAAACCAAGACAATTTCATGATAATGTGTGAACATATACAAAAATTATTCATCTTGCTAACAATAGCTGGGTTTACATTAAAATATATTGCAAATTTTCACCGAATTTTTAGAAATTCAGCAAAAGAAAATGCGCATTTATGTATGTTTTTTGCGATATTTCGGGATTTTTTTCCATTCAGGCATTTTTATGCG
Source organism: Naso annulatus (assembly GCA_029783625.1). Classification (NCBI taxonomy): domain Eukaryota; kingdom Metazoa; phylum Chordata; class Actinopteri; order Acanthuriformes; family Acanthuridae; genus Naso; species Naso annulatus. Next base: position 13,875,331 of record JAPZDX010000020.1, on the reverse strand, counting down.
CAAATCAAAAATGTGCAAAAAAGCAGGCAGATTGAAACACAGCTTTTGTTGCAAATACCCTAAGATAGTACAGTGGCAAAAGGGCATATCTGGTAAAGAGCTTAATAAGCATTTAGGTTACAACAGTGTGATTTTATTCTTGTATTCTTGCCTTTTGTGTGTGTGTGTGTGTGTGTGTGTGTGTGTGTCAGAGGGTGATCCAGCACAACGCCCTGGAAGATCGTTCCATCACAGACAAGCCCCAGTGGGATGCAGCCATCCAGTTCATGGAGGAAACCCTGCAGTCTCGCCTCAAAGACAGTATGTTAGCCATGATGGCCTCATGCAGTGTCACTGAGTCAGTACTGGGCTCCATTCCCGCGCCATCTTGTTTATTCTGTAACACTGCCGCAGTCAAAGCTCTCTTTCTGTAGCGCCATAAATGTTAATGATGTAAAATCAGTATTGAAATACCAGGGACTGAAGTTGCTGCCACTGTAATTAAAAAATGTACCAGAAATTTATTTCTGTTGCATCTTCTCGTCTTTCTCTTGTGCTCTTTCTTCCTTCTTATAGATGAGTCAGTAATTAGAGACATGGTGGGTCCAGACTGGAAGCAGAGGTGGCTGAACTGGAAGAATCGTACACCAGATCAGGTCAGAGTTTGAAGAATCTCTCTAAAACCCTGAGTATAATTGTGCTGATTTTTAGAGGCGCTACAGAGATTTAAAAATGAAAGATGGTGCACGCCTGTTCACACGCTTATAAATGCTTTGCTAAGATAGTGCGCTTAATATGTCGTCTGTGTATCAATATGATACTTTTTTAGGCTCTTGACAGGCTTCTTTAGTTGTGTATGCACATTACTCTCTTTTTTTATTCATGCACTCTATTTGTGGAGTCGACGGAAACATTTCACTACTGCTTTTAAAAACAGTTTATTAAGAGCTGTATGTGACACAGAGATCGGACTTTAGACTGGTATAATAGCATTTGTACTGCATTAGACAGATCAGCATGTACAGTTATATTAAGTCTCAGACGTCGCTAAGCACACAAACATTTAATAGTAGTCTACATGTTAACATGATGAATGACGGCACTAACTTCATTTTTTTTAACCTTATAGCACATTCGTAATGAAACGAAAAATGAGCTGGAGCGCTTGCTGAAGCTACACGATGACCACACGGCCTACTTGGCCAATGACGAAGTCACTACAGTCAGAAAGAATCTAGAGGGACGGGGAGTTGAAGTTGACCCTGTGCTGGTGAGATTAAAGCACTTGTCTCTGAGCTTCAAAAGACGACAACAATAATGTTATACTGACAATAGTTAAAATCCATTGCTCTTTTTTTTGTTACTTAGTTTAAATCATTTTGTTCTTAATTGTTGAATTACTCACTTCGTCACCTCGTCAGATCAAAGACACGTGGCACCAGCTGTATCGCCGCCACTTCTTGCAGAACGCGCTGTCCCACTGTAACCTCTGCAAGAGAGGTTTCTACTACTACCAGAGACACTTTGTTGACTCTGAGGTAAGAAGAAAGGATGAGTAATCCTGAGTCAACTTTTTTTTTTCCACGTTACATTTAGATCAGTTTGTGAAAAGCTGAGCTTTGTGCCTGCATGTTTTTTTGTTTTTTTTCCAGTTGGAGTGCAATGATGTGGTTCTGTTCTGGAGGATCCAGAGAATGCTGATCATCACAGCCAACACTCTTCGGCAGCAGCTCACAAACACTGAGGGTAAGGACTGTGGGCTTAGTTTACATGACACACTGAATTACAAAATAAGATGTCCCTCATTTAAACAAAAAGGGCAAATATAGATACTTTTGGAAATAACATGTTAATTACGTAACATTTTACACTATTATACCTACGATTTTGTTTTATCGCTACATCATTACATTGCTGCGACAGTAACACTTTTGGTCATTTAGGAGAATAATTCAACAGTTAGTTTAATGGACACAGCATTTTTTTCTTTTTCCAAAAGTGGTTACCACCATAGAAAAATCAGAAAGTTAAAAGTATTCTTTATATTGTTGACTGGGGCAGCTGGGTTGCCATTACTGCTAACCTAGTGCTATCCACTCCCCTATAATACAGGTCAGTCAATAACTATTGATTATAAAATGGCTCTGAACACCAATATACTCAAGATCCTCTATTGTAAGAACAGAAAATTCCTCCCCCAACCATTTAATGAAGGTTTAAAAAATGTGTTGATCATATTATTCAATGGGAACATTGAGAGAAAAATTAGATGCATTGTTGTTGGATCGAATATCGATGGCTAAGCTTCATGTGCGTATTTATTTTTTCAGTGCGCCGTCTGGAGAAAAACGTAAAGGAGGTGCTGGATGACTTCGGGGAAGACATGGAGAAGAAGACCCAGTTCATCACAGGCCGCCGAGTCCAACTGGCCGAGGATCTCAGTAAGAAACACAGAGCACAGGAGAAAAAAACCGACAAAAATATGTTAACAAGTTAATGATAAAAACACAAGCATACAATTGAAACACAAACAGAAAATGTGCAAAAAGGCAGTTTGTCACTGTCATCTGGTCCCATTGGTTGTTGTAGTGATTTTATTGGCATCAATACCTCAACATATGGTCAGTTACATTTAGTAAGTGGTTCTTTTATAGGATGTCTTAGAAGTTGTCAGTAGGTGGCAGTAGTGCTGAAGGAAATGGTATCAACTAGTCTGATATAGCAGTATTCAATCCCTTAAACAATCAAACTGATTAAAATAACATGAGTGTCAACTGGCTTTTTTTAACTCTACTTCAAGAGAGATTTACAGCTGGTCTTCTCTCGGACACGTGGTAGCATGTCTGTATATAATAAGCAATGCACAGTTGTGTGAAATGAATGAATTATAATTTGGAAAATCCTTGTGTTATAAAAGGTCATGAACCAAACCAAAGAATTCAATATCATAAAAGCCTGCTGTGCTATTTTGTTGTATGGGTTGGATGTGGCTTCTATTAGACAGACCACCAGTGTGTCTCTGGTCTCAATTTTAGCATGGTGTTAATGTAGCCAGAGCTGGATGGAGATTTATTTATTTATTTAGCAGAGACTATTGTTCATGTCTTGTTCTCTGCCACCTGTGACATAACCAGACCTTTGCATTGTGTATTGTTTGTTTATTGGATATCTAAATCTTGATGTATTTACAGTAAATTTGTGTAGAACCGAGCAGTAAATTGAGGCCACAGTTTTAGAAGCCAGGATCGCCAGGGGGCCACCTGGACCACCTCAGCACGACGGGAGATGAGGGATAATTTACCGTAAAAATTTCAAAATCTTATTTGCCTCACCCGTCTTTCTAAGTCTCTGCCAGTCAAAACACGTCATGTCCAAAGCTTTCTGCTTTGCTCCTGAAATGTAGCTAGCTAGTGCTAAATCACAAAAATTGACACATTTTTGAAAAGGCCGGACAAGCATACCAACAGCCCAGCCGAAAAAAGCGCAGTTGCAAAAAAATTCAAAAGAACTCCCGGCCAAGTTAAACTCACCAGTATGAGGCAGCGTACATAAAGTATGGATTTACCGCAGCACCCTGTTATTTTGAACATTTGCCACAATGTTGTCAATGGGTTTTTAAAGACGTCTTGCAAAAGGGGCCCTTGGCTTTAAGCTAATGCTATTTGGGGGACCTTGGCACAGAAAATCCTGGGAACTCCTGGACACAAACTGCTGGTTAGCACCCTCTGACAGCAGTTTTTGGGAGTGTTATAGGAGAGAATTTCTTGTCTAATTTTTCCCTGCTGGTACAGGATTCAAGCCAGAAACACTCTGTGGAGAGGTTATTAAAGCAGGTTCCACACCCCTCCCTCCCCCCACCACGACCTGTGGGAAAATATGTACGCTCTTGTGCTTTTTCTTATGTTTGAATTTGTAAACTCAAGTCAGAAGCTGTAAAAGCACAGCAAATTGTGTTATCGTTATATATTAAAGTTCAGATTTTTACTCTATTTAGTATTTGCATTACAATGAGACTCTGTGCACATGTGCTATATCCGCACTGTTAGTAATTTTGAAGGTCTTTTCTTGGGGGTGGACCAAACACAACCGCTAATTTTCACCTGCCTGCTCGCTGAAGACTCCCATTAACAGCAAGTACAATGAGGGCTGAGTCGCCTCCTGCTTTGGTCTTATTCAGCAAAAGTCTGCTTGTTAAGCAAAGTCTGTATTTATAGAGCAGCACGCAAGGCTTGCTGCCATTTTAGAGCTCTCTGTATGACACATAAGCACACACACATAATCATAGTTCCTGTCACCACAAAGGCACACAAACAGGCAACCATAATTTACACACACACACACACACCTCAAAGTACAAGTTGCACACGCACACTCTATTCTCTTATTTGCACCAGCAAATCTTTAAAACCCCTGAAAAAACTTGCATTATCCACATTACAAATAGCGTGACTTTAATAGTAATTAGAAGTAAATAAAAATGGTTGATGAGGTCATTTTTGTAAATAGCCCACCACAAATCATCAGCCTTAAAGTGATTTTGTCACAAGATTCAATATATGGTGTAAGTCTAGTTGTTACTGT
>JAPZDX010000020.1:13851855-13862323 GCA_029783625.1 Naso annulatus | reverse complement strand
CCGGAATGCCCTCTCAGCCTCACGCTCACTTTTTTCCCTTTCATCCCTCCTCCTCCTCCTCCTCCTCCTCCTCCTTTGAGCCTCCTTCGGAGTGATTAGTGAGGGCTCAATGAGAAGTGCTCCTCTGTAAGGGATGACGTATCGTCCTAAGGTGTTGTGTGCACATGTGCTTGATTCAGAGGGAAGAGAAGTAGAAGCTGTCAGCACTATGTTATTGCTCAGGCACAAACCTTACAGCTGGTTCATGTCTTATTTTTGTGAAGAGGTGGCTTTATTAGGGCAAGTTCCGCTCTGAGGGATTAATGCCTCTGTTGCTGTAATGACCGTACTTCTGGAAGCTAGATTATATTTGATGTTAATGACAGCTGTTTGGCTGCTAGATGTCTAAACACCACCAACAAGTACCCAGGTGCTAAAAATCTGTTCTTCTGCTTTCATGTACACATAGAGCAGGTTAATTGGAATGAGCATGAGTATGTTTTCATTTGTACAGTTTTTTATACCTTTTTTAATAACAGGCCATGGCTGGAGCCATCAGGTTCTTCTAGGTGTCTGTTAGTCCAACCCATTCTCTTGAATATGATACCTAAGGTTGACCTTGAGGGAATTTTCTTAAATTTGGCACAAATGTCCTCTTGGACTTGAGGGTGAACTGACAAGAATTTGGTTATCAAAGGTAGAGGAAGCTCTGACCTCACATTTTTGGCCATAAATTAATAAAAAATTTCTAAATCTTATGACAAAAATTCACAGAACTGTCTGATAAGATCAAAAGATGAAGCGATGACCTTATATATCCAAAAGACCAAAGGTCAACGTCACTGTAACGTAATAATATTTTGCAAAAACACTTTTTCTGGACATTTAACTCCACAGCTCAGCAACAGAAGGGGAGATTGTGACCATATTTCACATTTGGTCAGATACTTAATTGGTGGCACTAATGTTGGCTGCCCATCTTGATAATGTGCTGATTGTTTAGGTCTTCTGTGCTACCATTGTAGTGCCTTTGCAGCAACATCCATACTCGAAGCATTCATAGTCCAACACAGGCTCATTAATTTTGCTGAGTTTTAGGTGACTGTTGTTGCAAAATGTGACAAAGCTCTCTATCAGTCCTCTACTCCTGTGTAAAAACTGTGAGCAAGTAAAAACAGTTCCTCACTGGAAACAATTCACTGGAATCATACGTGTTTGATGCTAGTTACACTTACTCGTGTCCTGCTACATTGAGAACACGGATCAAATCGCTGTTTTGTGTGTTTGCAAGTTTGGGTATCGGAATCAGTATCAGGAAGAAAAAAAATGGTATTGGAATATCTCTGTTTGAAGATGTCATGTCTTTATGGCTGCAACGCCAAAACACAGAAAAATAAATTAAAATCTATCCACGTCAGTGTAGATACAGCCTGAGTCAACTGGTCTGCATTTTTAAATGTGGGGGCGGTTTTTATGCCGTGAGATAGTGGGCAGACTGTCTGCTCCTTGGCTGTTGCCCTTACATGCACTCTCACTTTACATGCACTCTTGCTTATATATGACCCTTATGAATTTGGATGACGTCTTCCGTTGTTGTGTCTGAATCGATACTTCTTTCCATTATCTTTCTCCACATCACTCCCTCTAACCCTCTGCCTTGCTTCTGTCTCTTTCTTTTGCTCCCTTTTTTTTTTTTGTAACAGTCATTCCCACTCTTCTTGCCACAGTCCTCTTTGTGTCTCAACAAAATAGACACTAGTTAGTCAGCAGTGTTGCTCTGTAAACGAAGGAGGCTTAGAAGCGATAGGTTTGTTTTTTCCCACGGTGGAAGAAACCTCAGGCTGCAGAATCGCTGCCAACTGATCCATTTTCTCCCCCGGGAGTATCAAGTACACAAACAGTAGATCCACAGTTGTCATAACACAAGTACAGAAGAAGCTGCTCCTCCTGCGTTTTATCTAATCTTTTCCTGATAATGTTGTGTGAAAGCGACTTCCGAAGTGAACAAACGTACTATTATTTTATTGCAAGGCACTGTAAAACATTTGAAAATGTTTTTTCCACATCGTATTACATTTTCTTTTTACTGTGTCCACTACTGGATAAGTGAATTTTATTCAGAATACGCTTCTTTTCCATTTCTGTTCCTGCTGCACTTGTTTTGTTTTTTTTACAGCTACAGTTGGTAACTTGTGGGTAAACATCAAAAACTTTCGGTATTGTATTTGGAAAAATTGTCATAATACCCATAGACAACTGTTTATAAGTGCTGTGGTCTGGGGGTATCGTGGGGTCTCTTTGTTTTCTCATGCCTCTGTATTCAGGATTGGTAAAAATCCTATCACTCCTGCTTTATTTGCCCAGTCAGTGACGCTCTCTGTAATCTGTGTCCTAATCTACGCTGCACCTCTTAGCAACAGGTGATGTCGGTACACACTGATAAGCTGTTCGTGCCTTATGCCTTGACTCGCCTCAGCCGACAACAGAGTGTCTGCAAGTGACAGTGTTAGTCAGCTCGAGCTCGAGCTGAGACAGACTTGTTTACTCCACTGCAACTTTCCCTGCAACGTCTCAGTTCAAGTGGGACTTAAAAGAGAGAGCGACAACAAATGAAATAAAGCATGAGCCGGAGCAACAGCTGCAATGGAGTTGCTTCCCAGTGAGTCTTATGCTACAGCTAATGTTAGCTTGTTGGCTCATGAGCATAAGTTACCAACTGCAGCTTTAATGTAGTTTTTGTACAGTCCTACATTAAATCTCTATCAAATGACCTGCCTTGTATTGCTCTTGTTGTCGGCTTGCTTCCTTTTTTTTTCTTCTTCTTCCCTTTGTTATTGCTTCACTGCACATTTCTTAGTATTGCATATGCAAGGATTGTGGAAACTGCAAAATAATAACTTTCTCAGTTTTGCGGAGCAGTTAAACTCATTTGAGGCATTATATGACTTTTTTTGAAAAGAATTAATGCATAACATAAACTCCTTTTTGAGTAATTTTCCACATAGCAATTATTTACTCATGTTGTAGCAAAAGAAAAAAAAGGGAGACATAGATTGCACTGTCTGTCCTCAAAATCATGTCAGCTATCTGTTTAAGGTTCGTGACCTCCACTCCTTCGGCCCTGTTCATTACAGTTTTGTGTAAAAAGTATATTTTCATCAAACTAGTTATAGAAAAGCACCCAAATTTTTTTATTTCTCCATAATTTTAAGATTTTTTCAAATGTGCATGTCATGTTTCCATTTGACAAGCACATTTGTCAGTATTTTATTTTCAACAGCTGTTAAACACAGAAGTCTCTTTCACCTCTCCTTGTCTTCCTCCGTCCCCTCACTCCATCAAGGCTTACACCGGCCACCTGCCCCCATTTACCAAAGTAATGACTTGCTTTCCACTCTCCCATCATCCATCTCTTCCCCCTTATTCCCTCCCCGTCTTTTTTCTTGCTTCCTCCCTTCACTCTGGTGCATCCATCCTTCCTGTCACGTCAACAACCCGGAATGTCTTTTGAACGCTTTTGGCAAAGACTTAATGTACGCAGCTATCCAGCATGTGATTGACAAGGACTTGATAACACTGCAGTTGATCACCGACCAGTGTGACCGTTTTTAAACAAACTTAGATGAAGCAGCAAAGTACTTGTTTATTAGTATTGTTGCTTAAATACATTCAGGTTTGGTTGGTTGTAAGACTTATGCAGATGATGTGGCTGCTTCTAAAAATCCTTCATTGAAACAAACTCAGGAAATAAATCCAGTGAACTAAGGAAACAGGGAAAAAGAGCTGTGTGGTTCCAATGACAACTGATAAAGTGGCGATACAGAAGTGGTGATAAAGAAATTAAACTATGAAGGAGAATGTGACGCCATCTTTTCTTCTCCTCAGGGAGCCAGAGACAGCAAGTGTGGGAAAGTAGGAAAGAGAAGGACGTGTGTAATGGGAAGGGAACTTCAGCAAGGCTTCTGTTCACATATTTCCAGTACAGTTTGGCCACAAGGGACCCATTCCCACCGATCCTCCTTTCACTCACATGCTCTCACACACACACAGACCTTACATCAGGTGCTGGTTAGGATGAGGTAATAGAAAAAACATATTTTCTCTCTCTGTTAAAGGTGAAATGCAAACTTTGGGTTGGAATTTTCTCATGTCATGTCCATATAGCCAAAGGAGTTTAATCGACCCTCTTTTTAATTTTGTAGTTTTACAGACAAATTTTGATCTTGTTTATTATACAATTGGTTCTGTAGGTAAGAATATGTTTTTAGATCAGACAAACTCTCTTCCAGTTATTTATTTTAAGAAGAAAAAAACTACGAAATGTGTTTCCTGTGTTTTTATCAAGGCAGTTCATAATTATTTGCATTTTGTCCAATCGCACGAAACAAGAATATAACAAATCATCAAGTGCTCAAATTCTCTTGAAAATAATGACAGTTAACAAAGTAGAAGAATAGATTAGCTGTTTCTTGAGTGTGGAATTATTTATGCTGGCATTGTGAGCGTTGAGAAAAAAAGATTGCTTGGCTTGAAATCCTCTTGTACAGTGGTGTTACCATTAACAGGTACGTAGGCCTTTATTATTTTCACCAGCACTGCTTTGTCTGCCTTTGCAAGTAAAACCTGCTGACCAGAGACTCCAGCTTATGAGTCTGAACAGGCCTTTGCTCGAGGAATTCAAAGGAATTCCAGGTGCGTTTCTTCTGTCTCTTCAGTGTTATACGGATGTGACGGTGTGTAGGGTCCAGAGCAGCTGGCAACATGTTTTTACCTGAGGGCAGTAGAGGGAAGAGGAGAGCAGGCCTTTCTTTTCTCTTTCTGTGGTCTTGTTTGATTGACTGGTTTGGGGTCAGCACCATGTCAAGAAGGAACTGAGAGATGGTGATTAAAAACCGATCCTTTCCCTTTAGAACTAGTGATTAACACAGGGCTGAATTTCTGCTTGTGTTTTCAAACCCGAGTGTGTATGCTTTTTGTGCACAGTTGAGAATTCAGCTTTAGTTAACTCGGTCCACACACCTGAGGCTGATACAGCAGACGGGAGTTTCTCTGAGTGATTATGACTCGATCTCAGTTTAAACCTGGATTGTCAGCCTCTCATCCTCAGACCTGTGTGGCTACTCAAGATTGATTGCCACTTATCCTCAGTGCAGGGCTGCATTTGACTGCTAAAGGTGACTTTTTGAAAACTTAAGACCCCTGACTTTCTTTGATTTACACCATGTGATAGGTAGAGCCCATCAGACAGTGATATATTGGGTCCAATGCTGATACAGATTATTAAAGAGTGAAAAACATTAAGTGACAGTGACTGTTTATTGTTAACCTGTTTTCTCCATTGTAGCATCAGCATCATTTACTTGACTGTTGTAGCTGTTTCCTTAGTTAAACCCATTAGGCCTTAAGCTAACGCCACACCCAGTTTTTATCTTTATAACCCCTCTGCACTAAAATCTTCTAAAATGTCTGTCTCTTCAAAGGCATTGGCAGTGCTTGTCAATAAAACCTGCACCAAACAGCCTAACTAGAGTCGTCACCTGGTTCTTTCAAAGGATTTTCCTCTGCATTTTTCTGTTTTTGTTTAGTCTGCCCTCTGGCTGACCCCTCGCTTTGACCTGTTCAGACTTACGTATGAATTTCCCCAGGTCGGGCCGTTCTCTCCCAGGCATCTGTTTTCTAGATAAGAGTCGTAAGTGCGAGGGCTGATTCATTGCTCTGTCACTGACATGATGTTTGGGCCGTCAACATCCGTGCTCCCCCTCAGTCCATGTCTCCCATGGCCTAGTTTTTATAGTGTTACAATCTAGATTTAGTGACAAATCAAGCTGTATGCTGAGGAAAAGGTTTTTTCTGTTTGTTACATTAAGAGATCGGCTTTCAGAGAGGGAAACGACAGAGTGTTTAAGAGTCCAGTGTCCCCACCTACACCGTGACCCTGGCAGTTATGAGATGCAGAAAGTTTCCTCATGTATGATGACAGGTTGGGACAGGTACCACATCCTCCATCCCTATCTCTCTTGTGACCATGCTGTGAGCTGCTGCCTGGTTGTCAGTAGAGCATTTTAAGAGCAGCATGCTAAAGTAACCTCAACCTTGCCACCAAATGTCATCTAATGAAATCTTTCTGTTGCCACTTTTTCATAACAGACAGCCTTTCTGTGCAGAGGAGTGCCCATCTCTCATAGTAAGAGGATTAGTTGTTTTTAATTTTATCTCCTGGTAAGTTACAGGCCTCCCTGTCCTCTCTGTCCTCCGCCTCTCATCTTTTCCTCCCCTCTGTTCTCCCGCGCCTCTGTGTTGGCTACTTGTCCAGCAGAGCCGCGCAGTTTCACAGCCTAATTACAGGTCAATTAAAGGCTTTGTGGCTCAGGCCTCCTTCTGCCAGCGCTTCGGACGTAGAAGGCTTAAGGGACTCTGCAGAGTGAGAGTGAATGAGATATCATTTCATGTGGAGATCAGCCGGGAGAAAGCCTTGAAAGATGGAATTGAGGGGAAAGGCTCCTCTCTCTCTCTCTCTCTCTCTCTCTCTCTCCCTCAGTGGGCGAGAGTCCCTCCTCCCTTGCCGACCCACACAACACACAGCGTCTTAAAGAAGGGGCCTCTAGGATAGAGGCCAGAGGATTATGGGAATATTCATGACCAGATAAAGGGGTGAGCGGTTGAATGACTGTGTTTTGGGGCTCATCTCTTAGGTAAACAGGGGCCTAAATGGAGTTTTAGATCGCTACTCCCACTGCTGCTCAGTGAGGAACGGGCAATGGTGACTCTGTCCACTGTTTTTTTGTTGCATTTCCACATGACGGTGAAAAGAAAGCCTTGTTGTGGCCTTTTTTTTCCCCTTACTGCTGTCTTTTGGTGGCAAACAGATGGTGCTGAGGGAAATGTCTGTTTCTCACAGTTTTTATCCCCAGAATATTGGCTTTTCTGAAAGACCCCATTCACATTCACCGGTGGCCTCCTGGGCTTCTGAAAGCTGCTGAGGGCTCATTTCAGAGTCATTAAGCATCCTGCTGTAGAGGAATGGATGAGGGCTTTGCTGTCTTCCTTTCAGAATATCATGGTTGAACTGTAATAGTGCAGGTAGCCAAGCACAGATGAAAATCAAATGTATATTAGAAAGGTGGATGGTCATCTTCTTAAAATTTTGACACGGAGGACACAGGAGGTTTTATGGTCCAACCTCTGACAGGAAGTAACTGGACATCTCTTTTAATGACATTCTAAATGTGATCGCGTGTACTATAATATTTATCTAACACTTGACTGTCATTTTAATTTATGTATTTATACTACTGGTGCATCTTACCCTCCTAAGGGTGTGAATTTTTTTACTAATTTTGAATTGAGATAAAGCTGCCCTACACTGTAAAAAATGCAAGCGGTTGCATCGTTTGTGGCGTGCTGCTTCAGGCACTGTCGTGAGATATGATACTGGAAGTCCAGTGTTGGTAGCAGATTCATTAATCTTATTGGACATCAAAATACTATTGAGCTGGGTGTAATATTATGAAAAATATTTTTTCTGACTGAAAAGTTACCACATCAGCAAATTTTTTTGTCATGACATTTGCAAGGCAACAGTAAAAACATGATGTTACAAAGTAATCTACCGTGAGTGCTTAATCATCTTTGATTGGCTGTGCAGCACTTGTTAGGTGGCATTGATTGCGTCGCACTCAGATTTAACTTTTTCCTGCACAACACTACATTTTTTTTGCAACAGTAGCCCCTCCACAAAGCTAAAAGTGTCTCATTTGATAACGTTCCGTTCTGTTCAGCCTGTTAATCCAGTTAATCTTGGGTGGAGCTTCAATGGGTTTCTGGTTTGTCTGGTCCAGTCCTGTGTAAACCGGTGGGCTTAAACCGGTTTAATTTTATGCAAATCAGCTAAACCGGCATTTGTCATTATGTGAGATCCTTGCAAATTGAAAGCATACATCTGCAGCAACATGTACCGACACACAACCACCCGAAGTCGCGCATAAATCACTTAGATTGCATGAACAACAATCAACAAGACAACGTGTTTAACATATTATTAGGTTTGATTAGGCTGTAAGCGAAAATGAATGACAGGCAGATTATACAACCGATATAATCTAAATTTCTAGTCCACACAGATGTGGAGTCCCAGAAAAGTTTGAAAACTTAACAAGGTCATGTCTGTGTTCGTTACATCATTTCATGGCGTAAGTTAACATTATAAAGCCGTGTTGCACAGCTCCATGGTTTTCACACACAGCGACCATTTGTCAAGTGTTATCATGTCTTAATGTCTGGACGTCAGTGACGTCGGGAGAATCTCAACGCTGATTGGCTGTTGCGACACAAACACTTTGTGTCACTCAGTTCAGTTGGCAGAGTGTTGTTGGACTACTAGTGGTTAAAGTCTGGTATGCCGCTTTGGTCTGGTATTTGGCTTAAAATCAAACCGGTTTAAAAAATTTTCCACTAGCCCAACCGTAGCTACTGATGATGTTTGTCCACCTCGTCCAATATTTGACAAGAGTCTCAACAAATGTGTGACGTTCGACTTTGAAGAGCTGCAGAGTAGGTCTGCTGTGTTTCAGTGTTGCTCTGGATCATTGATGAGTTTCTGGTGACTTGGCAGCGGGTTTTAATGAAAAGTAATGATAAGCCTTCCTCCACAAACTTTCCCATTCAATCACGAGAATCAAACTTGTGTATCTCCTCTATCAGAACCCCTCTTATCTAACCGTTGGACCACTGCAGCCCCCAGTGGTTTAGCTGAGAATGTTTTCTCTGTCTGTGTCCCCTGACAGTTGGCAGGATCCTTAATGTTTGACCCCAGTTAAGCAGTCTGCATCTAAAACACCAAGGCTCCATAGAGCACCTTATCATTAGCCACATCTAAACCTGGTTTGAGGCTTTGAAGCTTGAGCCAGGGGATTTCCCATGTTTTGATGAAGTGACAGTCAGCACCCTCCTTTCCTCACACCAATCAAAACTCCTCCCCCTTGGACCTCACACCCTTTTTTACTTCAGGTCGGACAGATGTTGGTAATCCCGCTCTGATTGGCTTGGATTGAATTATGTTCCTGTGCTTGTCCTGTGATCAGCGCAAGCAGCCCACGCGGCTCAACTCTGTCAGTTGCCTTTGAGCCGTGCCCTGCGGTGGGCCGTGTGTTGGAATAGCATACTGCAGGGTTATGTTTCATTCAACTCCACACCTGCTGCAGTGACTTGTCAGCATGCCCCTAGACAGACCCTCTTAATGCCTCCATTAGGTGTTGTAATCTCCACCTAACGCCCTGCCGTTTTGCCTGAGTGTGTTAACAGAGTATCAAAGGCCGGGGAATTTTTTTTTTTCTCTCTCTCCTGCCACCTGCCAGCGGTGAGTGTGTGGGAAGGTGAAACGAGGTGGAGGTGGCATGACTCTACAGCTCTTGCTGGTTTTCAAGACATCAGGGTAGTTGGGTCTGTGTGTCTTTCAGGTCAAAGCTTTCATGGCTGTCAGTTAATTTTTCCGTTCTGACTGTGTGTGTGTGTGTGTGTGTGTGTGTGTGTGTGTGTGTTATCCAGTACTTCTTAGCTCTGCTAGTATATCAAGACGTGTGTGGGGGTGTGCCTGCATCTCTCACGACCGTGTGCTTTTCATCCGTCAGGAAAGGGATACCTCAGCAGCCGTGCTCCCATCAAAAGGGGGCTGCACACACAAACCCCTGAGTACCATATTTAGTTTCACTCCAAAGCACGCACACAGTTATCACCTTTGTGCTGACCTGAAATAGACACTTGGGACACTGTTGCTCTAAGGTCCAAAACAGCAATGATTTATCTCTCAGAAAATGGACAAGTCTTTTTAAAACTGTGTTTTTATTGGGCCCCCTCGTAGAAAAACAATTGACAATAGGTTGTCTATGGATCTCGTGTGGCTGATTGATCAAGATGGGGCAGTGCTAGTTTGTTCTTCGGAGCCAGTGTTTGAGTTTGTGCTTGGGGGAGATCCAGACAGATTAGTGAGGGTGACAGGAAGGCTGCAGAGCCAGCCAGGCCTGGAGGTGCAGCTGGCATTGGGAGCCACAGCTTCCTTTTCTCTGTGTTGGCCCACAGACTTCCTCCAGCCTCTGTTTAATCAGCGATTAAGACTGCTTTGGATTGTTCGCTCATCTCGTGTGACAGTACATGTTGGGCAGAGGGATTGCTCATCTTATGCAGTCCCCGGACAATAGGAATGTCCTCATAAAAGAAGTGACTGACTGTTTTTCCAGTAGATCCCTCACACACCCCCTTTATGTGAAATGTTGCTGTTATGGTATCTCCTTCTGTCCATTAGCAGCGTGCCCGTGAGGTACATACAGTGTAAAGGGGGGGGTGAGAGCTTTGATGTGGTCTATGCTAACTGGAAAAGGGTCCACAAGCCCTCGCCATCAGATGTGTGAAGGAGGTCTGCCTTGAGGTTTGGCTGTCATGTCAGAGAGGACCATCTGGTGTTTTGGTGAAAATGTTTGGGGATTTCTACCTGCAC
>JAPZDX010000020.1:13783250-13803771 GCA_029783625.1 Naso annulatus | reverse complement strand
TAGATAGATAGATAGATAGATAGATATAGATAGATATGTATATGTCATGTTTTTGTTACATGAAACATATTGTAGAGACAGACCTCCCTCCCTATATTATGTATAAACTATCAGCCAGTAATGAAAAAATTTAAGTTAGAATTTCAGTACAGCTTTTATTACAAAGCCAAAGTGCTCTCATTCACTACACAAGCACAGCATCTACATACTTTGTTAAGTCGCGGTTAGCACCGTTAAAGTTTGCAATCCGCCAGTAAACAGAGAGGAATGAAAAGAAGTAGAGAGAAGATATAGGAGAAGAAAAAGAGAAAGAAGAAGCAGAAAAGAAGGAGAAGACCAAAGAGAAGAAAAAGTAAAAGAAAAAGAGGAACTGCAGCAGGCTGCTGCATCTGGATAGAACCGCACAGCGTAGAAGATAGAGCTAAACTATTGTCACCAGTCCAGAGGACGACAACTGCAATTAACAAAACCAAAACGATTTCAAGAGAGGATAAAAATAGTGATGTTGACTGGTTTTGGTTTGGTAAGAGCTTTGGAATATTAAATCATCCGTTTGTGCTCATTATGTCTAAGCTTGTCTTATCCTCGGGTTTGCAATAACCAAGTTATGAACTACAAAAAAATGTAAATTTATCAGTACCTTTTAATTATCACCCATATGGTAATTATATTGGTGTCAGCTGCAAAATATCCATATTGTACATTCCTAGTTTTTCAGAAAACAAGAATAATATAGCAGCTGTAAAACGGCTGTAAATAATCCACTCAAGCTTGTCTATCTCTTCCCACAGAAAGCAGACAGCATGCACGACCTGCTCTTGGATGTCATCACATGGGTGGGCATCCTGCTGTCGCTAGTCTGCCTTCTTATCTGCATCTTCACCTTTTGCTTCTTCCGCGGGCTGCAGAGTGACCGCAACACCATTCATAAGAACCTCTGCATCAGCCTCTTCATTGCTGAGTCACTATTCCTGGTTGGGATTAACAGGGCCGATCAGCCGGTAAGAAGGAGGGATTTTCTTTGTGTGTGTTGGTGAGTGCGTGTGTACAATATACAGCATGTGTGTTAAATAATGCTAATGAAAACAAATATTTTGTGCACAGGGTACATTTCAAAAATATGGCTTCTTATTCATGCTGCGTTGGCACAGGCTTAGCATAACTGTCCACTGACCAATACCAATGATCATACTGCATTGTTGGCAGAGTAAATTGTGAAGTGTTTACAAACTTGCTGTCAGTGGTCGACCACATTGCTGCTACATGAATAAGAAACAGTAGATTTGATACACATAGCGTTCCTGGAATAAATCGAAAAACAGAAGTTTGTCTGGATGACTGTCAAACAAATCAAGTCTGTGTATTCAAAGCCTTGATTATTCATCTTTTTTTTTTTTTCACAAACTGTAAAAGGGAAAAAAAACAGCAAAGTCGAGTTCACCGACATTGTTTTTACTGCAAATGCCCAGTTGCCAGCTGCTTGACAGATAAAGAGGCATCACACAGCTGTGTGTTGACCACAATGTGATGGTGACGGAACGAAACACAGAACAAGAAGCAGCTTCCAGCGACAAATCATGTACACATCTGGCAACGCTTTTTTCGACAAGATTCTCAAAAGACATCATTTACATTAGAAAGTGCTTTCAGAGCCTTTTGTAAAAGACTGAGATTCTGCTTTTTAAACTCCCCTTCTAACCTCGACAGGCACATTGAAGAAAGTTGCACCTACTGTAGTTGAAAATGTAGTTAGGTTTTTTGTGTTAGCTGTGTTAATTTTTCACATATAGCATTAATCTTTGATGTTATGATAATGACATTAGCCTCTCTTGTAGCAAGTGATCTGTCTGGTGTTTAACTTTAAAAAATCATTAATAATAAATCGTAAATTAATATTGAAAAGGACAGTAGCTTTGTGTGGTTTGAGTAATTTATTACCAGGTACTTTTTTTTACTTTATTTGAGTAGGTTTCTCAAATGGTAGTTTTAGTTTTTTATTAGTTTTCTGACTCGAGTTCAGTGTTATCTTTCACTAATTCCTACAACACTTACATCGAGAAGCTTAGTTACAGTTGCATGAAGAGAAAAGTGTCACTTTGTGTGGCTTTCTGCTGTAATTTTTGGATATAGGGAAACAAAGAATAAGTAGAAATATATGCTTTAATGACTGTTTTAGCTTCAAGGCGAGAGTTCTTTGTGGGTTAAATATAAGAAGTTGGGCATTTTGCAAGTGGCAACTAACCCGTCAGCAAACAGACTTTGTGTACAAGTTGGGTGTGTTGGAATGTGTGAGTGAAGCGAGGTCTTGCCATTAACATACACTTTATCTCTAATTAACTCTCCAGTGGTTACTGATTGACCCTGTTACACCTGCACGGGTATGCCAGAGCTTTTAGCAGCTGCGTCGAGGGAGAGCAGCTCTTTTGATTTAAATCCACCGTGAGTCTCAAATTTAACCACCGGGTAAAAAGAGTTTATAATGCAACCCTGGCTGACACCAGTGAGCTGAGATTATTCCGGAAGTGGAGCGGTGTTGAGAGCACATTGGTGTACCATAGAGTCTTACTTGATAATACCAGCATGATTACCTGGGATTCAATCTGTATTCCTCCCCCAGCGTCCAAAAATAGCCATGCTTTGATGGCTTAAAATTAATTACCAATTTACAGAGTCCATAACTTTATCCTTAACTCCTGCTTAAGCTGTATACTGATTTCTGGTGTCAATTTAGGGCAATCATCAGCCAATTTTAGAGTTAATTGGGAAATGATGCCTGGCCAATTAAGAAAATAAAGTGCTTGAAAGAGAGGACAGCTTGGATGATAAATCCTGAAATAAAATCCACATAACAAGGAACTTTCACATTCAGCTCTCTTAATTAGTGAGTTCTCTTGTGTATGAAGTCTTCTAGTCTTACGCTGTCTATACTTAAATTATTTAAAGGTTCATGATTCTTCGCTTGGTTAGTGAACTGCACCATTGTGCCTGGGAGACTGATTACCGGAGGCTCAGCAAAGCTTTTGGGAGCCACATGCCTGGCTTGTGCAGAACGCCGGTCTCCTGAGGAGAGGTTAAGGAGAGGAGTCAGCACCTCCCTGGGAGTTTCACACTTGCTCTCTGCCACCATGTCATCCATCCCAGAGCCTAATCGAGTTATTACATCAACAAATCTCACATCGGGGGTCTCACAGCTGACACCCGCAGAAAGACACCCACAGGGGGACAACAAATTTCAAGCAGCAGGGCGTTGCTAAGAGAAGGGCTGAGGCACCTGTAAAGGTCTCCTCTCCTGCCCACGGAGAGGGCACTCCCGCTGGGCATCACACTGCTCTCTGGCCTCTGGTCAGCCACGGTGCACAAGAGCAGAGAAATGGGAGCCATAGTTAATGCTGTTCACAATAGGCTGAGGACACAATAGAGGCACTATATCACCAAGACTGTCAATAAATTTAAAAGCAACCCACAAACAATTAGCTGAAAGGGCAGCAAGGTTTCAGGCCATAGGCGTCAGCTCTGCAGGCCAGCGGAGACAAACTGTCCACCCACGCGCACATGGCAGCTGGTGATTTTGTCCAAAGAATACATTCACAGACTTCTGTGAATTTCCGCATGACCCTTAAGTGTGTCCCCCAAAAATAAACCACATGCTGGGCCATTCCTGAAGTCACTGGATGGTTTATGACTCCTTGAATGTGGGAAATGTCCCCCAATAGTTTGTCTTTGTGGCTGTATAGAATTACGCAGTTTGTACGCTCCATGGTTTACATTGTCGGCAATATGAACCAGCCAGCTGTTTCCTCTGATGTTTTATGATGTCAAAGCCAAATGTTTACTTTGTGTGATGATACAAAGGAAGTCTAACTCTTGGTGCTGATAATTTGTAACTTTTGAATATTGGTTTTCCCAACAAACGTCTCCATCATGCGCTTTGGTTTAGCTAATTGAGGCTAACGTGAGTCATCAGAGAATCCTGGAGAGCATGATGTCTCTCTTGATTTGTTTTTTGTGAGACTGCTTTTTTTTTAAAAAAAGGCTTTGTTTGCTTCGTCTATGTGGCCCTAAAATCATCCAATATGGAAAACAAAATGCCATCTTTGATTTGGGCATAGGGGTATGAAATCCATCTGTTCATAATACCCTAACAAGAACAAAAAAGCCTTCAGGGCAATCACAGCTCGCCTCTCTTCCATGACTAGAAAACTTGTGAGGCTTTAAACTTACTTCTGAAGCGTCCCAGTTTGATGGAATCACTTAGACACTTTGGCAAGCGATAAACAGTTCGTAACAGGATGACAGATCAAGCTCGTCTTTTCCTTTTGGCAACGGATTGGAGATTTGAGATTGAGTATGATTTGAATTTTAAAACCGCATTTCTAAAGATGTGAGCTAGCACAGGTTTTATTCATTAGCAGAGGATTTCAGAGGAAACATATGCAAGGGAAACATAAAAGATGACCCGATGGCATCTGATTTGTGAAATATAAAAAGTCTTAAAAATCTGGCAGCTCAAGTCAAATAGTTGGAGTCAAGTGCTTTTGGTGGGGGATAAGCAAAGCATGAACATATTGTGCCTTTAGAGAGACTTAAGTGCAGCCTCTTAGCATTCTCTCCATCCTGTGCACCTATAAATCATTCTTCCGGGCACCATTGCTCCCCGCCACTGACCAGCTCGACCCATTAGCCAGGAGCCAAGCCTGTGTCCGGACAAGGGCCTGACCCGTTAACCTTGGCCAGAGCCCCTGGGCCAATGGGGCAAGGCTCTCAGAGCTGCGACCCCAGCAGCCAGGGCTACCTGCTGCTCTGGCATTGTGCAATTGGACACAGCCATCAGAATGATGAAGCACAGGGAATTCTCCACGCTGACCACTCCAATGGTCTCTGGCCACTGTGGCCAACGTGGGCTTCAGCCCCTCCAGAAAACAGCCCCTTTGATATTATGTCACAGATGCCTTTTTTGTGTGCCTGTGTTTTTTTTTCTGCCTCATGCCATATTGTGGTTTTGATGCTGCAAATCTGGATCCCCTTCAAGTTCGCTAGTTAGTTAAAGAAGATACTGTTTAACAGGGACTTTGCATTTGTCAAAGCAGTGAGAACAGTCTTAATGCATAGGAACTCTTAGAGGTTTTAGTGAAGTTCAAGGAATATCAGTACAGGTCAAAGTTTAAGAATACGGGCCTCTTTTTATTTTGTGTGCTGAAACATTTTAACACACAAGTCATTCATTAATTAATGGACATATATGAAAACTCTTCATATTTGTCCCTGGTGTTCATTCATGTTGTCATATTACATAGGCTCAAAATCAGGCTCCTGCTGACATTTACTCCCTTTGTCTCCACCTCTGTTTTGTTAATGGAATGAGGTTCACACTGGTGGTATAATTACTAACATTAGACCAAACTAAGAAAGACTCTGCAGGATTCTATCCCCATGAAGCCCGAACCACTGTTTGCCTATCAAGAGAAAAGGTGTGCCAGTGATTCCCTGCCTGGCTCTGTGTAAACTAAAGGCATGACAGTGTATTCATACAGGTGATCCCCCCACCTCTTAACAAACATACACCTGAGGGACCCCCTTCAAATCAACACAGTAAGCATCCTTCATGCCCCGCAGAGTTAAACTCTCAGTGCAAACAAATGCACCTGACTGACAGGCGGCTTAGGCAAATGACTTGTTTGGGGAGCGGGCTGAGTCTCTTTGGGCTTACAGAAAGACTGAGTGAATTCCAGCTGGGAGCGTTTGCATTACAGAACAGCGTGAGAAAGAGAAGCACCTGAATACAGCTCACCTGAATTGACAGGATATTTTGTTGAGAGTGGGATTTAGAGTTTCCTACATCATAGGTTTATGCAACCCGGTTGGGATGTAAGAAGATGCATGAAGAGCAGGTGATGAAAATTTAACACAACAGGATGAAAACGTCAGTGTACTGAAAGCAGCTGCAATGAAATCCAGTGTGTTTTGTGAAGTGATATAGTTGCGCTGTAAAGGGATATAGCAGCAATAATTGCTTTAAATATCATTCTATGTCGCCATCATACATTACATCTGTGATTATTATAGGTTAAAAAGATCACTGCGTTCTGAGTTTGTGTTCTATTATTTTTAAAGCATCTACATATGGCACCAAATCAGCGAGTGGGCTTAATAACAGAGGAAAAGTGAAAAACAAACATGACGACAATTACGAGAAAGTGCAGGAAGTGCTTGTTGGTACATCTGAAAACAGTTTTTGAAAACACTTGACGAAGGTGTAAATCAGGTGAAGACAATCTCCCAGAACTTTTTAAGTACAGTTGTAGGAGAAATGTTCCTTTGACCTTTGAATTCCTTTCTAGTTTTCAGTACTTTATGATGCTTTTCCAACTTTGTCAGTTTCTTCTTGCTAACTTGTGGTTATCAGCTTTAAGATTTGAGAGTACAAAACATTGGTTTCCAGCCGAGTTTCCATTATGGGTTAACTGCTGTTTTTTATTCTTTTTTAAAGATACCTATTGAAGTCAGAGCATAATTTTTTAAAGGATAAAATTTTGCTTAAATTAGTTTTGTACATATCCATTAGGGTTGGGTGATCGGAAGAATATGATATCTGTGATTGGCAAGTGTTGTTTTTTGTCATTTTTGGCAAATTCTCATTCAGCAATTAACCTAGTTGCACAGAGACCAGAGAAAAGCAGGCTGGATAAACAATGCATGGAGTCACTTTTTATTTCCCAAATTTTTTAAAAACAAACCCTAACACTTCAGGATCAGAACAGAATTTGGTGTAACTTGGGTGATTTATTTCTCCAGAAGTTCCACCCTTTAGAGCTCCTCTCTGCGCAACATCTGTCTGTTGTTGAACAGTGGCTCTGTCCCTTTCTCTGCTCGATCTTCTCTAAACCAAGCAAAGCCCCTGCATATTTTGACATCTTAATCAGTGAATTATTGAATTATATAATTTTTCACCAAACCTGGTATTGCTGGGACAGGGGATTAAGGCGAACCAAGATGGTTTTAGTCAATTTTATTTGGTGTTTTACTCTAACAAGGCAGTTCAGCTCTACTTAGTTAGGTGAAACAGAGAAACCTGAATCCAGTTTTCAAAGTTTTAATGTTGTTGATGGATTAATAAATGAATGATTTCTTCAACAGAGAAAAATGTGAAATCTAATTCATTCCAAAGTTTGACTGCACTATGAAATTAGCCTTTGTGTTATCTTTGAAAAACCCCAGAGTCGTCTTCAAAGCATATTCCATATGGGCCAGTAGATCCCATTACTCATCTCTGGAGAAGTTTAGTTTGGGGTCCTGACACTTTGAAAGGGGCCATAGGCTCGTTACAATGTGCTCTATGTCTTTTGCGATGGGCCAGGGTCTCCAAGCTGCACAGAGAGTGAGGAGGAGAGAGAGGTGGGCGTGGTATTATGTCCTAATAGGCCAAGCTGGACAGACAAACTGATAGCATCTGCCTGCTTTGTCGATGGAGGAGAATGTAATGGAAGAACTGAGCGCCAAACATTCAGCAGGACCAGATGAGGACAGAGATGGATGGTTGAGAGGTCACAGGCTTCTTCTGGCCAACGGGTCTAGCTTCTTATCTCTGACGCTCACTGGCCAATCGATTGGTTGTGGAGCATTAGTCATCAAGTAAACCTAGGTCACAGCTTTCTTCTCCAGCCCTGGCCCACGGGCAAAGCATTGTCAGCCTTCATGCATGTGCCACTGTATGGAGATGGATGAACGTAGGAGCAAACATGTTGCCAATGGCGGAGCTGCATCAGTAGAAGAGATAAGATAGAGAGGTCATCATGTTTTGAAACAGAATTATTGTTCGGATATTTAGGGTTGTTTAGGTCATGACTCCAATTCACTGTCGTTGTTGTATTTTGGTCTGTGAGATTTGTACTTTTTCTTTTGGTAACATTGTTAATAAAAAAGTTCTTACTTTGATGTTTGATATTTAGTACCTGCACTGGACAAATGTATCATCAACCTAGAGCATATCTGATTTTGTATTTAAAATTGATCATAAACCAACTGTTTGTTTGCTTATGCTTTTTGTAAATGCTAAAATTAAGAAATTTAAAGATTTTTTGAAGCATGAGGGAGTAGCCTATAGGTACATCAGTGCTTCCATGAGCTGCACAGGTCATTTTTAAGCTTTAAACAGAACTGGAAAGATTGTCCGATTTGGTCTTAAGCCCTTTCAAAATTGATAAATGTTCTGCCAGTTTTGCAATTTGGTAAGTTTAAAAAATAATCTAAGTTGCTTTTCTGTAAAAGGTGCTCAGAAAGTAGAACCTAGCAATATCTACAGATCTCAAGTGTGAATGAAAGAAATCACTTTGCATGCTCACTCTCAGTAAGTGGAAGATTCCATGACTTTAACGGGCTGGAGTATTTAAGATGTCTGACGGGGAGCCTGGGTAGTAACCTGGCTTTATGTGGCTTGAGGGGTTGCAGACAGAAATCATGGTGCCCTGCAGGGTAGCCATTAGGGCAAGACGTAGGGAGCCAAGAGGATGTCTGCACTCCAGGGATCTAATCCAGTACCATGGGCTCTGCTTTGGAAAAAGACTAGTTTGCAGTTCCTGAGCTCCTTCTGGTTCTGGCAGGTGCTTTAGTCCACTAACAATTAGCCATTCCCAAGGTTTGGCTACTTTTGTGACTGCATTAAGCCCATAGGAGCATTAACTTTGGTCACATTAGCTCAAATGGAAAAGTCAGCAGGGGCACCTTTTTCAGCTTGGTTAACTTTATTGTTTCATTTTCTTGTCGGCATGTTAATAACATCCAAATCCTGACTTAGTCCCAAGGATCTTTTCATACAATGTCAACAATAAAAAGAAGATTGAAAAACTCTGCATGCGCTAACAAATTGCTTAACTGGCATAGTCAGTTTGTCCTTTGTGAGTCAGTAGCAAATGCTGGCCACAGTTGATACAATAGTGATGCGAAGGTCCTCTGTATTCAACTCCATCCTTCCACACAGTTTACTTTTTCTCATCATTGGCCTCTTCTGTTCTCATTTCTTTGGTCTATGAGCATCTGTTCAGAGCTCTTCTCAGTGAAGTCTTTACCGCCTCACCTTTTAATCTTGGTTTTGGAATCAGCCCTCTTCTTATCGCCAAGCTTTGAGCTGCTGCATGAGAGTGAAATTAATTGTGTGCTAAGCAGAGTGGAATTAATGGCTTGCACTGAAACCTGTGGCCAAGGCTGGCTTAGCCCTTCGCCGATCCCCCTGATCCTGCTTGTTACAGGGGCTTGGCCATTGTAGATGGTGAGATGATTGCGTGGTTTCAGCCTCTTGTCTCTGTCTCTTTTGTCTTTCGGGGGAGCGGAGGGATCTCTCCTTTTGTCTGCCTCCATGTTCCTTTCAGCCGGTATCACAGCTGGCCCCTTTAATTCACCCAGGACATCAGGTGACCCTACCCCCCAAGAGGCTACTGTAAACACACACTCCCACCACACACATAAAGAGTTGCTCTCTACATTTTGCTCTGACTTGCTTGAAACCTCAAAAAGGAGATCCTCAATTACCCGAATATTGACTATGTAATTTAAAAGGCTTGTGTCATGACCACATGCTATGCTAAACCTTTTAAATGCTCAGTATTTCTCTAATAACTGCTGGGAGTGGGGCAAAACTGAACATGTTGGTATTCCACTATATTCGTTCATCATATAGTCATTATCCAGTTGGCAAACAAAGCTTCACCAGAAATGTGTGAGTCACATTTACAAATGCCTCAGGTTGTCCCTGGGAATCCACAGCATGTGTTGTCTAGCCATCTGCCCACTCTAAAGATGCCGACTCATTGAGCTCCACAAATAGAACTACTATACGGTCAAACAATTACCCTAAACAGCTTGGTAATGGGTTTATGGTGTCTAGAAGGATGGCCAGCAAAATAAAACTACAGGATCCCCACAAAAACCTTACATGGCTGTAAATATGTATTAACCAGAAAATGGGCCTTGTGTGGGATCATTTAGAAGAGACAAAGACAGGCAATCGTACAAAGAGGGGATTCTACATAGCTAATGAGTTGCTCCATAGAAATGTAAAGAGGTGGGTCTTTAGGAATGGTGGTTGCCCCGCTGGTCGGGCCTGATAGACTGTAAAGTGTGGAGGTCCGGTCACTGTGCCCACTGTCCATTGTAGCCATGCTAATTCACCCAGGTCCCCAGTTATGTCATGAAGGGCTTTTATTGTGGCGTAAGGTGGAGTGGGACCAAGTCATTATTGGAGGGAAGTTCTCTGATAACCTAGAGAGGAGAAAGAGGCTTTGTTATGTGTTCGTTCTTAGCCATCTCAAAAAGAGGAGCGCCCCTCTCCAGCCACAAATAAAAATAAAACTTCTAACATGAGCAGTGAAGCACCAGCCAATTTACCTCAGGGTCCTTCAGCGTCAAGGGCCGTGTCAGACAGTGCCTACTCTAGTTCATGAGAAGTGGTCAGCCTTTAAGAGGAACTGACAGAGAAACCCTTGTGTCAAATGAACATCATATAATGAGTCTTACATGAAAACAGAGACAAGCCTTGTTCTTTTTTACGTTTCACAAGGTGTTTGAGTGGAGACAAAGGACTTCTTGGAAATAATGAACAAAAAAAAAAAATTATTCCCCGTGATGCAATTTCTTTTGTAGGTAATGCAATGAAAATGCAAGACTAGAGCAACAACTAAAAGCACCAGTATATCCTTAAACCATCAGTATCTGAAGATGTACATTTCTATCAAAAATGAAAAAAACATTTTCAGTCTTGTCAAAAATAGTGGGGCTGCTTGCACTATAGACAGCGTTAGGTTGATCCTTTCATTATCACATCTAAATGGTTGAATTAGGGGGATATCAGTGTTTTTTTGTTGGGAAAGATGGGGACTTGGAGATTATACCTCCGATTGAAATGTAAAACAGCTATTGCAATTACCCATAACCTCAGCGCGAACCTTGCCTGAAACAATGCAACTAGTTTCAAAGACTGAGAGGCAGGCGCATCCCTGAGAGGCACGGCTAGATAACAAGAAGGCATCATTAAAGGTAGAGTAAGGGAAAAGGAGATTTTTTTTAATCTTTCTTCACTGTGATATGGTCAACAGAGGAGCTCCCCCAGCCAAACACCTTTCTGAATCTTCTTTGAGTAGGTGGGGAAATCATTTAAGATGAAGTGTGAGGTTAGGCCTGTTTCGTTTCTGTTCTGATTCATTAATTTCAACGTCAAAATGGGAAAAAGACTTGTTTGGAAAACAGGCCACTGGGATTTGATACACTGAGGTTGCAAGGACTTTAATGCCAAGTGAAAGAACTATCAAGCAAATAATGTGATGAGGACTAATCCAAGTTGGAACTATTATTATTGTAGATCTGTCTGGTTCTGGTTTGTGTTCTTTCAAACCTTTTGTCACTGGATTGGTGGTACCAGTTGTATGTGGATTACTCCATCCTGACCTGTCATGTTCTGCTGTTTCAGAGAGCTGTGAATGGTCTGTTCAGCCTTGGACAGAGCTGGATTTAGCCGATATTAGCATGTTAATGTATCCAATACAATTCAGTGTAGAGAACAGATACGGGATCAGAGCAACTGCTACCTTTTAAAATGGTCCCTTTTTTCATGGGAGGTCTTTTGACTGTTGGAATTAGCAAAAGGCTCTGTTGCAGTGTGTGTGTTGGAGGGGCTGGGAGGTTGAAACACACACTACCACACAAACATGCACACACACACACTTAGCACCTAATCTCACCCTCCTAGATTGCCCCAGATGGACAGGTTTCTCTCTCCGTTTAGATGTTAGCTGCAGTCCCCCTAATTCCAGCATTTAATCACTCTGTTGAGACCTCAGCTTGCCCTCAACCACTTGAGGACGACCTCGATCCTGTTCAAATCTGCTGTGCCGGCAGCCCCAGTATGCAGGGCAGATGTGTGACATGAGCCAATCTGCTCCCTGAGGTGTTTGCCATCTCCATCCTCTCTGTCAACACTCTGCTTTCTCTGCCACTCACAATAAGAGGCACAGCCCTTTGGTCTAAGATGAGTTTTGATGTGGATGGTAATGTCAGTCCAGCAGGGACTGAGGTTGGTGGATGTCAAAGAGTTTCTGTTTGATCTTCAATCCACTGTTGCTGTTTGTGCTTTGAGGGCCCGACTGTTTGAGCCTTGAGCCAATGTGTTCTCACAGGTAATCTTTAGATAGATGTTTACATGGATTTGCATACCGGCCTGGGGATGAGCTTTAATGAAGAAGTGGGTTGTTTACATTCTGTCCAGCCTGTTGATTTGGAGTGAATTGTCCAGCCTGTCGATCAACGGGTGACCAAAGTTGAGAGGCTTATTGAAAGAAGAAGTAGTACCTCTTTGTCACCATATAAAGTCTTGTTGTGAAATGCGGTTGGCATGCTTAGAATCCAAACCAGCTCCGGGCCAAAACAGGGTTAATCAGAATTTGTTCAAAAGAGTCGGACCACGCTGGACATCATATCCTTTAGAATTGTTCTGATCAGCCACCCTTGAAGGCAAAGTGAATGGCTGACCATAAAGCAGGAGCGACATGAGATATCATTTAAATATGGGAATAACAGAACACATTTTCAATTAATTGGTCTTCCCAAGAAATCAGTCACACATAAAAAGCGACTTAAACAGTTATGTCAAGGGGATTACTATAATGTCAAAAATGAGGGTTAGGTGAACCACTATTTCTCAAAGGGGGTACCAGGGACCTCCAGGGGTTCATGAGAGGATTCCAAGAGATACCAGTTGATCAGTTGATTGTTTTTACTTTAATTTCATTCATTTTTTTTAACCATGATAGATTGCATGGCTTTTATGGTGTTGGGTTTCATACAGTTACTGTAAAAAACACTTGAAGCAAAATTCTTATCAGATGAGGGATTCTGGGGCAACGTCCTACCAAATGGAGCTCCATGGTCTAATTTCTGTCAGTTTAGGAGTCCTTGAATGAAAAAAGTTGAGAACAATTTGTTTCTCTGGTTAACACAGCCTCATCATAGAAGATGCTTGCCACTGTTTGGATTGGGAAGCTGTGACTCATTCCACTGCCTTTACCCCAAAGGTGTGAAACACATTAACAGCTCTTAAGCCCAGTGACACGCCAGCTTATGCATATGGAAATGACACAATGTAGCAGCAGGAGCTTTCATTTGAGCTGTTCTCCATCCAGCCACCTCACACGGTGCATCAGCTGACCTGCATTTCATGGTAACATGACAGTCAGGTTTGTGCATGATAACATCTCTGATGATGAGCACATGGTTACTTTATGGTCTTCCTTTGGCTATGCTCCATGTTGAGGTTTAGTTTAATGGTGGCCAAAGGCAATACGTTCTGGTCATGTGGCTGGGTACTGAGTGGCAAGTAAGTGGGTGGAGGACTTTGGAGAAGTAACATCACTTCAGGGTTTTTCAAACAAGCATGCTTGAAACTTAAAGTGTATGAAAATAAGGATTCAGTATTAAATGCATGGTCATGCAAGTATTTGCAGTTCACACATCGTGACCATTTTGATTCCATGCACAAGTGTCAGTTCAGCTTCAGGTTTTGCACTTTCCAGATGGCAGTGACAACAGAAAAGGTCATAATGAAACAGCAATAGAGAGCATCAATCCTTATTTGATTCTGTAGGTAGTAAGTAAGTAAGTAAGTAAGTGTAAAGTAATCAGGTGTTTTTTGAAAGGGGAGAGCAGCTTGATTTTAAGGAAGTAGCAGTGTGTGTTAAAATAATCTCATAATATTCTCACATTTGTGAAAATATGATCTCTGGTTATAAAAAGAAGGTGGGAAAACAGGTGGTGTGACCGCTTGAATGTGCTACAAAGGCATGTACGTATCCGGTGATAAGGCAAAGATAAATACAGGCTGGAACATTGCTGAATGAGATATGAATGAGTGTTAACCCATTGAGGAAAGACATTTTTCTGGTTCACTGTTTTGCCTGCTCAGGATATTGCACTGCCACCTCGCTGCTTTGCCATTTCACATCTTTTAATTATACTATTTAACATGAATGCTCGTGTGGCAGGCAGAGGCGTACCACGTGTTAGTAAGGGAGTTGGAGAGTTGTGGGTAAATCAAGCATTAAGGTGCACCTGTGCCAATTAAACCTCACCTAAATACAGCTCTGCCCACGTGCATCAGTGCAGCTGTGGCTGAGGAGGGTGAGCGAGTCAGGCATTATTTGCAGGGTTGGCGATGACGCTCTTCCTGTACATGTGCCTGTGTGTCTTCAAGACCCCCATTGGACCGGGGAATGACATCGTAGCGGGTGTAAAAAAGGATGAATGAGAGGCAAAGTTGCGAAGTGTTTCTTCTGCTTAGGTTAAAGAGTGCTGTATAAATGCATCCAATTTACGCACGATCGCATATGCTGCATTCAATATTATACGCTGGAAAGAAAGAAAGTCTTTTTACAGTTTGATGTCTAAGATGCTTTTTTCTGAGGCTGCACAAACTCAGCTACTTATATTGAAATACTTACATGCATACTCACATTAAAATGAACATTTTAGGATCGAATGGAAGTGTTATAGTTAACTTTGAAGATTCTTTTTGTAAAGTTGCACATAGTTTGCTATGTGCAATACATAAATACATATGTGCATACGCATTTGTTAAGTAGCTAGCTTAAATGCTAACGATCATTGACACAAAGTTTGTATTGAAAGTGAAAGTTTGTAGGAAAACCAGCAACAAACTTTCCAGTGGGTGTTCATGTCTTGACCTATCTGAACTAGACAACAGAAAGCTGCAAGGCCTTTAATTATTACCTACCACTGGAGAGAGTATAAGTAATTAATCAAAGGTTTTCTCCGTTCCATATTGAAGAGGCCTATTGTGTTGTAGGTGTATTCTAACAAATACTGCAATAATTGATGCCTGGAAGATTTAGTGTGACACCTGTACAAATGTTACATTGACCCTTCTCATCAATGTCTAGCCAAGTCAGTTCTGTCAATATAACCCGGAATCACAGATCACAATGTGCCTTGAAGGTGCTAATTAATGATGACTTTTTGATGCTAAAACAACATGCAGAATATGTATTTCCACATTTGCTTGCATGTGTATGCTAGTTTTTCTGTAAAATCAGATAAAACTGAGTGCACTGTCCTGTATCCTATCATTGCTTCTCTCTTTACCAGCAGCTGAGAAGTCAAAATTTACTGATCTGCTGTTCATCGTGGTTATGGTAGGTCATAAAGAAGATGATAAGTACACCTATAAAGTGCAGCCCATCCATACTATTGATGTAATGGCTGTTTAATGTCTGTTTCCAGTCCTACTTTAGTGTGTAAGTGGCTGCTGATTGCCAAATGCAGGCCGGGTCTCCTCCCTGTGGACGTGTCGAGAGGCTGGCGTAACACAAGGCCACGACCTGTCCGCTTATGCACCATCCATACCTTCCTCTCCTCCCGTGCTCCTCCCTCCCCGTCTCCCTTCATCCATTTCTTTGTTCTGTCGTTATTTTATGAAGTAGTGGGATGATAGTCATTTTGGGTGAGAGGTGGCCAGAT
The DNA here is from genome assembly GCA_029783625.1 of Naso annulatus. Classification (NCBI taxonomy): domain Eukaryota; kingdom Metazoa; phylum Chordata; class Actinopteri; order Acanthuriformes; family Acanthuridae; genus Naso; species Naso annulatus. The sequence continues at coordinate 13,788,258 of JAPZDX010000020.1, read as the reverse complement.
CATAAGGGGAGCGGAGTGTGCCGTCCATCAGACGGCTCGGCCCTCGCTGTCTCCTAACGATGATATCACTGGAGCCAGACAGGCAACACACACACATTCACAGACACACACACATCTCGTGTCGCCTCGCCTCAGGCTGCTTGTCTACAAGGCTGCCCAGGTGACTCACAGCAGCCCTGATGGAGTGTGTCACCGCCGAGTCTGGTGTCTGCATGAGTCTGGGTGTGTGGCGTCAGTGTGTGCGTTTGTGTGCGGCAGTAGAGCCGAATGCATCGGTGAAATGGAGCATGATTTACCCAGTGACCCCCTGGAGTGCGCCTCTCTTATGAACTCATCTGTGACTCAACTAATAGCTAAACCTGCCACCGATTTAGCTGTGGCCTCATAACCTCACGACCCCGCCACAGGTTTATTGAAGCACGACAGTGTCTGCATCTCTCAGCTGGCATCTAGAGAGGAGCAGGTACCGGGTAGGTGGGTGTGTGTGTGCGCACTCATGAACTCATTGTCTTTGTTGCCTTTGGGAGACCTCGCTCAGTGAAATCATGCAGCGTGTTCCTTTGATGGCAGTTAAAACCAGTAGCCATGAAGGGTCGCTAATAGTCTGGAGCCCTGAGCACAGGACATTACTAATGAGTGATCAGTCTGTTTTACAGCCATTCAATGACAAGGCATTCAGAGAACTGGAGCTCCCTGTGAAAAATACGTTTAAGTGTTTTAAGCAGAGGAATGGCAATGACGTTAGATTTAATTGCGACATGCGGAAGCATGTTTTATTTTATGGCCTGATATTAAGACTGAGTGTGTGTGTGTTTGTGCGCGCATGTGTGTGTGTGAATTAAATGTTCGGTTAGACTTGTGAGGGGTCAAAGTTCTGTCTTATCGTCAAGTGTAGGTGAACCTGCTCTCCTGCTGTTAGATTATGTTTATAGTCCTTATCAGGCTCTACAGCAGCCGAGCGCACACACACACACACACACACACACACACACACATACACACATATACACACACACACACACACACTCTAAACATACAAGCCTCTGCCCTCTTGATTGCTTTAGTGGCAGAAACTAAAAAACTACACACCCACATACACACTTCACATTCCTGCACACAAGCCTCTGCCCTCTTGATTGCTTTAGTGGCAGAAACTGCACGCAAACCAAACATGTGTGCAGACGCACACTCACACACACACATAGACATGAGCGCAGTTCCTCTGGCCTCCCAGTCTTTTCCCACACTGATAGAGATCTGCAGCATGCCATAAAGCACAGTTTTGGATCAGAGGGCGCAACAGAGGCCCTCCTCTCCTCTCTCAGCCCACTTAGATCACTCACAGCTCACAGGGCTGATAAGATGACCACGGTGCCTCCCTACTGCTCTCCAGCACTTCCTCCCCTCTCTGCTCCTCCTCACCTACTCCTCCCATTCCCCTCAGTGCCATCTTGTCTTCACCTCTCTGCCTCGCCACCCCTCTTAAATTATTCCATATTCCCGCTCGCAAAGTCTATCATAGATCGTCGATTCCTGCTTTAACGGCACAATAACTACTCCCGTGAATGCACAGGTAAATCAGATGTTATATGAATAACCTCCAACCATGTAAAGCAGTGCTTCAACAGATATAACTCTCCTGTTTCCTTGACCTCATCATCACATAACCAGCATGACCTCAGCTTAAAAAAAACCAAGCAACTTTCTGCCCACACAGACTCACCTACCTCCTCTAAGAAGATTTCGAAGTTGAAATATTTCAGTTATTTTCTATGATGTCATAATTTAATGTCCAATTAATGGATGGCAGTGGAAACTGAGCTTGCTTAAACTCTGTTCTGCAGATTATTTACTGGTGTTTGAGCATGTCCAGCCCATCGTCGGCTGTAAATCATCTGCCCTCTCTTGACCCTCACAGCGCTATAAAGCCGCTGCTTCTCTGGCAGGACGGTTAAGTGGGCTATAATGAGGTTTGCAGTTTAAGTTTAACATTTACTTTTGAGTGTTTGTTTTGTAGGCTAGGGTTTGTCTAGAAAGGGTCATATAAATACAAACATTCTACGAAATTAACACATGCACACGCTTTTGCTTAATTCAGTGGCTCATGGCTGTCAGAGCACATGGACAGTGGAAATGAAAAGCTGGCTTAAAGAAAGAATGCAAGTGGTTTCTGTTATTCTGCGATAGTGATTGATCCTCCCATTTTTCCCTGCATAGTTTTGAGAAATGCAGTATTTTTAACACTTGTACAGATGTAGTTGACATGTTGTAGTATTTCTATTGTTTGTTTTTTTTGCAAAAATTGTAAAATTTAGATTCCATCTGCCTTCTGTATATGTGCACCCATGCCAGCTGTCCTCAGTTTGTCTCTCAAGAGAAAACATGGGCGAGTTTCCCCTCACATGTAATCTCCATTCTTGATCATTCTCAAAACCACAAACATGTCCCACACAGAGATTGACTAACAGGCGTTTTGCTTCATTGCCAGTAAGACCTGCAGTGGTTGTTATGAGTGGAAGTGGTCATCTAGTCATTCAGGGGTGTGTTGGGTGTGCAATGTCTTATCGCTGTACAGTGTGTACAGTGCAAGAGTGGAAGGAAACGACTCATTTGACTCTACAACACAGTCATTAACTCTATAATTTGGCACCACTGCCAGAAAGCTATAAAGCACTGATATGTTAAGGATGCACTACAGAGCACAAGTCAAAGTGTCACTAACACTTACTTAGCAACAGTATGTTTTTTCTCTCTCAGGGCTTTGAATGGCTAAACACATTACTCCAACACAAAAACCAAAAGAGAGAGCAATGCCGCTGCCATTCAAATTTTTCGGTGGTTGTCGATGCTTTGATCTGTTGTTTGCAGTGCAAGTGACTCGGTCTGTGATACTCTCAGGAAAGCTTTTACATCTGTTTTGAACACCTGGTGAAACTCTTTCCTCTGGTAAAAAATATCCAAGAAAGAATGTGTTTTACCAAACCTCAGCAGCAACTGCATAGAAGAAGAATGAACTATTTGAGCAGCATTACTATTAATAGTCAAAAAAAGAGAAAAAAAAACACAGTTTTATCAACAGAAAATCCAAGGGGAAAGCACAGCCTGAACTTGGTTGACAGGTAATCTATGCGAAATGCAATGAAAAGCTTCTGTATTTTGCACTTAGCATCAAAGATGTCCCCCATTATGAAACAGTGTGGACTTGTAAGAGACAGTAAAACTGAAATGAGACAAACACTGCTAAAAATCAAATCTGTGTAGTGCAGATTTCTCTAAAAAAAATGCAAGTGACTTGCACTGGACACACCAGGCAAATCTTTGCTACTTTACCACAAGAATTTACGATCATCTCTGAAGATGAAAGAACCACAGAGGAAACCCATAAATCTGTCCATCTACGTCCCCCTGCCTGATGTGCTGAAAACGTGCAGCTTTAAACAAAGAAAGAGAGTAATGGGATAAGACAGCGTGTGTAGGAGAAGACTGGAGAGACGGGTGATCCCAGTCAGGAATGAGTAGGTGAAGAAAAGGGTCAAATATAAAGGGAATGACCACCCTGACTTGATTATGATGGAAGGGTTTGTGTGCGAGTGTGCGTATTTGTATGTGTCTGCGCTGAGGGGGAATCCCAGCACCAGCCACAGAGCCAGATATGGGAGTGTGGGAATGAGAAAGAGGGCTGGCAGGCTAACAAGGTCTAACACAGGAGGGGGAGGCCCAAACCAATATGGCACAGAGACTGCTTATTCAACCAGGAGAGAGAGCCAGGACTGTGTGTTTGTGTATGTGTGTGTGTGTGTATTTGTGCGTGTGAAACCCTTGGCCACTTATCATCCCTACTGGTTCAGTTAGATTGCACCCATCCTTGGACTTGCAGTGGTATAACACACACACACACGCATGCATTACTCTTCCTCCTGTCTCTCTCTCCTTTTTACTCTCCCAGGGATATTTGTATTTTATTTCTGTGGGGGTATTTGGCGCGGTTCGCACATTGATGTGGAGAAGGGAGATCTGGACCAAATGTAGATCTCCTCCTGGCGCCTGGCTTTCACTCAGGGAAGCTGTGTATGTGTGTATTTGTGTGTGTGTGCGCTTGTGAGTGAGTGAGTGCTTAGAGATGGTATTGTGCAGACATCGCGAGGCCTCCATTAACAAGCTCGAATACGTTTACCAATATTTCATCCACTTGATGCTGTGTTTGATTGATAGTGTTTGGGAAATCACACATTAAAAAGTGGGCACATCGTTTGCAGCTTAACAGAAATACAGCTGTCTTTTTGTTCCAAAATAGTTGTGGTATTTTTCAACAGAATGTGCAGACACTTACAAGGAGCTGCGAGGAAACAGACATCTTCTGGTAAGGAAAATATAGTTAGGGGTGTAATGATTTGTTTTAACAATGATACGATGCTTATTACTATACATGGTCGGTGATACGATACAAAAATGATGCAAGCTCATTTTGAGCGATTCGATATAATGTGATTCAGTGACTAGAAATACTTGCAGTAAATAGGGACCAAGCCTGTAAGGCAAGGACTGCTCTAGCAAGGCTGGAGGAGTCCTTGCCTGGAGGGCAAGGACCCTATTGTAATTGCTTCATTTCTTTATTATTGTCGTTCATACTTATGCGTCTTTGAACCCAAATTTGACACCCTAAACATGCTCAAAAACTCGCTAAAATTGGCACGCACATCAGGTCTGGTGAAAAATTCGATAAAATGCAAAAATGAAGCCCTAAAGTGCCAAAATGTGCTCTCTAGTGCCACCTGGAAACACTAAAATGGCCGATACGGCCCGTAGGAATGTCGTAGAGAGATCAAACGAAAACTCAATTGTTCGTCTCATCAAGACCTGAAAATTACCAAGTAACACCCCTGACCTAAATCCAACAGGAAGTCCGTAATTTACATTTCAAAATAGCATTTGTACGAGGCCAACATTGGGGCCAAAATCATATCTCCTTCGAGGGCCTTTATCATATCGATTTCAAACTCTAATAGAT
>JAPZDX010000020.1:13719918-13740802 GCA_029783625.1 Naso annulatus | reverse complement strand
AAGGAGGATGAGTGTCACAGAGACCTGATTCAGTCCTTGTGGGGGTGTTTGGGATGTCTGGCTCGCTCCTCCTCACACACACACACACACACACACACACACACACACTTGCTTTCTCCCCTTTTCTCTGTTTTCCTCTTAAAATATTGACATTGGCTGACTGATTGGTCTGATGTCTCTCTATCTTTTGTGCACATGTCCATGTAAAAGTGTGTGTGGTGCACACTCGTGTGTGTGTGTGTGTGTGTGTGAGTGAGTGTTGAGCAGTGCAGCGTCAGCAGCATGTGCTGCAAGTATTGACCCAGGCTTGTCCTCTGCTCTGACTGGCTCCTGTCTCGAACTTTTCATCTCTCTCTCTCCATTGTTGATCTCTTGTGACTTGATCAGTTCTTTGCCACCGCAGGTTGACATTATATACCAGTATTCCTGAGAATATTTAAAAATGAAATACTAATACTGTGTTAATACACATGTAATAATATAAATTATATATTTTTTATTATATAGTAACTTTCTACTTTATTGTGTATGTGTCGTTGCTCTCTTTTAACTTTATAGTGTTTATAAGAAAATTTGTGATTTGTATATTGACTCAAGCTAACTTAAGTTTTCTTTTGTATTTAGCTTTAGTATTTTTGCTCACTTATGATTCTAGGCATCTGTAGGTTTGCTTCACTAGGAATTTCATTGTACATGAACAGTAACAATAAAGATAAAGATTTCTCTCTATAATTTAATAATACAGCTCCTCTTAAATAATTTCCCTTTTTTTTCATTCTCATTTTGTTCCAGTAGGTGGCGGTAAAGCCCCTTTAACGCCCTCCCAAATCGGAAAAATTCTTAAAGTTTATTCGCTCTTTTGCTCACTTTTGTGTCGTTATGGTTGTAGATTCTCTGATAAAACACACAGTACGAATTGGACTGATAGAATTTTTTTTTTCAAGTGCTTTTACAGCTATCGCTTTTATGTTGTTATTGTAAATTCTTTCGACCACAATAGTTGTGTGTGTCAAATCTGCTATGGTGGCCGTCCTTTTTCAACCTTTTAATAGTCTATGCATATTTCCAACAACTTTCAAAAAACTTAATTCATCTAATTCTGCTCGCTTTGTCCTTTATTTAACAAATGCCAGTGTCAGTGTCTGTCAAAGCATTATCCTCCATTACACACTGTGCATTAAAACACATTCATCTGATAGGGGTTAGAGATGTGAATGACCTCAGTAATGTACAGACTCGTACCTGGGAGCTCAGCAATGCTTTTAACCCACAAACAGGTTCACATAATGCTCCTCACTGAGTGATGCTGGAAGGTCAAATCCCACACAGAGGAGGGCTTCTTTACTCCTGGGGCAAACCAAAATGTGAAGAACGTCCCACCTCTCCTTCCCGCGATTGTATAAACAGCTGATTCATTTCCTATGTTTTGCATTTTATTTTGATCAGCATTCTTACTTTTGTATTCTGACGTGCATCCAAACACCTGAACCACTTTCTGTTTCACTCTTTGTTTTAGTGCACTACTGCTCAGTGAGGTAAAAAAAAAAAATAAATCTTTGATTTCCCTCATTTCATTTCATAATCCAATCAATCAGAATAAAACAGCTTGGTTCCTTTTCTGTCCTCCCCTACCTGACCAACCATACATGTTTACATACACAAACACACACACACACACACACACACGGACCGAGTGCCTCCTAAATGCATGTGGAGCGGGTCGTTCCAGTAGTGGGGACCCCCCCTGGGGTTTGACCACTCTATGTGTTATTGATTGCATTGCTGTTGCATGTTGTGCTCAATCATGTGTTCTATGCGTCTCGCGTTGTCCTCTCCCACCTGGCCCATTAGATTAGACTAATGCATTCAACCATTGATTTGTCATTACACTCAGACCTGATCAGCCAATCGCCTACCTAGTTTGACTCTACTTGACCTGTGAACCCCGGCTCTCGTGTCATGTGGCCGTCTCCAACATGTTAAACACACGCATGGATCACAGCTCCATCATATATGTGTAATGTCAGAGGTTAGAGCCGGTGTGGGCTCAGCTGGGTTTGCTACCTGTATGATATTCAATACTGGTAACATTTCCACGCATTTCCTAATCACATGCAACAGAGAGCTATAGATTTTATCATCGAGCATGGAACAGTTGAACCTGACATTGATCTTGAAATTTACCATGAATGAGCTCGTTGATTGGAAAACATAAGAGCTCCGCAAAGGAGTCAGAGTGAACGCGTGGTGTATGAAATGTTTGGAGAGTTTTCATTTCTTTATCAACCCCTATTTCTTTTCATCCTCAATTAACTGTAAAATGTATGTACATTCGAACAGGTAATATACATTAGTACAGTATATTTTACTTTGGTAATTCCATTTAATGCAGATTTATATTCCATTTGAGAGGGATGTATTTTACTTACATTGAACTTCTTTTGTCTATGAAGTGGTTAAGAAAGTACCAGTAATTGTCCTGGTTAGTGTTGCACTCCTATGATACTGTGTACTCATGTTGAGACAGTTTAAGAAAAGTGTTCAATCAACGAAGAAGACCAAGAAATATTTTACGCAGTCTTCTTATTTGCCAAAACCTGACAGGTGCGTTACCCACAATGCCACTTGTCTGCTGGCAGTTTGGCCTGAGGTTCTTTGGTCCTGCTTGTAAAAACCCCAGACTAGGTAAAAGGAAGCATTTTAACCCAAACCATAATCTCCTCCTATCGCCAACCAAGTATTTCTTTTACCTAAACCTGACCAGATCTTAACTACAGCAGTGCCTTATTGTAAAACATACTTAGTCTGTGCAACCTGCGCAATAAAGAGTAAGACTTTTCGCAAATCTATGGTTACTATCTAGCATTGTCCAGATTCTTGTGTTATTCCAGTTGTGGACGATGAGCGTAGATGAGGGGCGGGCTAGGGAGGTCTGGTGAGCTCATTTTTTCCCAACTCCACACCTGCTTATTATTTTGTTCAAAATTGTTGTCAGACTTTGATGTGTAAAATTGGTCCATTTCCTCATTAAAACAGCTTTAACGTAATCTCCTACTACGTTAAAATGCTGCATATAATATAGAAATCTAAAATATTATAACTCAAACAGTCTGCTGCAGCACTACTACTTGTGATAAAATGTTTTTATATTGCAATTTTGCTACTTTTACTTAAATAATCTGCATGCTTCCACCACTGTTTCCCTCCTCATGTAGGAGCAAGCCAGACTTTCCACACATATACACAAGAGACTAGCCTAGAAGAGGAAATAGTGTCTCTGTCGGCTGCGTGACCATCCAATGTCACGACTCTCACCTTGACAGTGGTGCTTAAGAAATAATACGTCCCCTTCTTTTTCTACCACTCCCATCCTCCTTATTTGTTCTTTTCCTTCGTTTCCCCCTCTCTACAGTATTGAATCAGTCTGTGAGAAATTGCTGTTTTAAGGACAGTCCCATTGATGTATGTGTGTGTGTGTGTGTGTGTGTGTGTGTGGCACATACAGTAACTGAGCGATTGGGGATAGATGTCCTCATTGGATATGAGCTGGCTACTCCGTGGCTCTGCATTAAATTTGTATTGAATAGGAAATTAATGATTGGATAATTCTATTGATGTTTCTGGTATTGAACAAATAAACAAAATGTTCTTTTGAAGCATTGTGTGAGTGTGGCACTCCGGGGGGGAGGGAGCAGTCCCAGTTGTGCTTAAGAAAGAATAAGTCCATGTTAAGTCCATCGTATATTGGAAAATGGGAAAGCGAATGGATCGATGGGGACTCGGTGCTTGAGACACACTTTAATTGTCTTATTTTCTTTCAGATTTCTGCCGTCCCACATCCATCTCAACACAGCAGTGACAGATTTGATATGTATTTCCGACACTGTCATGAAGACAGATTTGAATTTATTGAACAGTTTCAAAAAGGAATTTGTTCTGTTTTTATCAGCAGGCCCACATGGACCAAGAGGGGTTGTAGTTATAGTGCAGCGTTTGACAAAGGCACTGTTTTTTTTTAATGTTTTCGATATTTTTTTTCTAAGTGCGCTGATGCCTTTTTTGTAAGTTAAATCAACGCTGTACCGCTGCTGCTCGGAAGTCTTCAGAATCAAACACTTACAACTTTCTCAAAGATGGAGATGGGCTGTTTCTTTCACTCGGAGTCGGATGGGAACAGATCAAAGAGATGAGAGATGGCGAGACTCTGAGTGAAGGAAACTTGTTTAATTAAAACGGAGCGATGAAGTGAGGATAGAGGGATGTTCTTTGATGCGTGTTCCAGATGCAATGTATACGTTACGCTGTTATTACACAGGATTTTTGTTTAAGAGGTTCCAGCAGAGGGTGGGACAGGAGGAGGTGTTGCAGACGCAAGGAAGGAGAGAGGGAAGGAGTGAGCTTGATGAAGTTTCTGATTATCCCACCTCCTCTGGCACAGGGAAGAATTACTGAATGCCATTTGGGTCAGTGCTCTTTATGGAACTACATTTATGAAATACATCTCTCCTCTACTTTCTTCCTCTCTCTCCAGCTCTCCCTGTATCTCTCCCTTTCTCCCACCCTCTCCTCTAATTGGAGATGCAATAAAGGTGTGTGGGGTCAGTGGTTCTTCAAGGTGAGGCCGCGTGTGTGTCTCACTCTAATGTTCTTCTCCAGACACACGTGCAAAGCGACGGACTAGCACCTGCCGCTCCAGTCTCCTATTTTCTGCCTTGTTCACAAAAACCACAGGCCTAAAACCGTCGTCTGCGCCTCAAACAGCTGAACTCACACTGCTCAACCATTCTGCGCTAACTTTCTTTCAGTAATATATGGCTCTATTAGGCTGTAGCTCCATGCTTCCTGCCCTCCTCTCTCAACTCTGCTCCATGTCCTTGTGCCAGCCTGTTAAGCCAGAGGGCACGCTGTGGGTGAATCAGAGACAGAGCTCTGCCAACACACCCAGCGGGAGAGGCCCTGCCGAGGGTGCCAAGGCCTCAAGAGAGAGAAAAAGAGAGAGGGGAAGAGAGAGATAGAAGAAAGGAGGATGTGGGGGTGGGGAGGGGAAGAAGAATTTTGAGTCGGAAAATGGAAGTAAATCAAAGAGGATGATGACAGAAGCTCAGAACAACAAAAAAACTGAACTGAGAGCTTTGGCATGGAGGGGAAATCACATCTTGTATTGCGAGAGGGAAAAGAGAGAATGACCTTTTCTGTCATTTCTCCTCCTGACTGTGCTCTTTGTGTTGAAGATCCAGAGCCACAAGTTCACAATCGAGTACAAGCTCTTTGTCTGAGGAGGAGCGCGCCAAATCAGTACCGCTTTAAGCCAGTAGGGGTCATTGTAGTTCAACTGACTGAGCGGGGAGAGTCGATGAGTGAGCGTGGAAGCAGCGGGACAGACGGCCGTGGTTCATTTGCTCTTGAGTCACAGCTCTGTTGTAACTGACTTTTCTGAATGAAATGGAACAAAAGTGAGCATCCCTTTAAACAAGTGCATCCTTCGCCACATATTTTTTGTTCTGTTCAACTTTTTAATAATAGTAGACAAGTGCATTCAATAGCTGGTGACCTCTGTATGAAGCCTCGGGTCAGTTAGGTTGTCTTATGCAAAGAGCACCGCTGAGTGAAGTCTGGTTGTTGATGGCACAGAGCTTTGAGTGTCCTTTCATTGAAATCCTCAAAATTTCTTGTTATGCTTTAAGACAAAGTACCAAAAGTGCCCGAATGTAAGATCAGGTTTACACTCAGAAATGAACAACACACCACCCTGTGCTTTACCTGCAAGTTTAGCCTAATTGATTTAGCTCTCAGGCTGGTAATTTACTGTCCGGGATGAGGACGGCTTTGCAAAGTCTTTGCCTGCAGGTATTGTTTGAGACACCATTGTTGAGGAAATAATTGCAGTCTCTTTAAGAGCCTGCTTCTTTCACTTGGGCTGTGCGAATGCTGATGGAGACAAACTCTCTTGTTCTTTCTTCCTCTTTGCATGTCTGTTCACATGTTTTTGCTTCACACAGTCACACAGCTCACATCGATCAATCTTTTTAAATATATGCCGGAATGGATGCAGTCTTTTTTTTTTTTTTCTTTTTTAACATTCTAAGACAAACTCATCATCGCAGGGATCGGAGTGTTTGAGGTGTAATAAATGTGTAAAATCTGTATTTGTTCCCCCTCGACTCTCCACTCATTTGAAAGTCTTATTCTCCACCCTGAATTTGTGTATACAAATTAAGCATGCCACCGCTGCCATTGACCTCCAGTAGATGAATATAGATGAAGCAGCAGCCAATACGTGAATAGCTGAGTTCAGGACAGCAACGATTTTAATGGCAGCGAGCAGCCATTAACAGTATATCTGAAAATAGACAGAGGATTTTCCATAGATCATTAATGACGGGAAATCTATCCCTCTTTCCCTTCCTTCATCCTTCCATATATATCTCTTTTCTCCTCTCTTTCTACTTTTTCTGCCTTTGCTGTATTTCACCCGTGCCATTTTTTATTTGTGCGAAGTATATTTCAGCTTCATCTCACACTGCTTATGCCCACATATAAAGTTTTTTCAGGACCAGCCCTTTCAGGGATCGCATACGAAGTGCACCAGTATTTGAATAGAGCCTACTAATGTCTGTTTAGTATAGAATCCACGTCCCCTCCTCCCATATTCCTTGTTATTCTAGTTTAGTGCTGTAATCAAGCAGGGCTTGCCAATAAAGTTTATTGTACGGAGCTAAGTGTCAATATCACACACACACCCAGGGCAGAGAGGTCCCTTTAATTAGAATAGGAGAGAGAAGGCTGCATGCGTGTGTGTATGTGTGTGTGTATGCATGTGTTTATATTCGTAGCTTGTTTTTTGTTGATTTTAACCAAGACTGTAAACTCAGTTCAATGTAAACTGCAGGCTTGTTCTTTGTAAAAGCGACAGCGTGCGTATGAATAAAAAATGTGACGTGAGAAAAAAGAAAGTCATAAATGTGACACCGGCATCAAAAATTTCACTGCTTTTATGAACAAATCAATTGTAGCTTTACATGACTATCGAGCCTGGATGTTTTAAATCTATGTTGAGTCTGAACAAACAATAATCCCCTCTATATGAAGTATTGATTAGAGCCATACTGCCTCTCTGTGTGGCTTTATTAAAGGTACAATTGTAAAGGCCTTTATGATGATGTTGTAACCAGATGGGAGAAAACTTTCACAGCTGTGTGGCAGCTCCAGGTGAAAACACTTTCTTTTAGCTGATGTGCAGTGTTCAACCTTTTTGGCATCAGAATATCACCATGAAAAATGTCTTTTGGCAGCCGTTTAATTCAGCCTCTGGCTCTATCTTTCCTCTCCCTACCGTTTGCTGTTTTCCTATTAGGCCACTTACAAACAGCCTGGTTAATATGTAGAATCATATTACTGATATGAATTCTTAGATAAAAGACAATTTGAGCAAGGGCAAAATTGAAAACACCTCCCACTCCTAAACACCCAGAGTCCCACGGTGGTGAGGGGCGGGCTCGCCGCTTCAATCAAATAGTAAAACACAAAAACCATTTCCCATTACAATGCAAAGAGATTAAAGACAGATTAAACGCACTGTATGGGAGCCGGGGCCCATGCCAGCCGCAGATAGCCGCGCGGTCTGACGAGGAGAGGAAAAGACGAGGAGATGATGACAGAGGAGAGGAAAGGGGAAGAGAGGAGAGGAAAGAAGGGAGGAGAGGGGTAACTGCGTGATGCAGTGAGGGAGAGCAGATGGAGGAGTAATTTGCGTGGGATGTGGTAGATGGGGGAAACATGGCTGTGTGTCAGTGCTGAGCGATGCCTCCCGTTCTGTAAGAAATCAATTTAGGGCGGGACGGGGACGCCGTGCATACAATAATTGAATATTACTGCTTACTATCTCCTTCACATGCAGCGACTCTGCTCGGCACCGTGAACTATACGGAGAAGTGAATCAGGCGGCGGAGCGAGAGATAGGGGTGAGGACAAAATATAGAAGAGGTTCAAGTACTGTGCAGATAATAAGTTGATACTCCAAGTAATCTCTTCAAGTTAGTACATGATTGAGAAGAGGAACTGTGTGTGTGTGTATGTGTGTGTGTGTGTGTGTGTGTGTGTGTGCTCCATCTATCTGTCAGATTCTCCACATGCTCACCCCTCTCGCTCCTCTCCTCTGTCTCTCTGTCCTGTCCTGTCCGTCTGTCTGTCTCTGTGAATCTGGACCCTGACCTATCAGATCCGTCAATCCTGTCTAGGGCCACATGGCATGATCAATAATCACAACTGTTAATCAATGAGCTTTTAAATAAGCATCGACCCTGCTTACAAGGTTAGCCCCGTTTATTGGTTTACATTAGGCTAAGTCACACAATCAGCCGGTCATAAGGGGAGATTTTCTACAAGGGATCAAAAGAAAAGTTGGTTTAGCTAATAAGGCTGCTCACTCTCACGTGAGCTCTCTTTTTGTCATTAAAAAAAAAAACAGAAATATACATTTAAAATGTACATATTGGCACGTGTGTAACTCTAAAGCGAACTGTGTTTCAAGAAGTGATTCTGTGAAAAAGTTCGGCAGAAAGTCTGTTTGGCACAAATATGTTTGCACCTCATTCCCTTTTTTTGGACTTCTGTGAGGATTCTGCATTTAAAAAAAAAATAAACAGAGCATACATCTCCACCTGTGATTAAATGGCAAAAAGTTTTGTCTCGCTGCAGCTCACAGTCAGTCGGCTGTTGATTAAATCAAAGTTAATTCAATCTTTAATTTGTGCCTTATTTCCACTCGGTCCCTCTGTACAAATGCTCATTAATTCTTTGAAATTATCTTCTGTTATACTATCATTTAATCATCTTTGAACATAATAATCATCCATGTATCATAAAGGATGATCGGGAAACATTTAATTAGGATAATTACTCATTAATCCACTGTAGTAGCTTTTTCTGGAAGGTGCCTCGCAGATTTTGCGCCGTTTGTATGCAGATGTGTGTGTGTGTGTGAGTGCGTGTGTGAGAGAGAGAGAGAGAGAGAGAGAGTTCTGCTTGGGTGAGCTTGAAGAATGCTCATGTGGATCCAGGCAGGGAAAGAAGGAGCTCCTTTCATCATGTGCAGCACGGTGCCCCAAACCCCACCCCAATTTTTCCTTCTCCATCTTCCAGTACCCCCCACCCCACCCCCACCCCCCCACTTCAATTATTCCTCCTGCGCACTTCCTCCATTATTTGCAGGAAACATTTTTAAAAAGAAAATGAATGCATGCTTTCCAGCTCATTCACAATCTGCCTCATCCTCGTTCCCCCCCCCACCACCACTCTTACCCTTCCCTCCCTCCCTCTCCTCTGTAGCGTGGGAGCTGTCAGTGGCGTTTGCTCTGACACACACTCGCAGCCCCGGCAGCAGGCAGGTCCCTTTGCCTTAAAGGGCAGCAGCTAATTAGCCATAATGGCTTCCATTTTGTCCCGACCTTGCGTCATGCCTTTGATGCCGTGATTGGAAGCACCCAGGGGGGAATACCAGACAATTTTCCACGTTTGATTTGTTTGAAGGGGAGGTACATGTGATAACAATGATGTCAGGGCACAAGAGAGACCATGTTAGTATTTTCCCACTGAGGGATATGGACTTTGTCCTTGCATCTTGAAGTAGGTAATTACTTCTGTGCAGTGATGAGAGCTTGTTTCCTTTTCTGTCGAACAGGAGTGAGACTGTTTAAGGTGGGAAGCAAGGAGTGATGGTACAAGAGGAAAAGTATGCAAGTGATGTATTTATAATAGGAAAAAAAAGTACAGAAGTCATGTAGCCTCTTTGATGCAATCTGTGGGGTCATTTTGAAACCTTTCAGCAAGCATTCTGTTTACTGTGACTGCAAATAATATACTGCTGATTGCCAGATTACAAACTGCAGCATCTGTTTTCTAAAAATACTTGCCCACCTTTTTGCAAGAGGTCCACCTAATCAAAACGAATCAACTCTTTTAAACATTAGAGCCTTGCAGTGAAATTGCACATATGTTTTTCAAGGATTTGGCACCATGCTGGTTAGGGTAAGGGTTACCACTTCAGAGACATGCAATTTTTGATGTTTAAGAATGAGTTTCTTTTTGAAAAAAATATTATTTCTGGGATTTTATCTATAGAAACAGCTCCGTTAAACCTTTTGTAATAGAATCATAAATAAATTTAATAAATATCACTTGTTTGGTACCAAGCTGCAGGCTTGATGAGTAACAACTGTGCTAACACAGGAAGCTTACACTGTAACTGTCCCTTGCTGTCCCCCTCTTGCCTCCTCCGTCCCCCATGGATCAGGTTGACTGGTGGACCATAGAGGCAGAACTCTTTGAACCTCCTCAACACACGCACACATGCCTAGAAAAAGGCAAACACACATAAACACAAGAATACACACACCAACGAGTTGCTAATGGTGCTTGAAGCCCAGCGTATGCAGATCTCCCTGGGAGAAAGAGCAGGAGAGAGAGAGATGAAGGGAAGGAGAGGCGAGAGCGTCAGGTTTCCCCCTCAGCATCTCTAAAATAGGTTTATCTCTGCCAGGGAGGTGCCTCTTTGTATCGCCATGCTGGAGACTGAGGAGGGAGAGGATGAAGGCAACCAGGGTGGAGAGAAAAGAACAGGCAGAGGGTGAGAGAAAAAAGAGAGATAGTGGATGGAGGGGGAGGTGAGCCCTCACTGGGATGGGACCACCTGCGTCGCCTCCTTTGCTGGGAGATTATGCGGGCACACAAAGCAGTGCTGGGAGCAGGGCAGGGGCACCGGGGGAAACCAGTGTCAGGAGAGTGAGCAGCGTGGAAAGTGGAGCTGGCGTGTGTGCCAGGGGTCTGCCACATACTGTACCACCACCCGCCACCCTCCAGACCTCCCCACAACTGCCTCCTATAGGCTCCTGTCTCTCAGCATTCCTCAGTACCTTCTGCCTGTCCTCCCTCTCCCATATGGTTAACAGTATCAGGCTGTAGCGTGCTCATATTAACTAACTGCTCGTTCAAATACAGTAGCTACTACTGTTGTATGAATATAAAAATGTCTGGACCAGATCACTGACAGAGAGATGCTCAATTTTAATGTGTGGATAGAAAAAAGCTCATCGGATCAGAAACGTTTTCTACATTTTTAACTTGTAGCTGCATCCGTCAGTCCCTCATTTCCTCAAGTTCACATCTAAATTATAGGATTCTACAAAACACTGGAAATGTAATAAATGTTTATATGGTAAAGTGTTGTGGTTAGGATTGTTAGAAAGTTTACAGTTTTGATTTGAAAGCTAAGCAAATGGATGCATATGAAATAGCTGTCTTTAGCTCAAGTGAAATCTACATAAGCAATAAAATTAATGGATGTTTTCTCTCTTTGATGCAAACACTGCAGTAGTTATACTCTAAACAAAGTGAGTCATCAGCTACCACACTCTCTTTAAGCATACTGAAAAGACGGACAGACTGCCTTCCTTACATTCATGTGGTTTGGATGTGAACGTGTGAAAGAGTTTCTGTCCGTGTCTGCTGTGCATAACATGTTGTCCACGCCGGCTTCATGTTTCCCATGACTTGCTGCAGGCTATTTGCATGGATACTAGAGAGCAGCAAATTCCGACATGAATGTTTTCATAATTATGTCTGAGTGGATAAACTCGGCGCTGAGGGTGTGGAGTTGCTACATGTGCAGATTTCGTGCCTCACTCGTGGATTCTGACACCCTTGTGCAGTGTGCATTTTAGCATGCCCTTACTTTTGTGTAATTTATTCATTTAAAGGCATTTTGGGGTCTTTGAGAAACGGCATCTCACTCAGAACAGATGGTCACCTCCAGTGTTGTCACTGTTATGGTAGTTTTAGTTCCATTAGCCAAAACTGAGGATTTTTTTTTCTTTTTACTTTACTTTGTGCTACTGCACAACTTTGCTCCTCTGTTTTCAGATGTTTCTTAAAACGGCATTATCTTGATTTTAGGGGAAAAAAATAACACCCCTCCTGTGTGATCAGTTGCTGATTACCTGGATATTATCTGGTAACTTGCTAATTTTTCTTTTGTCTTGTCTTTTCAGGTCATAATATTCATGTTATCTTTTCTTGTTGATGTCCTGTTTAACATAAACAAGGAAATCGCGTGTCAGCGAAAAGTAGATAAGTGAAATCTTTGCCGCTGCTTTGCCTGATTTGTTTTCAATCACTTTCTTTGTAGAACTGCAATTCATCCATCATGGTACTCAGTGAAGTTGATATATTGTGGTTAAACCACCACAGCTCCTCCCTCCCAGTGTCATGGATGATCCCACAGCTGTGAGTCGAGGTTCCCCGCCTGGATGTTACCATCAATGATTGGTCAGTCCCCCTTTGTTTCAGGCACTGTCATTGGTCAAGATTAATAGTTGTTTCTGGTTAATTATTCTGTGCCTGGGCATTGGTTTGGAGCTGAACCTCAGCTAACCCCCAGCTACTCCATCAATGTACAATGACTTCATTTGGACTCCCCCATTCACGGCAGCCAGCCCTTAAATCTAATAATTGTTAAGTTCCTTTAGTCTTTTTGCTGATGCGGGCTATTAGCAGAGCAGAGAGAGCATCTTGGGCCAGGTCTGGGTCACGCCAGGTTTGACGAAGCTTTTCTGTAAAAGTCTTGCCCCCCGTCTTGTCGTCTTTTCTTAGAGGCCTCTGAGAAACCCGCAGACCTCAGCAAATTCTCAGCCCAAGGTGAAGAAGAGAACAGAGGGAGAGGGAGAAAAAAGGAGGACCGACCACAAAGGCAACCTGTGCTTCTCAAGGTCTGCCTGAATTGGGGTTTTTAGGTATTCATTGTGGCCATCTTTTTCACCCGCTCTCTATTCTTCAAAGTGCTGGCGGAGCCCTGGCTTGGCGTGGGTCTAAGCTTGCATCCTTCCCAGCAAGAGCTCTGTGGGCCACACTGATGTTCTAATCATAACCCGTTGGCAGCAGCTTTGTGTGGAGCGTTGGGAGAACCCGGGACCGGCTTCCTGCCGCTCACAATCCCTTTGTCCCAGTGGAAGGTGCTGTGGCCAGGATTAAAGCTGGCCACAATAGAGGTCACCCCAAAAATCTCTGCCGCGCTCTCTCTGGTGGGGTGTCTGTAGGGAGAACCGGGGGTTAACGGGGTGAAAAGGTTGTGTTTCTGTACCTCTCAATGGATTTAATGTTAACACTGATGATGACTGATGACCTATGTTAGTGTGAGTGTTAAATGGAAATGCAGCCTAAGCTGACCACAGGTATAACATATAGTGCATGCTCTTGTTGAACAGTTAAAGAGAAACTGATTCTAATTTAGTATATAATTAGAAACCCCATGAAAATTTCATTTAAGTCAATGAAAATTTTTCTAGAACCCTTCAATCCCTGTTGCACGGGGATTATTCAGTCCGTCCAGTCATTAAAACCTTCACATTTTTTGAGAAGAATCTCACAGACAACCCTTTTAGCGTAACACTGCACTGACACTAACTAATTTCTGCCTCTGTGCAGAAGCTTCAGACAACCAAGTGAATACGAACTCTCTGGAGAATTCTGCTCCTCCACCCACGCCGTCTCCACTTTCTCTACCGAGACTCACAGAAAAAATATCAGGTGAATCAACCTATGATGACATTGTTGCATTTGCAGGAGTCAAACTACTCATTACAGAGACAACAAGCGGAACCAAATCATTACTGAGTCTGTGTTTATCAATAAAAACAGATTTAATGTAAATCTTGAGGCTGTAGTTTGACATGTTTGTTCATTTTTTGTCCATCCACTCCGCACATAGTGAATAATTATTGCTTATTTCACTGTAATTTAAGCCAAGATTACAAACACTACTCGTGAAGACTCGTACAGACCAATCACATTGCCTGTTAAACCAATTTTGAGGGAGTTTTGACAAAAATGAGAACATTTTAGTCTTCATCATTGTAGTATTTGTTGCTGAGCTGTTGTATTGGTTGCATTATGTTGCATGCTTGTCGCGGTTATTGGGTTGACCTTATGCAGTTGCTTTCAGTTTTATCAACACAGATAAGTGTAAAAAAAATTAACTGCATGCATTTTAAAAGCGTACACAACAAGGCGCACAAAATACAGTTAGTGCAAAGATAAAATGTACATTTTTCAAAGACCTAAAATTAAAGGTTTTATTATGATCTTGACCACCTTGCTTATTTGAATTATTTTATTAACCCATTAAAAGGTGTCACACTGAAGTGTTTTCTTAGCCCTTGGAGAGCTTAGTAACCCTTCAGTCGCAGTTAAAAGATGGAAATCACTCAAATTTTAACTTTCCCCTCAATGTACAACACCGTTAAGTCTGTGCACTTAATGAGTCTTAGTTATCTTTTGTAGTTTGTCCTAGTTCTCTAACAGCTCCTCTGTGAAACACGTGTGCAGCAGTCGTCCCCCGTGACACTGACGGAGTGTGTGATCGTAATGATGACCCTGAGGATGAGCCCACATTTCCCTCCTTGCACGCTCCCTCTCTCTCACATCTCAACCATGCAGACCCCCAGCCATCATGTAATAAATGTTCAGCGCCATAATCAATTTGCAATGCTTGGGGAGCATCTCTCTTGATTTAGCCTGCAAAAAAAGGGGGGAAAGGGAGAAAGAAAAGTATGAGGCAGAACACAGAAGACAAGAAGGGTCCCTGTGAATGTGGCGAGAGCGCGAGGCGAAGAAGAGGGACCGGAGGGGGTCTATTGGAGAAAAGACTTCCCGTGGCGTAAATAGTATTCATGGATGACAGAGTTGTCATGGGGGATATACGAGGGTCTTCTTCTCTGTGGAGCTCGAGCTTACTCATTCTCCGCCTGGCTTTTCTTCCTGACGCTGCTCGCCAATGGGCTCCTTTGTGCCTTAGCAGCAGGTAGCGGTGGAGTGGCAGGTCAACTCTCAGGCCAACTCAGCTACCCCCTTCTCCCACTGACCCCCGCTGAGTGTTTCTCACTGCAAGAGTGAAAGCATAATATTGTGCATGTGTGTGCGATAGGAGAGGAATTCACGGCAAACCATGATTTGAGTCTTATTCAGAATAGGCTAGTAACACTACATCTTTGGCTCATATTCTTAGTTTGGGCCAGTTTTTATAAATTTTCAGTCTGATTTTTTTTTTATCTGATGCAGTCATTTTATTTGTGTGAGAGTTGCCTGACAGCCACTGGGAATAAAAAACTCAAATCTAGTTCAGATTTGGTTTAGATTTTTAAGAGAACAAAGTTTCTTAAAAAAGGGACAACAAATCACGATTTTACTGGTTTACCCTGCACAACTTTAGCCCACAGCAGCTGTAGTTTTTTTTATATTATAGGTTTTCTAACCGATTGAATATTTTTTTTTATCACAAACAGTTTTCTTTCTCCCCCCATTGTAACTCAAACAGTTTTCCCAGTGGGTGGTTCACTCAGCCACGGGGCTGCAGAATTTAGTTGCCCTCATAGCACGGAGCCTAATCGAATAACCGCCCCAGCATGGCGCCCAGCGTGAGTGTCGTCCCCAGAGGGAAGCCTGACCGGAGGCTGCAGGTACCTTTCAATGCTGCCTGGCAGGCCGGCTCCTCTCTCCAGCGTCCCGCTGCTAGAAATTTGTCGGCCCCCTCTGGGTTTCTTTCTGGGGATGTCAGCTGTGGGGCCCCCGATGGGAGATTTGTTGATATGATAACTCGATTAGACTACAGGATGGATGACATGGTGGCAGCGAGCCAGTCAGCAGCACACAGGGAGGTGCTGACTCCTCTCCTTAACCTCTCCTCAGGAGCCTGACACTCAGCACCTGCCCTCAGCTAATCAGCCTCACAGGCCGGGATGGTGGCCGGAGGAGAGGTTTAGGTCAGGGTCTGTTAAGATGTGAGGGATGGTGCAACCTGACATTGGTCAGCAGCCTCTCAGCCTCAGGATATCCAAAGGGCTTCAGTGGCCAGATTGTCTCTCGTGTCCTCCATTGAAAATTATGAAAAAAGAAGCAGACAGTCATTCAGTAAACTTTCTATTTAGGTCTATTATGTAAGTGTTACAGTTGTAAATGTTTATCATGTGAGGAAAGCCTCAGTGATTTCATTATCTCTGGTATGTAAAAGGGGTGTGCAGTCTTGTTGAGCTCAGTGTAGAAAGAACTTTGCAGAAATTAGGTGTAAAATAAACTTAACAGTCATCTTTAATACTTTCTGATGATTTCACAGGAGGTCTGTAGTCTTGTTCAGCGTACGCTCTTTCTGGAATACTGCTATAAAGCACAGCTCACCCACATTTCACAGCTGAAATCAGATGGTATAAAATTCTCCAGGGTTTCATTAGCAGGGGTCCTCACAGGTTTTCACCACTATTAGGGCAGCCAAAGACACTTTCTGATGCACAATACCTTCTCTGTGTGTCCTCCAGGTTATGTGCTGCATGGTGCACTGGGGCCACTTAAGTCAATTAAGTTCACATCTCCACTTTGGCCAAACAAGGGATTGTGGCGATATGAGGAGCGCTAAAGACCAACAGGAGCCTCCCCTTCCCAGCCCAGGCATTGAGGAGCAGCAAAAAGGACACCAAACAAAGGGCGGCCCCTCTGTGTCTCAATGACTCCTCTCTTTGTTGCCTTCTTGGGCCCCATAAAGGAAGAGGGACGCTCTTGTTTGCCCAGGAGGTGGTTTAATGGCCTTGGGTAGAACAATGGTGCCACATTCAAGCCATCCAGTGGAGCTCATTATATGGGGCCGTCCCAAAGCGCGGGGTCCCTGGACGTTCCCACTGGAGCGCTGGCTGAATGGTTGCAATGGGCGGGGCGGGCCAGGGAGGGCATACAGGGGGGAGAAATGAGACCATTGAGGTGACAAGCAGGTTCCATCTGCCCCCAGTGCCTCCTCACCTTGCATCACGACAGCTAGGGGCCTCTGCATGCACAAAGGCCAAATTTAGTGTGTCGGGATGGCTTAAAACGCTCACTTTAGAAGGGACCATTGAGGGAAATATCAACACTGTAGACCACGCAATGGTGCATTCAGCCTCTCCTGCCCCCTTTCCATTGACCGAGTTCCTTTTCCTTTCAGTCCTTTTCTCCTTTTGGCTCCATTCAAGTCCCACTTCTCTCATCTCCCAAACTCTTCAGTCCAAGCCATTTTTCCCATACCTTGCAAAGGGGCGGATGACAAGAATTAAGTTAGTTCTGGCCCGGCCCAAAGGTTTTGTCCTCTCAGAGCTGTGGCAGGTAACTCTGGCCATGATGAGATGGATCATCAATCACAAGCCAATCCTCTCTGGTGATGTGACACAGGCACCAAGGACCCTAAAGGGCAACAGACTCCATTAATAGATAGTATGGGGACTCTTGCTAACTTATCAGCTTCCGATTGTTGCATCAGTTTGGCAGAGTAAGTGGGACGGCCTCCAAATATTAAGTATCATACTCTTTTAGTGCACTAAAAACTTTTTTTCCTGCTTTATTCTAACTTCAGTAAAAAATCCAATCAAATTATGGTTCAGATCGATAGATAGAATTAAGCTGGACCCATTGAAAGTGGCTCCATTCTTTGGAGTTTACTCCATGTATGACTCACTGATGTTACTATCTATGCTTTCATGATGGAGATGTAGAATGTAGCTTCCATCATGTGGTTACATCATCTGTCATAAAGTAAATAGAGTACGATTTTTTGAAACCTGCCTTGTGGTTTAGCTAAACATGATGGTTTCCAGTTAATTTGATTTTATTGCCACAGCTCATTACCGTCATCTCGGATAGAAAAGAATTTAAAACTACAATTTCCATTTAATTCTGAGCTATGTTCCGTTAAATTTAATGCCTGACTGAAAATTCATCAAATCGCTTGTACTGCAATGCAGTTTTTTACTAGGTTGGTTTCCTCTAACAAGCCTGAGAGATAAACATCTTCATGTTCAGACCACACAAAATAAATGGAGCTGCCAAACAAACTCGCACTCTGGAAAAAGTCTTCCAGAAGCTAGAGTTAGATTTTATGTATTAGAAGAAGTTTGATTTAACACATAAAAAGTTTCAGCCTTAGACTCATTACCATGTGGAAGCTGCCCAGAAAAGCTGACTTTCATTTTTTGTAACTTCGCAACTAACAGCAGAAACTGGGGGTGAAGATCCCAAGGCACTTTGCCATGGACACCCCGGTGGTCGTTAATGAGGAAGAGTAGAATTTCCTTCAACCACTCATCTTT
This sequence comes from Naso annulatus, assembly GCA_029783625.1. Lineage (NCBI taxonomy): Eukaryota > Metazoa > Chordata > Actinopteri > Acanthuriformes > Acanthuridae > Naso > Naso annulatus. The sequence continues at coordinate 13,722,650 of JAPZDX010000020.1, read as the reverse complement.
TCGTAAACAGTCCAGCGATGCAAACTACGGACGTTCTAGTCACACATCTTAAGCAGCTCCCACAGGCTTCTGCCACCAAATTTGTTTTGGACGTTGTTTGGAAGATGACTTACAACTATGGAGAACTAAACTGACTGACTGATTTCCTTTAAATGTTCAGACGAAAGAGACAAAACATTTCCTCTTATCAAGCTCAGTATAAAAGTAAGTTTACTTGCAGTGATTAAAATATAACTGATGGTTTGAATTGATTATACCAATGGAAGACAGTTAAGAGATATTTAGAAGAAAAAAAAACTTGTGTTAATATTTTTCTAACAGATGTTTTCTTTAGACTTTGTGCAATAAAAATCAAATAAATGTTATGTGTCTGTCTCAGGATGAATACAAAACCTCTGACAGTTGCTGCTAATATGTAATCTTGATTTTTTTTTTTTCATTATTTGTTCTGACTATAATATTGTTAGATGCCAAAATGTAAAATAGTTCATGTGAGATAGACCTTTGCCCCCGTATTTTATTTATGTCTCCATCAGGAACTCAAGCACATCGTCTAAAAACATCTGTCCAGCTCCAGACACATATGAAGTCTTTTCATTTTCATGGGCCTTTAACGATGAAAACGATGATTAAGCTCTCTGAAATAATTTCTCAAGACCCTTCAGATTAAGGCCATGGGAACAGCGATTGCTAAAGGGATCGACACAATCGTCCATGTCTAAGATCATATGCACGGGCCTGAGAAACAGTCTGTGTCTGCAGCCTGTCTGAGGGACAAGGCCTCCATGGTCACCACACCACTCCTAGCCTCATAGTCTCCAGGACCGCATCTCCCAGACACCCCGCTGTGCAGCTAGCAGCTAGCGTTGGAGCTCCCACTGGGCAAACTCAGCAGGGGCTGAGGGCGGCGGGCAGGCTCCCCGCGGGCCAGATCGCACCCATTTTGCGCCAGGCTTTTGTGTGTGTGTGTCTGCAGATGTGTGTGCGTGTGGTGTGTGTGTGTGTGTGTGTGTGTGTGTGTGTGTGTGTGTGTGTGTGTGTGTGTGTGCTAAAATGGTACATTTCTGCCCTCACACTTGAGAATATATGTGTGTGTGTGTGTTTTCCTTGGCCCTATGAATCTGAATAGGAGGAAGACGTTTTCCACCAGATGCCTTTGCTCCCAGAAGTCTTAGCGGGGTGCCAGTGAAGTCCCACTGGGGCGCCACAGTAGGAACATACATCTCGCTGCAGGGGAAGGCCATCAGCACTAATGATGAGGCACATCAGTCTTCCTCTCAGCCTGGCCTGACGTGCCCAAGTGTCTTGTTCATGGTGGCATATCCATGGTGAAAGAATGCATATGGTAGGGGTGCTTTGTGAAGCCCTGTGGGAACCTGTGTTCACTCTCAGCGGTGGAGAGCATTCGAGGACTGTTGCTGCAGTTTACTCGCCTGGTGGGAGGTTTTGATCCTATTTCCCTGCACATGGTTACCCACCTGTGTGTGCAATTGGATAATTAGGTATAAGTATTTAAGTATTTGTTTTATTTAGGTCTTAATTGCTGTTCTGAAATACACTGATTTTGAATGTTATCAATAGGAGTTGTGATTGCTTGCAAACTATAAATCAGTTCTCATGCCTCTGGTGGTTCAAGCAAAACTGAGTTTGGGGGGTTTTGTAACTTGACCAACAACACAGAAGTTTCAAGATACGCAGAGATGAAACAGCCTTAAGTATTGGTGTTGTGTTTTAGTTTCAGAGAGCCTCATGACGAAGAAGGGCAAAACATGGTAGCAGGTGTACTTTGAAACCGCCTACGAAGGCGACGCAGTCTTCAAGCCCAGAACACGGCTGTGTTTTGTTATTTCAGCGATGATACCAGCAAGGATCTGCTCCCTTCCAAAAAGGAGAGCAGGACATCAGAGGTCACTCTCTTCTGCCTCGCTAGCACACATCTCCCCCACTTTGCTTTCAACATCTCCATCACTAGGAGCTATCCGCTGCTGCAGATTATATAATGACAAGCATTTTACTTCTGGAGCTCAACCACATCAGAAAATGAAGCAAACAGAAGAGAGAGATGGAGGAGCAGAGGGAAGAACACAATAAAAAGACAGGGGCCCATGCGTGGCCATGAATGACTCCAGAGGTTGTTTTTGCATGAAAGACTACGTTTCATTCCCTCTCTGTCTTGCTTTGTCTCCATCTCCCTCTCTCCTTCTCTTTCTTTCTTGCTTGCTGTGTGGAGAGCGAGTGGTGCTTCACTTGCCTCCAGCCAGGAGGTGCAACTGAACTGCAGAGCCAGGCTGCCAAATGATGAAAGACTCTGGCATCCAGGGATGCTCTGAGCCTGGACCAAGAGCTCAGAGCGAGTGAAAATGCTCGCTTTTCAACTTAACACTTTTTTCCTACTACATTTCTTCTCTCTTGCTTTTTTTGGTGTCGGTTTTTCCATCATCGGGGCGAGCAATTTTTTTTTCTTTTTTTTTATGAGCGCTTGCACCGCAGCCTTGAAGCAAGAGCTCCTCGTGGGAGACGGGTGGATGGATGGAAGTAGTGAGGAGGAGGAGGGCAAAAGGATGGGCAGAGAATTGAGTATTTATGTGGGTGTGTGTGTATGTGCATGTGTGAGTTGAGTTGTTGGGATGCAGGGAGGTAGTCTGAATGTGGGTGTGCAGTTTTTCTTATTGCTGTCAATGCTACCATACACCCCCACCCCCAACCCCCCTCCCCCCACTACCGATCCGATG
>JAPZDX010000020.1:13657125-13680386 GCA_029783625.1 Naso annulatus | reverse complement strand
GACTGACTGTTTTTAACATTTGATAACAAGTAGAGTACTGAATGTTCTTCAGCATGTATGACTGACTGAAAGATTTCTTAAACAGATGTCTACATCCTTACCAATTTCAGAGTTTGCTGTTTAGATTTGAAAATTTACAGAAACTAGTAGTCCAATTTTTAAGTCTTATGTAACCATCTGGCCTCCACTCACAGCGAGGTCCTGTATGAAGATGAGACTTTTCGGAGCAGAGCATTTGCTGCCCTGGTGGCCTCTAAGGTTTTCTACCACCTTGGAGCCTTTGAGGAGTCTCTTAACTATGCTCTTGGTGCTGGAGATCTCTTCAATGTCACCGATGACTCAGAATATGTGGAGACCATCATTGGTAAGTAAACAAACAAAACTTGACCTAACTTACTTGACTTACCCTCTTCTTAAGTGATGTTTGTTTCTTTTGGTCCTGCTGTGTCTCTTGCCAGTGTTAAATGAATAAACCTATCAGGGCCTTCTGAAGGAAAAAACCAATGAATGTCATACATTCATTAGTTCAGTAGTTTATTATTTTCTCTTTTTTTTTTTTGTCTGCTACTAGCCAAATGCATCGACCACTACACCAAACTCCGGGTGGAGAATGCGGAGCTGCCAGAAGACGAGGAGAAGAAAAACATTGACCCCCGCCTTGAGGGCATTGTCAACAAAATGTTCCTGCGTTGCCTAGACGATCACAAGTACAAGCAGGCCATTGGGATTGCCTTGGAGACCAGGCGACTTGACATGTTTGAGAAGACCATCTTAGAATCGGTCAGCACCTATTGTCGTTCACAGCTGACTTTAGATAAGATTTTAATTTCTTCTACTAACTTTAGTGTTAAGCAAACATTGATAATAAATCCTAAAACTTTGCTTTGTTCAGAAACGTAAAGTATTTGTTCTCATGCAAGAGTTAAGATTTTGATCACTGCAGGTGTTTGTACTGAATGATTTCTTTCATATAATGAAATAAAATGTAATTACTTTTTTTCTCTCTCCTCTCATACAGAATGATGTGAGTGGACTCCTTGCCTACAGCCTGAAGGTTTGCATGTCCCTGATGCAGAACAAGAAGTTCCGCAACGAGGTGCTGCGGGTGCTGGTCAAGCTCTACATGAACTTAGAGAAGCCTGATTTTATCAATGTCTGCCAGGTAACAATCAGATCCTCAAAAACACGTAATGCATCATCATCTCCGACTAACCTGACCAATTAAATAAATGCATGTTCTTTTTCTTGTTACGTGCTGTAATAGGTTCTGCACAGTAACTGTTGAGTACAAGAGTACAACAACTTTATAGCACAGTTGTTTTGTTCTTATTTGTATATACTGTGTATATATTGTTTATTTTTTTACTTAAATCTTTTTATAAGTACCTTATTTTTTATACTGTCCTGTTTTCCAGTGATGCTGCTCACGTGCCTTAAATTGCCCCTCAGGGACAAATAAAGTTTTCTGAATCTGAATTTGAATCTGGAGATTTTTGATAGACTTAGATTAATTTTGTCCAACACAAACACTGATTTGTGGAGATACTTTTACTTCACATTTCCTCCTTTTTAAGTAGTTTATCTGTTTTTTGATGTTTAGTGCTTTTTGAACCATTCTGTCATTTAGCCTCTTACTGTCAATTTATTTTAACACGCTGGGTTACACCTGGTGTGCTTTAACTTAATTCTGTCATCAACTGCAGTGTTCCGTGTAGATTTGGAAAATAATTTTGATATGGTGATGACATCTTATGTGCTAGCTAAAGCCTAAAACATTAGCCCTGAGGCATTCCCACAGCCACTGATGTATGCCATGTCCTCTGTAACAGCTTGAAGCAATGATAAATACTGGTCATATGCTTTGATTACATTTTCTGAGAATTTGACTTCCCAGTGTACCTAAAATCTCTCTCAAACATTTTTTTTTCTCCTCACCTCTCCAGTGCCTGATATTCCTGGATGACCCACAGGCTGTGAGTGACATCCTTGAGAAGTTAGTGAAGGAGGACAACCTTCTGATGGCATATCAGATCTGCTTTGATCTCTACGAGAGCGCCAGCCAGCAGTTCCTCTCCTCTGTCATCCAGAATTTGAGAACCGTTGGAACACCAATCCCTGCAGTCCCTGGCTCTACAAACACAGGCACTGTGCCCACGCCAGACAAAGATAGGTGGGCATGGGAAGACATTAGGGACGTGCTAATGAGTTGGATGAAGCGCTCTGTCTTATTCATGCAGCAGCTTTGATCTTTGCTGTGCATCAGTTTTATATCATTGCTTTCAACTAAAAAAAGTCAACATTAGAGTTGGAATAAACTTTAACATGCATGTACAGCTTAAGGCACATGTGGCATAGAACAGTAATTGGGAGATCTGGAAACACTGACTGAAACTGTACACAGGGTTATTTGAGTTCTAAACTTGTGATAAAATGATTAATCTTAACCATGTTTTCTTTGTGTGTGTGTTACAGTGACGCAATGGAGACAGATGACAAGGCTGGTAGTTCTCCTGCTGGAAAGCCAGCAGAAACTGTAAGTTCTTTGGTTTGTTTTGTACTGTAGCACTTTGTAATATCAGGTTCCCGTTTCTTCTCTGTCTCTAATTAGAACAGCTTTGATTCACTTGACGGAACATTATATTTTTTTCCTGTGGTTTTGTAGAAAGATGAACCTAAAGACCAGAACGCCAAGATGATCAAAATACTTAGCGGGGAGATGGCCATTGAATTGCACTTGCAGTTCCTAATCCGAAATAACAACACAGATCTAATGATCCTCAAAAACACAAAGGTAACGTAGGCTAGCAAGAAGATAAAAGGCTTGGAGACCAAAATATGGTGTGCACAGTCAAATCAACTGCAGATTGTGCAAAGTGAATTTGCTGTGACAGCTTCCTCTTGAACTTTTGTACATATTTTTTCTGCTTCACTCCAGGATGCAGTCCGAAATTCGGTGTGCCACACAGCCACAGTAATAGCCAACTCATTCATGCACACAGGAACCACAAGTGACCAGTTCCTCAGGTAACTGTGCTGAGAAATAGAAATATTTATTTCATATCTTGTGTAGAAAGATTGAGAAATGTATTTATTCACTCCAGACGACAATTTGACCAAAGTTTTTGTTTGACTTTGTAGAGAAAACTTGGAATGGCTTGCAAGAGCAACCAACTGGGCAAAGTTCACCGCCACAGCGAGTCTGGGTGTCATCCATAAGGTAAATTAATGTCATGATGACGATAATAATATAATGCAAATCCAACAACATAATATTTTTTATTCCAGACTTAATTTTGTGCATATCATGTTTTTCAGGGTCACGAAAAAGAGGCTCTCCAGTTAATGGCCACATACTTGCCCAAAGACACCTCCCCTGGCTCAGCCTACCAGGAGGGAGGAGGCTTGTATGCTCTGGGTCTCATTCATGCCAACCATGGTGGGGACATCATTGACTACCTGCTCAGTCAGCTCAAGAACGCCAGCAACGATGTGAGTTTTGTTACAGTTACTTTAAATACCAGTTTATTGTCTTGATTGTGAGTTCTAAAATAATTTTGCAAGGAGGGGAATCATATGTTGGTACTAAGTAATAAAATCGAAGTTTGTGGATGAGACCAAAAGCTAGTTTAAGCTGCTGTAAAAATGTTTTTCATTTTTGGGTGCGCGTGTGCGTGTGTGTATTCCATCTCTCATGGTCTGTTTTCTTCTATTTTACAGATTGTTCGTCATGGTGGTGCCCTTGGCCTTGGTTTGGCTGCTCTGGGCACAGCCAGACAGGATGTGTATGACCTCCTCAAGTCCAACCTGTACCAGGATGATGCTGTTACTGGTGCGTAGCCCTTGGACAAAACCTTAAAACAGAAAGGTTTTTTGTATTGTTGGGTGGCTAACCTTTTTTTTTTTTTTTTTGGGTCACACTGCTTTGCTATAATATCCATCAAAGGAATTCCCGTAACATTTTTTTTTAGATTATAAGAATTAATTAAACATAACAAATGAATGATGTTCTAAATAAGATACGCTCTGCTGAATGTATCATGCCAACCCTCAGGAGAAGCTGCGGGCCTGGCTCTGGGTCTGGTTATGCTGGGCTCTAAGTCTGCCCAGGCCATCGAGGACATGGTCGGCTATGCTCAGGAGACACAGCACGAGAAGATCTTGCGTGGTTTGGCAGTGGGCATTGCCCTCGTCATGTATGGACGCATGGAGGAAGCTGATGCCCTCATTGAAAGCCTCTGCAGAGACAAAGTAAGGCTGAAAAACCATTAGAAGGTACTTTGAGTTCACCATGAGTGCAGTGATACTTTATTTCCAAATAACACTGAAGGTTGCAGTATTTTTTCATGGCATTGGTGCAGCTTATGCTTATAATAGCAATACATATGGAATGACATTTACTTGATTAACCCAAAGAGAGGAGTATATTTAAAGGATATTTACAGAAATCTCAAAACTATGTCGTTACTCTGCATAAACTTTGTCCATGTAATGATGTACTTAGTCCTGTATGTACTCGACACACATATTTCATTTCACACTTGGCCTTTCCTCTGTACTTTGTGCCAAGAATTCTTTAGCTGGAGCTAGATGTGGGAAGTCACTCAAACTGTGTTGATTGTAGTTGTGCATCCAGACACAGAGTCTCACTGTTCTGCTTTCTTTCACTGGCCGTGTTAGGACCCCATCCTGCGACGCTCTGGTATGTACACAGTGGGTATGGCCTATTGCGGCTCCGGGAACAATAAGGCCATCCGACGCCTGCTTCACGTCGCTGTGAGTGTTTCCTCTTTGGCCCTCTCCACAACACATTTTTCTCCTGAGGGGAAGACAGGTTTATGATGACAGTGGTGAAGCAGATGCCAACGTCCAGGGCTGCACTTTTGTAACTGTCATCATAATTCCAACCTGTTTAATATTGTTATGACCGTTTAAAATAATCAAATCTAATTGAGAGTGAAATACTTGTCCATGATTAATTTGTCAGATGCACATTCAGTTTTAAAATCAGTCTTTTCCTGTTGTGCCAGGAGCTGAAGTAAATAACATTTGCAACTGCAACATACACCAGAGATGTGAGCAATTTTGTTGTCCTGTAGGTGGCTCCCTATACAAGCTGAAGTTATTAGGTGGCATGACAGTAGAGTATATTTCTCAGACAGTGAGCCATAAAGGAGCTACATCATAAGGTCGATTGCTGGATTTTATGAGGCTTTGGTTATTTGACTGCTTTGTTTGCCTTAATTAAGGTGAGTGATGTGAATGATGACGTCAGAAGGGCTGCTGTCGAGTCCATTGGCTTCATCTTGTTCAGGTAAGGACCAAATAAAACTACTGGAGCTATCAACACTGTTTGGTTTCTTAATATGCACCAGAGGCCTTTCTGTTTGGAGCCTCACACTGCTTTGTATTAGCATGAAGAAATCAAACACTGCATCTCTGTAGTTTATTTTTTTAAACCAAAACTGTCACTAGACGTTTACTTCTAAAATAGACTCAATTGTAAAAAAATCATAGTAGTCTAAAAGCTGCCAAATATGTTTACTGCAAATAAGACACTCAAATATTTTTATTGTTTTCTGTTTTAAATACAAAATAAAGTTCTTAAACTCATTTGTCCTTATTTGATAAGGACAATTAAAAACATTGGCAACATTTACACGTGGAAATCAGTTCAGATCAGCACATTGTCTGTACAGCACTGCTTTCTTGTGATCCCTTGTAACCTCTATGTCATTTAAAAAATTAAGCGTTTGATTTACTTTGTTTTTGCTTCCATTGCTCTGGATTGTATTATTCCTCAGCTTTGAACTGCAGACAAGATGTAGTCGGAAATTCTCCATGGTGTGACCGGAGAATTAAATAGACTGTTGTCTAGAATTTAAATGATTTCCTGGCCTTTATGGAAGGTATTCCTGTGTCAATGCGAGCTGGACGCACTTGTCATTGTCACTCACATTTTCTTCTATTTGTAGATAAATATTTATGCCGACGTGGATTTACCAATCAGAGACCAGAGCAGTGTTAAACAGACCACCTAGCCATTGTACAAATACAGTATGTGTATTTTTAGGTCCAAAAAAGGCTCTGTGATATTCTGCGTGATCAATTGTCCACTATGTAAACAGTGTAAATCTTCACTTGTGTTTAGAAAGACTTCTGAACCACAACTACTCAGTTGGCCTTCAACTTCCCACCCTAATGGCTTAGGGATAACTCCCTCCACTTGTCAACATGAACTTGCACACAAGGGGGAAAACTCTTAAGTTCAAATGTCTTAAGTCTCACTCTTCGTAGAAAATCAAGTATCTGATGATTGACAATCAGTGTCAGTCTAGGTAATGACAAAAACAATGACACACACCCCCATAATTAGCTCCTAGAGCCCAAACTTAATCTCATTAATCATGCCCCTTTGATCAAACACTCTTGCTTATTTTGTATACAAGGTTTATGTTATATTTTAAGCTTTTTTTATATATATATATATATTTGGATGTCTGCAGGGTTCCTGCTTACAGACAGACTAAAAGTGCAATTGTTGTGCTCAAAGAGAGAAGTAATGCTGAGTGTACTGTCTTACAATGTCCTGTGTGTAACTTGTCATAGTGTTTCTTGCCATCATCTCAGTACTAGCAATTTGATCTTTGAAGCTTATTTACTCTGCTTTTTTGGCAGTCCTGCTGCGTTTTGGTCAAGGCACGTTCATTACAAAGTTTTACCCGCTGATTTAACTGAAGACAAATAGCAGAGTGCAACATGGACAGGAAAAGAACACAGATGTTCAGAACTGGTGCAGTTTTCCTCCAGCTCACTGAAACAGAAAATATTTTATTCACCACACGGCTTTCCATTCAAATTTGATTTTGTTTCTTTTCCTATTTACATATTTATTTGGAGACCATTTTAGATATGAAACATCGGGTTGTAGTACACATAGAAGAGCTCTTTCCATAGGTCCAGCAAATACAATGAGCATCAAGAGTGCAACGTATTATGTGTCTGTTGTGGTAGTGATGTGAAAGGTAGAGTTGTGGATATCTTAATAAAATATTAGCATATGCTCTGAGATGGTTTAAAGCATTTTCGGATAGCCCAAGTTGAAGGAGTCAGCATAGAATGCGTTCACAGAGATTTTGTCTGGTGGCCTGAACTTTGTTGACTTTTAACCCTCCGGTCGTCTTTTTTTGGTTGACCTGCTGCAGGTCATCTCATGGTGACAGTTTTATAGCGTTTGAAAGCGCAAACTTTCTTCTGATGCACCATAAACTTTCCTGCTGTCTTTATAAATTCACGTTGTTCATATGACCTCACCTAAAGACCAATTGCGTAATATTTTATAAATCCACATGCCACAGAGGAGGTTGACTTAAGGATGAAAGTGCATTTTGTGTGTTTCTGAAACGGCCATAATTGGAAAATATTGCCTTGGTTGTTGTATGTAATTAAAAAAAAAAACATTACTGATGTAAACAAACGTCATAGAACAATATATATATATCCTGTAAGTGTGTAGTGCACAATAAGTGCTGACATTTAATGATTTGTCAATCACATTGGGAGTAACAGCAGGTTACAATCATGCATTCTAAACATTGTTCAACACCATAAATCTGATCCTCAAAGTTCCCTTTTACTGGATTCATCTGTCATTCTGTGTCTATACACAGCTTACATGTTCTTGCTTACCACACTCATTTTCAGTCAAAAGCATTGTATCTAAAACAAGAGTACTGGATGACTGTAAAGCTGCTTGCTGGCACCTCAGTGGACTTTGGTATCCAACTGCTCCAATGCTGTTTTTCATTCCTCGCTTCATGAACAGCTTAGAGTTTTCTGCCATGGAAGATCTGAATGAAATCCGTGGAAGTGTCCGATCGGCGTTTGCAATCCTTGTGCACCTTCCTGGTTCCTGATTAGCATAGTTTTTGTAATTACAGGTGATGTAGCGGGTGAACGCTTGCCTAAACGTTTTGTTGAAAAGGGTGTAGACCAGTGGGTTGATACCTGATGATACATAACCGACCCAAACAAAGATTTCCATGAGGCGGCCGATTACGTTACCATCGCAGCTGGTGCATAGCACAGAGGTGATATTTGTAATGAAGAAAGGGCACCACATGACTACGAATAAGAGGAAGACGATGCCTAGCACCTTTGAAGCACGCTGCTCATTGCTCAGAGTCTGCATTGACTTCTTGCCCATGGTGGACAATCTGCGAAAGGCCATTTCCTCTCCTGTAGGAGAGCTCGGTGTGCCTGTATGTGGTTTATCGTGCGTCCTGGACAGTCTTCTATCCAGCATGCCAACATACTCAGCTGGAGGTGGAGTCACAGTCTGTTCCCTTTGAAAAAGCGCGGAGACTGTTGGATAGCTAAAGCGCTGAGTCGCTTTTGACCTGAGTAAAAAAGCTTTTTTGCGCAACACCTGTACAGTAAGTAGGTAGATAATCATCATGATGGTTAGAGGAATGAAGAATGCCACCAAGGAGCCGAACCTGATAAAATCCCGGAAGGTGTCTGTTTTCAGTAAGCATGTGTGGTTACTGTTAAAGGTGATGTTGTTAGGAAGATGGTAGTTCCTTAGCCCCTTAATTGGAATTGGGATTGCAACACCTGAAAAATGACAAGATAGGTAGTATTAACAAACATCAGTAATTGTCCTCTTCAGTTTTATTTTGTGTTTTTGAATTGAAAGTTAAATATTTTACTTTTAATACTTTCAACACCAACTCCACTAGTATGGCTCCTTTAGTTCAAGAAAACAGTTCCTTTATTAATTTTTCATTTGTTAAAATATTTGCAGAAGTAGAAAAAGATTTATGTTTAATTAAAGCATAATGTGTTAGTTTCAGCAAAGACAAGACAAATTCTAATTGCAGGATTTCCTTTTTTGTGTGTGTTATTAAAATCAAGTAAGCCTGTCACCCATTGTCTGCCATGATCCCTCTTAAACTAAACACAGATATACAGTCATGATTCATGTATATCTTGCTGCCAGCAGTGTTAAGTGCTGCTCCCTTCATCTGATCTTCTGGCTGACGACTGTGCATTTAGTGATGTGAGCACTGGTTTATTGAACACTGAGCAGTAATGCCTCGATGAATTTGGACAGATTTTACACTGAAGTGTGTACATGATAGCCAGGAGCTACTTTTAGTTTTGTACTCTTAAGCTGAAATGATTAACAGACCCTTAACAGTGAACCACAACACTCGTGCAAAACAGAAACATTCGGAAAGATGGTTGCACATTTTCACCAAGGAACCCTTTTCTATTCTTGTGGCCTTCTAGCATTACTGTCCGTTTTTTTTTTAGCCTATGTTTGATGTGGAGGTGCTATACATTTTTGGGCCTAACTAGCTGCAACAACAGTGCAGCTTGCTTTGGATGAGCAAGCAACATTATCCTTTGATCAAGCCCCAGTTTCTCAAGGAATTTAACCAAGTTATCCCCATAGGACATCTCTGAGACTTACTGTGAGAGATGTTGAAGTGTGATACTACTGTCTCAGTCCCCAGTCCAACTCAAGTACGTCCCATACACGCTGGAGCTGACAGGTTACTGTTTATAATGTAGCAGCTGTTATTGAATCTGGCAAGTATTTTTGTATGTATAAACCAGGTCTGTAATGGATCTAATGTCAAGAAATTAGACTGTTTGTAAGATATAATTTTACCAAAGTTAAGACTACTGCAGAGTTGTGTAAAACCTTTGTAAGCAAAGGACAAGGAGTTAAGTTAAAGGTCTAGTGGGCGAAATAATGCGTGTGCAGTGTGCACATGGTTATAGTTTAAACCAAGCAAGCACAAGAATGAATGTCACAGTAATGAATGTTGTCTGGAAGACATCCTAACCATTAGACAATATGGGACCTGTACGTTACGAACACTGTGCTTTGTATTGTGACTCATCAGTTAACATTTTTTCAAGTAATTTGAGGCAAATCTAAACAATTTTCTTGGTCTCATTTGAACAAACTTACAAGAGTTGACTAATTGTACTGTAACTGATGCTGGCGTGTTGCATGTAGTTAACGAAATCTAAATTTATATACTTACAAATGGATATGAGCCACACCAGTGCAATTTTCACCAAAGCTTTGGTTCTGGATTTGTACTGGCTGTGTTGGATTGGCCTCTTGATGGCAATGTAGCGATCCAGTGAAATGGCGCATAGGTGCATAATGGATGCGGTAGAAAACAGCACGTCGAGAAACAGCCATATGGGGCAGAGGGGCTCCGGAAGAGGCCAGTCAGAGTCTAAAGAGAATATGAGAGGCAAATTTGTCTAGTAAGACAAAAAAATTGATGTACAACGAGTAAATCCATGTAATGCACTCATGTTGTCTAATCCATATTCATTCCAAAAAGAATTAAGACTCGCGCACTACCAGTTATGGGAGATATACCACAATGGCAAGGGATTAGATGTAGCACTCATGCAAAAGATTGGTGTTTGTTTATCTCTGTGAGGAATGACTTTACTGGAAAAAGGAGGGTTCACTGACTGTTTATGGAGCTAAAAGCTCTTTATGTAGTTGTGCTGGAGACTATGCTCAACAGTAGTTTATTTTCAGTTCCAGGCATAAAATTGGCAAGCAAGTGTTCTGGCTTTTGGCCCGTCCCCCATTAACACTGCAAAAGACTGCTGTTGGAAATATTCCTTTACAAAATTTTCTTTTGTTAGGCCACCTCTCCTTCTTTTCCTCGCACCACTCTCTTGCCAGACTTAATGGAATTTTTGAGTCATAGTTTTGAGGAGGTTTCATTTGGAACGCTTATTCAATAAACAGTGTAGGAAGGTCCAAGTAGTGTTTGAAGGGAATATATATTTTGTTTTATTGAATTAAGAAGCTTAGAATGAACAAACGTTGAGTCCTCTGCAGTTGCCCTTATGCCTGTTACACATACAAATTTGATTTCTGTATTGGAGCTACAACTTTTTTTTTGTTTATTATTATCGTGTTAAGTATAATGTTACACAAGCCTCCATACTAAGCTCTTTTGAAGGCGTATACTTGTATTTATTTACATTGCGTATTTTAGAATATACAGTAAAGAAATGTAAAACAGACATGCAGCTTAATTATTGTTCTGTTTTCCGGTTTTCTTTTGAAAAAGTTCTTTTTCCACTGAACGTCAGCCTAGGTAAACAGTTTCATGGAAACTGTTGGGTGTTTACCAGCAGTTTCTGGTTAGACAAGTCTCTAATCACTGTCTTACTGTGAAATGAATCATTTTGTGGGTTTTTTTTTTTACTTTTGTTTTGGTCATTTTAGAATTACAAAGCTCAAGAGCACTGTTACTTTAATATTCTTGACATTTTTTTGTCATTTAGCACAACTTTAATTTGATAAAAGTCAAACGATTATGATTATATTATATACATGATTATATTATAGATAGTGCAGGATTTTTTAAAGGAATGGGCTGAAGGTATTCCACAGTGCTGGCCCCCAAAATGAGAAGAGAATGGGAGCTTGGAAAATGTGTATTTAATATGGCGAGCAGAGAGATGAAAACTTGGACTCAGTTGACAGTGTAACGTATTGAGAAAAAATGCCTTGCAGGTGCGACACATTAAGAAGCAATACCAAATCGTGTGATATATTTTAAGTATACACTAATGTCTTTTCACTCAGCTTGAATTTAAAAAAAAAAAAAAAAGAACAGATCCTTAAATCGTTCATGATGTTTCTTGTATGCTTTGTATTCATCTGCCCTCCAGATGTGGAACATGATTGAAAGTCCTCACAGGTGTAACTGTAATCCAGTCTCATTCTTTTCTCGCTCTTTTGGGTTTAAATTTAAGTTTCTTCAAATTTGTATTCCCTCTCAGGAATACTGAACGGAGTATGTCCTTTTATCTAAACCTTTATCTCCACCTGTTTTTGTTGTATCTTGCATTAAGAAGTGTTTGCTGAAGCACAGGAGAGCAGTGATGTTCTTCTGGTAATGGTATTGACAGTGTAACCTGCAATGACCAAAGTATAACTTCTTTCCTAGAGCTACAAGTTTAGGCGTTCATGCCGCTTCTTCACTATAGTTATTTTTCATTTCATCACTGGTTTCTTTTCTTCAATATGCCTGTCTAATATGAAAAATGTAATTCATTCCCTCAAAACATGGTGTAGTTCATCTACATGGCAGCCAACCCACACTAAAGTCCTTCATTAGCCCATTCTAATCTTAATAACTCAATGACCAACATTTTAATACCTATTTTTATTATCTACAAAGTCATAGAGAGTGTGTCTCATGGTCATAGTTAAATTTTAAAATCCTAGCACACAATTGAGCGTCTGTCCTGTTTGCTTGTAGGAAGTGCTCTTAGCCAAACAGTAACATTGGACAGCTGTAGATGAGGCTGTACCAGCATCTGTTTCAAGAGTAGATTAGCTGACTTTATAAACATTCAGCGCTGGAGCTGAGAGTGTCAGAGCAGCAAACAAACAAGAAGAGCTCTGCACTACCATCCATTTCCCTGCCCCCCCTCTACATCCATCAGTTATTTTTGTTGTTGAGTTCATTTTGAGACCAGAGTCAGTTTGTAAATGTTTCAGCCTGCCAAGCTTTTAGTCCTGCATTGTTCTGTTTACAACAATTCAGCTAAAAGTTGTGCGTAGTGATCAAGCTCACAAAATGCTAGTAAACTCAGATCGTCTTGACTAAGTACTGTAAAACATTGTCTTTAGGGTTCAGCCGTATTATTTACCAATTATTACATTTAATTCAAAAGATAATTCTATTCAAAATTTATTGCGCTAACAGGCCAGCATACTAATGGGGAGCAAAAGAGGAAAAAAGTTTGCTCGCCAACACTAGATACCATCGTGACTATCTTTAAACAAATTATTCTAGATTAATTGTAATTAGATGGTGGGCAGTAAACATTATACTTCCTCTGGCAATGTTCTAGTAGCAGTTGAAGAGCTAGTACTGAACTGCCGGTCAAGAGGACCATGAACCATAGGCATAAAGGTTAACAATAAAGGTTTCATTCTATTTCCAGTTAAAGTCTTGTGTAAATACAGATGCTTAGAAGCCGATTAAGACCCCTTTCTCTATGCAACTACAAAATCCAGAGCAATGGCGGAGCTATTACCCCCCCCCCCCTTTTAATCAAATTGGAGGATAACCAGCCAGATCATAATTATTTCTCTCTCTCATACACATAAGAGTGGAGTATGTTGTGATACAGGGCTCTCTGTAGTGTTGTCGCTCTTAAATTTTGCATAGGAACTGGACATGTTAGACTGACGGGTTGGAAAGAGCCAAACTGCTGCATGTTAACGCAGAGTAAGAGCCATGCAAGGAATCATCGATTACTGTATATCTATATTTGTAATAAATCTGTTAGTCTACATGCTGTCAACATCTGGATCCTAGGGTTTGTTTTACACACTGATATACAAAGACCAAATCCTTGAGAAAAAAATGCACTCATGTGTAAAAGAATTAACACTCTTGGGGTTGGTACATTGAGATGTTACAATTTGTTAATCAGTTACCAACTTCAGTAACTGCATTCTTTTCATAGCATTTCTTTTTAAAATGCCTCCAGCTGGGTGTGTCCCCACCCCACAGGTACACACCAATAGAAGCATAGTAGTTTTGAGTATTTGGTAATAGTGGCTTACTGGGATTTATAGATCCAGGTTTAAGAGTAATATTATTCATTTTCTTTGATCAGCACTTAATCAGAATAGCATTAACAAACTGATATGCGCATTGTGCAAGGACATGTATGTCTTGGTAGAATCTGTTATCCATATCATTCTTATTTGGGTCAACACTTCATCAGATTAGCAATAAAGAAATGATCAGGGCATTTTGCAAATACAGGTATCTCCTGCCAGAATGTAATATTTATTGCGTTTGTGTTGCACATGTTCTTTCATAGATAAGACAGACAATCAGCTTTTCAAACACAAAGCCCTGTGTAAAACTTACTGTAGAGAACAGTGACGAGAGCAATGGGCATCACTAGTAGTCCCACCAACAGATCAGCCACAGCGAGCGACATCAGAAAGTAGTTGGTGGCATTCTGTAGCTTTCTTTCAAGCGACACTGCAAGAATGACAAGGATGTTTCCTCCAATAGTGGGAATGATGACCATGACAATGAGCAGAGCAGCCCATTGCAGCTGCACTCCAGGCGCGTCGCCTGACTGTGAGCTGTTGGCCTGGAATGGACCCGTGAGTGCTTGAGACATGGTGCTGCCGAGGTTACAGCAGGCCTTAGCGTGGGTCGGGGCTCTGATCTTTCTGGTGTTGGACACTCGGTCAGCATGGTCACTGGGTCCCACAAGCAAGGACACAGGATAGATCGGGTCAGTGCACAGGATGCTTCATCCTTAGTGCAGTGTATAAACCAAAAGGAATATCTGTTAAATCCACTTCTTGAAGGGGGACAAAAAAAAAAAAGAGTCCAGTACTGCAAACTCCAATGCTGGCAATAATTCCAACGCGATTAGTATTTCCACAGTGACATATTAGAAAGGGTTTTTACTTCCCCGGGCGGTTGTTATCCTCTGCATCCACTTATAAGTACAGATCTGTCAAAAGAGAAGAGATAACATGTCACCTGTCTTCTTTGAGTTGTCTGAATATTGCAAAATATGAGACATTTGCTTTAATGCAGCCATTATTTTCCACACAATGGCAAAGAGAATTATTAAGCAAGAAAAAGGGCTCACACAAACGTTATTTTAATCAAAACTAGTGTGTTTTAGGCTTACTAATTTAGAAATATTTGAACATGTAATTTGTTAGTTGTTTTTTTTTTTTTTTTTAACAAACTAAATATTTTATATATTATGTATAAAATAAAAGGTTTGGTATTTAGTAGGATTTTAAAACTTCCTCATTGAGATTTAGATGTAACATACATGACTCACTCTTTTTAACTTGACAAATATAAGACAAAACAAAAGCACAGTGTCAATAAGCAAAAGTTTTGCTGAAGTTTCTTACCTGCTCCTGAAGGTAATATCTGTTTTAAGTTTATGTTACACGATGACGTTTCAACCCTTGCGCTATTTTCTAAGCTACGTCTTAACCGCTATAAATACTTAAGCAATATTTTGTGCCGGATAAAACATTTAGCTTAACGTCCAAAGCATTTCAGTCTTTGCACACCTCTTAGTATATCTTTTTTAAACGTCCCCATCTCATCCTTATATTTCCACCCTCCTCAAAGAGAAACGTGATAGAAAATGCCCTCCCTCAGCGGTAAAGCCTAAATCTGTCTCTGTCTGAAGCAGTCCATGAAGTGGAATTTGTTTTGCTTCCACGTGTTGGAGGAACCCCCAGTCTTGCTTCGCCTCACCTACAGCGATCACAGGTTTAAAACTTTCAGATGTTGTGGCTCCTCTACCTCTCTCCCGTTCCCACTCGCTGCCCCTTGTTCACAGCCTGTAATCAGCTCGCAGCTGAGCCCTTCTTTTTTACTCGCTCACTCTCTCTTCCCTCCCCTCTGTCTTGCCTGTGAGTCAGACTCTGTGCAAAACAGATGAATGTCTCCGTGCTGGCGGCGTGCCAGTGATTCTGGGAGGTAATTTCCCTCAACGTAGCCGTCCCACTATTTATATTTGTCACTTTCTGTTTTCTCCTTCATTCAAAGCAAGCAGTAATGGGGAATGTAGTACTTGTACACCCCCCCCTCCCCTTTTTGCTTTTTTTTTGTTTCATCCTCTGTGGGTTCACAGTTGCAATTTAAGAAGGTAATTAAATGCAATCCTACTTTTTACTTGATAATTAAATTTGATATTTAGACCATACTTGTTTTTCATCTGGTCTCCCAGCCTTAAGTCAAAATATGTTTCCTCTCATTGTGCACTCGTTGTTTTGCATTCTAAAGAAGTTGCATGACGTTAAAGACATAGAAACAGGCACTCCTTGGATTTAATAGTAATCAGAAGATGATGAGTCATCATTCTCTTCATAAGACAAAGTGAGAGATACAGCCAACAACCCCCACTTTGTTCTGTTACCCCTTAGGCTTCCAAGTAAAGAACAGTCATAGACCAAATGTTTTAACTCAACAAGCTGGCATGATGAGTTCAGAATGCTCGAGTCTGTCCTGTATGGGCTCCTTTTGGCCACCCTTTCAAATTAGGTTTAGTATCTTAAGTCCCAGTAGTCTTGAAGTGTAGCAAACGCATTTGAAGTTTGTGATAGCTGATTTTAATAGACAGACTTTTGGTTAAAGAAAATCTAAGCTCACCCAGCCAACCTCCGAAGTCTCTCTCATTTTCTTGATTTTTGTGTGTGCTGACTTCTGCTTACATTACAGTAAATGCATGCCACACAGGCACATTTTTTGAGTGATTCGTAATCTTGCTTACTCAGACTGCAACCTTAGTTGCCAGATCTACACATTTGCACTCTTTGAAATTGCTGAATGAAACGGCAGTTGATGTACTCATGAAAAATTAATTATCAGGTTATATGAAATGTATTTGTGTTCTTTTGGAAATTTGCATAACTTGTTCTTACATTAGAGTTTCTCTCCTGTTTCCCATTTGCCATGCGTGGGTTCAATTGTAATTGGGTTTACTATGAAAGCGTTCACTATGAAGGCCATGCAGCCTCTTTGCTTGTTTAGTACAACATTGTCCAGGTGCTTTCATGATGTGTTTAGGTGATTGGTTGTAATGGAAAGGAAACAAGATAATGAAATCTGCTCTGTTACGATGTGTGCGCATTAGTTTCATGTGGCAAAATCTATCTGTAATTTGTTTAGCTGAGCTTCATTCCTGCTTCTATCGCTGAACTTGCAGTATGTGTGTTACTTTCCAGGGCATCGCCTGGAACCTGTAGGCAGTGATGTTATTACATTGCAGCTCTATCAGCCTCTTGTCACTCACACCATAATAAATGTGAGGCATGCATGTATGGTTATACGGTACATTAACCAGTCAACTAAAAGTAAATATTTCTGATTTGGCACTTACAACCAATAAAGTGTTAAGCATATATTTTGTAAAAGGGTCTGGGTATGGAGGCGGCTTTGTGCACTGCTGAGAGGCTTTCTTCAGGTCATGGTGGATGAGATGGTCATCTTTTTCCTACTGCTTGATATATTTAAAAGATTTTGTTAGAATCAAATGTCCATAGCAGTTCAAATGTGTTTGAAAGCATTTGTTACATGTAATTAGCTTGTTTTTATTATCTTTTCTTTACGTAGATTTTATTTTCAAAAGTAATTCAGCTCATCTTGAGGTTTTTAGTCCATCACACCTAAAGTTTGCCTTAGAATTCAAAACGCCATTGCTTCACTGTCTGCCTTTTCAGACTAAACTAATGCAAAATATTGATTTCTTCTTTCCATCTGAGTTCTCCTACTTTTCCAGTTTTTGAAGGCAATTAGCCTTTTTTCTCATACTTTGAAAAGGTTGAAAAGGCTTAAGATTAAACTACTTGGAAAAAAAAAAAGTTTTCTCAAGATATGCCTCAAGCTACCATAGTCTGACATCAATTTCAAAACTTATCATGAATCAGGTGTTAGCGTTTTGCTGTCACAAAACCCTCTAACTGTTTGATGGCCAGAATCTTACTTTTTCATCTTTAATGGATAAAAAGCACACTGTGCTTTTGCATCAGAAGCAGATTTGACAACCTTGACTCACCACCTACCTTTTGATCAGGTTAGCTCACTTTTGTTTATGTAGCCCAAATCTCAAATATGTCTCTGATGAGTTCACAATGTGCTGGGTGTCCAAATATTACTTGAGGAGCATCATAAGATGACTAAAATAGACTAAACTTTATCCCCGCAGGTGAAATTGAATGTTAATTTTGATCTTACAATGATTGCCATTTGTGATCTTGATCATTTCTAATTCTTAACAGATCAGTGGAGATAATACTTGCCACTAAATCGATGCGCAGCACACACAGTATGTTTGGAGGCTTATATTTTTTTTTATAATGTTGTGCTCAATGGAGAAGGTGAGACTTTGCCAAGATCTTGGCCGTCTCCTATACTTAAATGCACCAGGTTGCACAATAATGCATTTTTACAATTTCTTACCTTGCTTTATTAAAACTGTTATGTGTTTTTTGTTATTTGATTGAGGCTAATAAAATCTGTCAGTAAAAGCGGTTTTCTTTGCCAAAGCTGTCAAGCTAAATTTACTCTCAAGTCAAAAATTTTGCTTATGAACTGGCAACTATGTTAAACACATTATCATTTGTTTCTACTAATCATTTATTTACTCTTTGTACTTATTTTAAGTAATGGTTTTCCGTTGTAACATTTTAATGGGTTACTCTTGTGTTTTGTGTTTCATCACAAATTACCAAGTAAAACAGCTGTTTATAAAAGTTGAGGGCCAAGCACAGCTAAGTGGTGCCGCAGCCTCTGTAGTAACAGTTAAGTGTTGTTGGAAGAGTTGGTTGTGTTTAAAACCACAGAGATTTGTGCTGCTGATAAGGAAGCTGGCTTTTTGAGTGGATCTGCTAAACTAAATTTGTAGACTTTGCATTTATTATTGTTCTTTCTTTCTTTATTGATTGATTTATTTATTTTATTGTGGACTGATTTCCTCGTCATGGCAGTTTGAGGCGGACCAAACTTTTATTTTGAATTTAAAAGAACGCAGTAATCTGAGGGATCACCCCCCTGTCAGGTCCAGGCAGCTGAAGTTATCAACACCACCATACATGAGCGAAGTGTAAGATAACATTCATTTCCCCCCCTCTTCTCTCCCTGGCTTTCCTCTCTACACATTCTTTAGCTCTGTCTCAGGAACTTTTAGTTTTATAACTCTACAGTTTCCCTTAAACATGAATAACATGTCGGTGCTCTCCGAATCCAGAGAGAATAACCAGATCGTGAATGCACCTGTAGCATTAAAGTAATGGGCTCTATTATCATGCCTGCGTAAAGCTGGTCTAAGAGCAGGTCTAGGTGTATTTGTAATTTCATGCAGCGGAAGTGGCTTTTATCCCTGCCTACGTCAAGTTGCTATTTTTGTGAACCAGGCTGTGTAAAGCTGGGTAGAGCAGCGCAGAGGGTGGGTCGGTAAAGATGCGCTGTCGCAGTGCAGTTTTGGTGTCATTTTGGTGGTTAATTTGCGCTACGCTTCTCGCCATCCTGAAGCAGGTCTAAAAGTGCAGTGCAGCTGTCGAGGCGCTATTTTTGTAGCTTTTGCCTGTTTTCTATACTGTTGTTTCTCTGGTCTCTGTCAATCAATCAGTTTGGGAGAGCAATAAACTTTGAGACTGCAGTGAAAATGTTGTCCTGTACTGTATCTTTGATTTTATAGCTCTGTATAGTGATCACAGTGGGTAAGATCCACACCATTCTGCGCTTGTCCTCCACACTCTGTCGTTTTCAGTGGTCAACTTTCATTGGCAGTTTTTAACTCACTTATTTTTCTTTCTTTCTGTCTGTCTCTCTTCAGGACCCCTGAGCAGTGTCCCAGTGTGGTGTCCCTTTTGTCAGAAAGCTACAACCCTCATGTGCGTTGTGGGGCTGCCATGGCTTTGGGCATCTGCTGTGCTGGGACAGGGAACAAGGTGAGTGCCTTCTCTGAATGCCTCTCCTCTTTACTTGATGCAGGTACTTTACCTAACTCATTAGTGTAGCTTGATAGGATGCACAGGAATTATGCCATCTGAACTGATGGTACGCTTTTTAAGATGAAACCTGCAGCAATGACAGTTTACACCAGCAGCTTTACTCTGATATGCCAAAAAGAGGAGAAAGCCATAGTTGTAACCTTTTTTCAAAATAAATGCATGGTCCCCTCATCAATTGAGGTAGGAAAAGATCAAGCCACTAATGGAAAATTTAGAAAATGTCATCTTCCAGCTTGCATTAAACATACTATGGTGGATTGCATGGACCAAAACTTACACAAAATGATCCTACATTAGGTAGCACAGTTCCAAGATGTAGAGTCCTTATCAAATGAGGTGTTTACAAAGAACACTATCCTGCTCGAATTGGTGCTCTTAACTGGAATATATACTCCTTGTGAGGCAAAAAAAAAAGCTGAGAAAGCTTTTTTTTCTAACTACAAATGCAGCACTGTCCCTACTGTTGTCCTCATTTATCCTATGGGCTTTCTTTGTGTCTTGGGGTAACACATGCTCCACTGATGGAAGACATTATTTGCTGTACAAAGGATTTTTCGTAAAGCAGTCAATTAATTGCACCTTTGCGAGGCTCATTTAATATAAGCGAGTGGTGACTCACTTTCTGTTGCACCTGCAGAAATTTGCTGAGTAAGACTTGTCCTTTTTCTCTCGCAACAAATAATGATGCTGCCAGAGCAAGCGTTGCTTTGCTAGAACTAATTTAATGAAAGGGGTATAAAGAAGAGGGGGTATTTATTATCCCAGATGGGTCTTTTTTGTGTTCTTTTGAACCTCACCTCCACAATTTCTAGATCTTGCAACAGTATGAACGAAGTGCTTCAACCATCATCTGAGTACTGAGCTTAAAAATTGTGGAAAGTTCTTGGGAAATTTGCTGATTAAAATGGAAAAATTGGCATGCAGTCATAAAGCTGTACCCTGTCAAGCCATTTGGGTTCATTGAAGTCCAAAAAGGAGAATGAAGAAGACAGAAGTTAAGGGTGCTGCCAGACGCTGTTCATTGTCTTACTGTGTGAGCTGATCAGTTTCACGTGTCACAATCCAAGCAGAGTCATGGCTCATTGCGTCTTGAACCTGGAAGCACCAGAGTGTTATGTTTTGGACCAGATCAGACGCTGCACGCTGCTGAACTGGTTTTTCCAGAATAAAATTTGGAGTACGTTAGGTTCTTACTGAGAATAATGATGTCGTAACAAGATAAGTGGGTCACCTATTCAGAGGAAGCACATTCCTTCGCCATCATTTTTACACCTTGAGCTTATGGTATTTTTCCTGAACTGATCCCTATCTGTTTTAAATCTAAGAGAAAGCTTGACCTTTTCGTTTTCTTTAATGCTGATTTTGTGCCCTTATGAAAATTTTAAATACAGTACAACTTCTTTTAGTGATTTGGATGCAAGTGCTGTCCCCCAAGAATTTTGTTCAAATGTCATGTTAAACACTGAACAGACTCTCAAGAAACATTTCAGCCTTTCAGAATAGTTTCTTGTGATACAGTTTCATAAAAATGCACGAAAATGGAAATTATGTCGTGGTCAAGTGTGTTCTGCCCTGTTCCATTTACTTACAAAAGCTTCTTGCTAGTTTTGTGTTGTGCTGAATTGAATCTAATTTAAATGTAATTCGATATTCAACTCACATTAAGTTGCAATCCTAAAGAAAACAGTCCACCACTGTACATGGATTAAGAGGATATTAAGCGACCACATAATGTGTCGACCTGCTCTGCTTATTGGGCCTGACAGTAAATACTCTTAATTAAAGCCCCTGACAGCCTATCGGTAACAGGATGTGGTCGACTGGTGTTGGCTTTACACTCTTGACTTATTATCCTGGTGCATGACTGTCTACGCCAGCTGAATCTGGAGCACTGTTGGAACATGGTTTATTTTACCACCACTGTCATCATCATAGTTTGTTTTCTCTTTCCTTGGTGGAGATGACGCCTCCCTCTGAGTCTGCTGGTGTGAGTAACAGCCATCACTGCTCAGCTGAGAACAGAGGAGAGTGCAGAATTATAAGGAGGAAAGAGGTGGTCCTCATGGGAGGAAACTGATTGAGGAGGGGCTTGTCATAATTGTTACTCTGTCGTCTCAGGCAACCAGATATAGATGACACTAATGTCATTATTTGTTTGGTCTGGTTGCCTCTGTTGACAATCACTTTTCCTGTGTTTAACCAAACAAAGCTGCCCTTGGTACACTTCTCTGTTGGCAATGGCAAATTATTGAATGTGTGTAAAATAAAAGCTCTTGTCAGTTTTCATGTCCACCTACTGATCTCACTACATGACGATGGCAGAATTAAGAGAGTCCATTATTCCATCTTTTGTGGATCGTCATCATCAAATGTTTTTCAAAATCCCTGCTGTATACTGTATGTCATAAAATCCAGTTTTCAACATTAACATAGGGGAATACACAGAATATATATCAATAAATACAGTAACCATTCTGTCCACTTTTGCAACAAATGATGGTTTTCAGCCTGTTAAACAGTTTTAAAACTTAATGTTGGTCTGTGGGGGGGCTCACGTTGAGAGTTTAGGCTGCAGACTGAGCTATTTTTACCACCGGGTCTAGGTGCTATTTTCCACATTGTCTTAATTTGACAAAAGCCAGAGGATAAATCTGTATACTTTTTTTTTGTTTGTTTGTTTTTTTACAAGGGATACATATGTTTCACTTACTATTTTATATTTGTCTAAGCTGCATCTGTTGGCCATATGGTATTTTCTTCTTTTTTAGATGACATGGTTTCTAGTTGGGTACGTTCAAATAATATAAAGTAATTAAAGTTATTCAGCAGAAGCTGGTCTTTATGCTTTCTTAAACCAATCACATGGTAAAATCATCTGATTTTATGTTTTTACCTCAAAATCAACTCAATTTTGACTCAAATTATTGAGATCATATTAAAATAAAATGAATGTGACTCACAATCAAATTAATTTGACTATGATCAGCCATTCATTAGCAGTACATACACCAGGGGATGGTTATTTACAGGCCCTACAGTTGTGCAAATTGTACACTAAATAACTAGAAGTACACTTAATTCTAAGCAACTTTGCCAACTTTTCTGTTATGTCTTTCCTTTCACAGGAGGCCATCAATCTGTTGGAGCCAATGACCAACGACCCGGTAAATTATGTTAGACAGGGCGCCCTCATTGCCTCTGCCCTCATCATGATCCAACAGACTGAAGTCACCTGCCCCAAGGTAAGTGCAAAACATGCCATCTGTTTAGACTTGTTTGATTTCATCAAAATGTTTGAGGCTGTTATCTCTGGCTGTTTTTTTTTTTGTTTGTTTGTTTGTTTGTTTGTTTTGTCTCAGCACTTCTTTTTGTAGGTCCAGCAGACCTTTGAAACAGTAGAAAAAACTCTTTTTAATGTAAATCATTTTCTTGGAAACCAAGCAACACTGCTCTGTGTTTTGTTGTGTTTGACTGTTACCTGTTAAATAACGACATGCCTCAGTTACACTAAAAATCATGCTTAATACCACTGAGACCAGAGTTTTCTGTTGAGTACAGAAGAAGGGGAAAGAATAGGGGAAAAGGTGAAGACTTTACCAAAAGCAGAAGGCAGCATCAATGCGAGGACAGTGGGAAAGAATTATGTGTCTTGAAAGACTGGAAAATGACTTGT
>JAPZDX010000020.1:13599561-13618543 GCA_029783625.1 Naso annulatus | reverse complement strand
TTTTTTGAATTTCAGGAAGGAGGCAATTCAGTCAAAACTCGGGGGTTTAGTTGCCCTTAAAGGTAAATCCTGTTTTGGTTTTTTTAGACCCGACTATGAAATCAAGTACCGGTTCCAAATTGTCAAATCCATCAGAATCGTGTTTTTCTGACAGTGGCACACTGCAAAACAAGAACGTCCAACTTATACATCTACACCGCTGGCAGGAGTCATGGTGGAAGGTGTGGCTTCATTACATAAAAACAGCCAGCTTGATAATGACACCGATATCAATAATAGCTTATCAGTCCCCATTCCTAATCCCAACAGTTCAGTTCAGTTCAGTAAGCTTTCTAGTGGGAACCATTCGTGTGATTGCCAGACTCCAGGTCAGGATCGATACCTCTAAATGAGTTTATTAGTTTGATTCTGTGAATTATTAATGCCATTTATTAAGCTCTGAGGTGAGTGAAAGGTCAGAAAGGTCACAGAAAACGCAAACTCCTAGGTCAGAGGTGTGTCGTGTTTTTCCACTGACCTGACTGTCCGGAGACGTTTGAACCGGGTCGCAGTTTCGGGGTGGGGGGTGGTGGTTTTGGGGGCAGATGCTCAGAGCTGCTGCTCAGCCTCTTCTCCTGTTTGCTCAGAGAAACGACTTTGTTTCGAAGCTCCTCGTCTGACGGCCGGCGTACAAAGCGGCGGTCCACATATTTGGCTTTGATGTAGGCCTCTACCTCGTGTCTGTTAGGAACAAGAAGCCAAAGGTCTCACTGGGGAGTAAGATATGAAATTTAAGCTAGCTGTAAGCCTGATGTGGCTAAATTTCCTCCATAGTTTATCTTCTTAAAACAAGCTCAATACGATGCAGAAGCTGAGACACAAACACAGTAAATACCAGAGTGATAAATTAATAGAGGATAACTTAAGAAACCAAATAAGCGTTTTTTTGTCTTCTTTCTTGCACTGACATGTAAATCTCCTGGTCTTAAAATATCAATAATATCAATGTCGGTACCTTGGATCTCCTGGATGTGGTTTCCTGGCTCCTAGCTCCTCTCGCCGAGCTTCATAGATTTGGTTTATCACTCCATTTCCCAGTTCACACATCAACTGCAAAAGGTGTACAAGAAAATCAGTAATAGTAAAACAAACCTGGATTGTAAAACAGGCAGTTAAACGTAAAACTGAGCTACAGCTACGCTGATTGTTAAGTATATAAGATGTAAGACTATTGGCTTGAGCTGTATATTCGAGTACATTAGTTTTCCTTCACTCACCTTCAGTAATTCTGGCTCCCACGTGTCTAAGGTCAAGGACCGAACCTTAGAGAAATGCACTCCCAGACTCCTGTGCATGAAAGCATTAGAAAAGCACAATAAAAATGGACTCATAATGCTTAATTGTGAAACAGATAAAAGGCTTAAAGACTATTTAAGATTATTTTTCAATCATATGAATGTAGTTTAAAATGTAGCCACAAGGTGGAAGTTTTTCTTGCCATGAGTATTATCATTAAAACCTAACAGATGTAGTTATCAGACATACATGCAGTCCTCTGAAAGCTTTATAACTTTATTTTTAACATGTAATTGTTTTTGTTGTTGTTGTTGTTGTTGTTGTTTTTTAAGAAAATACACTTCTGATCCCACACTGGTTATAAAACTATAATAAACATCCATAAATTAGGTGGTAGTGAGGAAGATAAGATAGGATGTGGACAGCAAGAGGACTGAGCAGTAAAAACACATTTTATCTTTAATGTTAACTCAGTATTTAATCTGGTCAGTGACTGAAGGTCATCAAAACATCCTCTGTAAGCTGGATGTTTATAACAGTGAGTTTACACTCACTGTCAATGTTTAATATAAACTGCACGTCTTTATGAGTTATGGCTTTTTGAAAAGATTTTCCATAATTAAGCCAACGTCCAGTGACTGTTTTTTATTTGTTTTCATCAAACCAAAATGAACTCAAAATGAACTAAGTGATAGATAAACTAATGTACTTAAAGATGTTTTTTTTAATTTCCCTCAGTTTCTTCTGAATTTACATGGCAGGTAAATGTATAAGCTGGTCACTGAAGAGTTTTTGGACTTTGTGTCATTCTTTGTGATTTTCCGTTTCTGTTCAGTTTGATATTTTATTTCTTTCCTCAAAGGCTCTTTGCTTTTGCAGGTTCTGTTTTCGCTTTGATTTTTATGACTCAAGCTGTTGCAGCCTCTACATTAAAGACCCATTATAAGGATTTGTTTGGGAAAAATATATCGTTGTACCTGTGGATTCCAGAGCACTGTATGCAGAGGGTGATGCCCAGGTTGATGCTGGCCCAGCGGGGGTCTGGCTGGCCACAGTCACAGCAGCAGGCGTTGCCTGGGATGGCCAGGACCTTCTGCAGGGCGCTCTCGCCTTTCAGTGATCTCTCCTTCTGCTCCCCACCGGAGTCCAGGCTCCCTGTCGACGTGGACGACTTCCTATCCAGCTTCTGACATGAGAGAGACATGAGAAAACACAGACATCCAGAGGAACGGTTAAGATTCATTAAGATGGGATACAGTGAAATGAGATGAAACTTCCTGTGGTGAAATTTGTGCGCTGTATCAACAAACACTATCAGTCTGAATGGAAAAAATTAAAAACGGAATGTAAACAAAAGTACAGGAAACTAGTGTTACATACATAAACAGAAAGAAATTTTAAGTTTCACCTCATGATACAGAGAGATTTGTTTGTGTGAATATGTGTGAGTGTTTGCTTTTCACCTCGCTGTCATCTCCCTTGTCGCGGAAGGCGGTGGCGATGCTGTTCTGGACGGCTTTGATCCAGGCCTGTCGCAGCTTCTCTGAGTCTGCCTGCATCATACAGCTCCTGTTGGGACACACAGTCACACATCAGACTGCTGTCTGAAGAATGCCTGTGTGTGTGCATGAGGGAGGAGGTGGGTTGCCTGCTACTCCACCTTCCCACCTTTAGTAACATATTTCAGTGCTCATTAGACTGACAGCGAGCAAAATCTGAGTGATGACTCAGACTTACTTGGTGGGTGACACCACTTCGAAACAGAACCGACGCTCTATGTCCTCACAGTGTTTGACTGTACATAGCCTCAGGTCCTCCACCACCACTGTGGGGTTGTCCTGAGGGGAACAAAACAGCAACTTTGGTTACAACATGGTTAAAGGCACATGGTGATAATTAAGTGTCAAAATGTCCAAATCTAAATGTTTGCCAACATTTTAATTAAGCAGGTAGTTACAAGGTAAGTTTGGTGATCAATGATGGACTGATGCAGTTATCCCTGACTGTCAGCTTTTAGATCTGGTCAATAACAATCAAAAATATTGGACTTCATTTAATAATGCAACAACTTTGCATACGCTGTATGTGTTTTCCACACTTACTTTGGCATGTTGCCAATGCAAAATGTGTCTAACAGGCAATCAAATAGGACACACAATAGTTTTCTTTAAGTGTTAAACTTTGTAAATGCATTTGAATAAATTCACGAGTGATTAAATGTAAACTAAAAAGTTTAGAAATACAGCAGAATGTCACTTGTCTAGTTTATATTAAACTGTATATCAGCTGCATCGTATTACATGATTACACACAGAAGCACAGCTTCACATACAGCTTTGCTATCCTGTGCTAAATGTCTGGTTTCAGTTGCCTGCTACAGCTTTTTACTGAAGCTATGGCACCATGTTCAAAATACATCTAAAGGTATTTGTGCTGGAAGTCAAACACATGCATATTTGATCACGGTCAGTGTGGAGGGGAGTCACTTGACGAACCTTAAATTTCTTCTGGTAAACTAGCTGATTGTTCTGGATGGAGAACCAACGCCTGAAAGGAGATCACGAGAAAAACAGAGTCACATGCAGGTGGCAGCGATCCTTCGACAAAAACACACTTTGAAATCATTTTAGTGCAACGGCAATGCCGATGAGGAGATGCATTTATTCAGAAGGTCAGTGTGTCAGCACATGTTTGAACAAAGTGCACTCAGTCTTCATTTTGTAGGAAAATACCAAAATCATCAGCAGAAATGATGATCTAAACATAAGAAAAATGTCTTTAAAAAATCTGGAATTTGGTTTGTAATCACTTTAAAAATTTTGTCACAAACTAACAGCGAGTCCAACCAAATCCTCATCTGTACAGGTTTGCCTGGGGTTTATTGGCTCCAGAGGAACAAGGTTTAAAAGAAAAAGATGACAGAATGGAACATTTCATTCAAGCAGTTGGTAGTAGAATAATGTCTCCCTTTTACATCCAACCTAATTACATTTCTGTGACGGTGATAAAAAACTCCTTATCAAAACAAATTTTTAAATACTTGCTAAGTTATTAAAATGCAAAGCACCTTTAATATCTCTGTTTTGCATTTTGATGACAGTGCTTAACCAGCTAAATTCATAATCAGCCCACGAGAGCTTTTCCTTATCACAAAATTAAATTTTAAGCGACAGTATCCACAAAGATGCTAATTAAAATGTGTCTTTGGTACCTATTCCACGTCTTGAAAGCATTGCTGGCCCTCTTAAAGAGATAACCCTCCATGGCGATGCCGTTGTCTGCATCCACATTGTACTCCAGCTTGGTGTCGTCATTCGAGAAGTCCTGAACAAAAGAGCCGAGAGAAGAAAACGATGGGATGAGAGTGATAGTGTCAGACAAGAGGTAAGAGCAAAGACAAAGGAATGAGGGGAGAAATGAAAGGAAAAGAAAACAATGACAGTGTAAAAAAAAAAATTATTTTATAGTCAGCATTTACAATGTGGACCACCTTCTCCTGTTTTTGTTTGCCACTTTTTTTTTTCTGGAGTGTAATGATGCTGCACTTTTTATAAAGTCACAAATGAGACTCGCTTGCACTCAGGGAGCTTGTACAGAGCGGCACTGCACACCTGCTTCTCACACTGATCCAAATGATGTTTCACACCAGGAGACAGAACCAGACCATCAGACAGAAACAACAACCATGGCTTATGTCTACAGTGCAATAACCTGTGACAATAAATTCAACGTACTGCATGAGAGAGACGGTTAAATATCGATCAGACAAAATGCTGATGTGGAGTTGCACCCTTCTACACTGAGATTCGTTTTAAGGCTTGAAACTGTTTGTTCGTCCGTTCTGTTACAGCACATCTCCCCTCTGTGTCTGATTTGACAAGTCAAAATAGGAACATAGCATTTTTAGGAATTACAAGGTAATAATACATAGCCAGCTAGAGTTTGTACAAAATTTTATGAATTTTGTGTGCAAGAAATAGACGATAAAATGACACACATTCTTAGCATCAACAATCTTCCCATTTCTCCTATTTTACACTAAAACAAGGAGAAGTTTATTTTTTTGCACATTAAGCCCTATCGAAGGGTTCATTAGATCATATTCAATGGTAAATAACAATATTTTAAGAACGGTGCAGCCTTGAGAGCTTGAGCTTGTTGCTGATGTCACTGTTAGCTGAAAACAAGGGAGGGAAATGGGCACTCACCGAATCAGTCAAAAAACACAATAAACGCTTGTTTAAAAAGATGAGAAACTCACCTAATGTTTAGTGGTGTCCTCTCATTTATCCACACTGTGACATGCATGTAAAAAACGGCACATAACCCTGAAACAGTTCTTTTAGCTGGAATTCAGGAAACAAAACGAACAGCTGTTTGCTTGTAATATGCCGTTGTTTGCATTCGTGTTATAGTGTCGGGACATCAGCGGGTCGTTACTGACCATTTGGTGAGTTTCTCGTCTTTAAAGACAAGTGTTTATTATGTTTTTTGATGGATTTGGAGAGTGCCCCTTTCCCTCCGTTGTTTTCAGATAGCAGCGACGTCAGCAACAAGCTCAAGCTCTTACGACTGCACCAATCGTCATAACATCGCTATTTACTATTTTATATGACCATGGTTACATTTAAAATACAGAGCAATGATGTTTTTTTACGACCTCGTTATTTCACTACATGAAGATATTTAGTGAGTAGGTTATCGCTCTCAGAAGAGTAAAGTTACAAAGTGACCTCTCACTAACTCAGCTGCTGTAACCTGATCTGCTGTGTTGTCATGGGACTGTCCCTGTGGTCAGTCCAGCTTTAACTACCTGAGCTGCTGCCACACTTTCCTAACACCCTCCCAGCTTTCTCAGCTTTAAGTGATACTGAACACCAGGATGCATGCATGTGTGAATGTGTGTGTGTGCGCGTGCGTCTTCTTGTGGAGTCAATTTACACAAAGTGTCACTGTCTCCAGAAACAATTACAGCTTGAGGTCAGTTACAGTAATGAGTGGTAGCATCTTCTCTGTTGTCCCTCTAGAAACATCCAAAAGGCTTTTTCTTACACAGACAGGTCTGACTCACCTCGACCTCCATAATGACACCAATTAGACACAGTGCTCCGATCAAAAAGCTTACATAATCTCAAAAAAACAACAACAGCAGCTGGGGCAGCTTCTTTATGAGCACCACGTTGTCACTTGTTTATTTTATGATGAACTTTAAAATGTTTATTAATTATGCAATGGTTACCATGGTTGCCATAAGGCTGCAATCCCCTTATTCCACTTTTGAAAAGCACAGGCATGTTACCAAAACACTGGCTTCTAAGAATTAACAAAATTCAACTGTAGCCAAACTCTTGTACAGGAAACTCTTTAAGGAACAAATGTCACCGTTGATAATTCTGTGTGCTCAGTCATTCAGCAGGTGGTGACAATGATTACTATTTTCTGCTGATTTCCTTAAAAGCACCCATAACACGCACATGTGACATGAGTGGGGACAAATCAGTTACATGAAGGTTCTGCATATTCCTGTTTGCAGAGGAGGAAGTTACAAAAAGGTTGAGAGTTTTTGAATCTGACTCATTTTTTCTGTCATTGTTCTCTTCATGTTTTTTCTTTCAGAGAAGATATTTCAAGTATTTTTATTTTAGACCTTTTAGACAAAGAGTATGATTGGATGCAATTTCAAAAACTGAAAGATTTATGGGTGTACATTTATACTACTACTATTTAATTATACTACAATACACGTACTGTATACTCTGTCACTGCTCAAGTACAGATCAAATTAGTCAACAAAGAGTTACTCAAAAAGTGATTTTTCATAGTCTGCAGATTTACCTATACACTGTATGTGTGTTTGATGTAAAATCATCACTGAGTACTTCATCAACTCTTCCCTTTGCCTTTGTGGTGCACGATTCGACTGTATGTTGTTGGTTTGAGCATGGACGTCATCTCTCATCACTTGGATCCGTACATGTAACCTGATCAGAAGCTTCAGTTAAACCCCTCTGCCCTACATTACCATGGTGTAACCAATGGATGCACACACACACATACACACATACACACACACACACACACAATTTTCCAGCATGACATACGCGGGACAACTGAGGTTATTTTGGTTGCACATGGGAAAAACCATTGTCTGTATTAAACATCTGACTAGAAAGACAATGGAAAGCATCGGTCCAGGCATTTATCAAATTACTGCTTCCTGGAGGCTGAGGTTAAACAAATTTAACCTTGGGATAAAGCCACGCACTTCTTACAATTACCCTGGAAACTACAGTACCTTTTGTCACTCAAGTCGACAACATATTGACAAATAAGTACCACAAATGCATGATGCTTAACTTGCACTTGTGATATGATGCTTGAGTGGATATGAATACCACCCATAACTCAGTTTAGGCTGGGAAAAGCATGACACCACCACTGACTGCTTTAATGCATGTGTGTGTGTTAACTCACACATGTACACACTCACACAAGCACTCATATCTATACAACCATTTACCATCACTTTATATGACTGAGGCCACAGACTGAGACACACTAAGCAACACTGTTGCTGTCGTGTGAAAACCTTTCTGGTTCTCTTATTTCAACAATGGGTGAGGAAATTTCTCTGACCACTTGGGGCTGGAAAACCATTTTCCATCCTGTTACACACATTTAAAAACAGGTAGTGGTCAAACCGTATGTAAATTTGTTGTTCTTTTTCCTGAAATATTTTGAAGAAGGTTTTCACCTAACAACAGAAATGCTCAGTTAATATCCACAAGGCAAAAAACTTGACAATTGACTGCAAAACAACAAACCACTCACTGTCTTCAAACCTGAGACGTGAGTTCACTGTAGCAGACACACTGACACCATCAATGAGGCATCAAAGTAACATGCTACATAATCAGGACGCATTACCACAAATGCAAGTGCAGCACTCTTAAATTAGGAAAAAGATGAAGATGCAGACATCTACACAAACACTGCAATGCAGTCTCTTAGCGTGTGCAGGAGAGCAGAGGAGATGACGGACAGGTTGGGTTACAAATCGGAAGTCAGATGGAAATCGATGCACTCTACGTACAGAGGTCGACCTCCAAGCGCAAAAGATGCGATGGTCTGGTAAAGACTGGAGTTCAGTCACCTCCTAAAAATGTCACACACAGCAAAAGAACGGCATACGAAAAAAAAAAAGAAGGTATTTTCTTAATTGAGAACAAAGGAATTTTAGATAATAAGGTTTATCAAAGCAAAATTGGCGTACAGAAAAGAGAAAACACTCAAGCTAAAGAAGCACAGACATAAACACAGACTATAAATAGCCACAGGCAGAGAGACACTGTCGAGGGCATAGACACACACAGACACACTCAATCTCTCTCCCTTAGGTGCACTCACCAGATACCAAACGTAGTGAAAACGGCTGAAAATCTTCATTTTTCAAGACTTTACACAGTTTGTGTGTGTGTCTGTGTGTGTGTATGTGAGTGTTTCCCGGGGAGGCAGGTTAATCGTCGCTATCTCAAAGTGTGTAGCATCTCAGTGCTGTTGTGTCTCTTCAACAAACTCTCACCTCCTCCTCTCCTGTGGCTGTGAGTCTATCAAAACTTTCGTCACTGGCTCAGCTGCTCCTCCTCCCGAGGCCACATGCGCTAAACGAAGGTCACCTGCATGTGTGTGTGTGTGTGTGTGTGTGTGTGATGCAAGCGTGACTGCTGGGTTAGAATAATCAAGTGGACCGTGCAGAGGAGCTTGGGCATCAAACATTTATAGTGACTTTAGACGTACTCTCAGCTTTTCCCCTCTCTCGTGAGTGTGTAAATAAAGGAGCCAGTCCTTAAACTGTGCTGAGCACTGCAATGTTTGAACCTTTAAAATGTGTGCATTTAGTGTGTATGACTGACTGTAGCTTATTTTCTAAAAAACAAACAAACAAACAAAAACCACTGACAAATATTTGTTTCTCTATGAGATAAAAGAAGAAAAATTTTCAAGTCAGCAGCCCGTCCCCCTGCTGCAGCAGCATGCACTATCATGCCCTGTGGTCACATTGGACTGCAGAATATTGCACACAGGCAGATAGGAGGCATACTAAACACAGCCTCAGGACCCTTTACAACTCTCATGATGACAGAAGGTTTCATTGAAACAACAATAACAGGGAAGGCTTATGTACAGCAACAACAAAAACAAACAAACAAAGGATTGAAAAAATTGAAATTACTTTACAAGATTTGTGACTTTCAAAACAATCCCAGTGCAGGTTCACGACACTGCCAGTGTAACCAACCTTCACACATGATTCTACTTAAGTGATGAAGATGGCAAGATTAAGATGGAGCCATGAGAACACAAGCTGCATCACAAACACTACTCCAAAATGAGAGGAGGTGCCAGAGACGTGTAGAAGTCTGTTTTGCTAATGTTAGTGCAAATAAAATGAGTCTAGTCCCCAAGATCCAGACACAGATCACTAGATCAGTTTATGTACTAGTTATACTGAATGAATGCTGGCTTAACGAACCTGTCGTGTGAGGCCACAGATACACTAACAGTCTGTGCCAGAGCAAGTACAAGTCTATGCAACCTGCTGACGAGTCTTTGAAAAAGATGCAAGCCCTGACCCAGTCACTTGTTTTAGGCTGGGGTAGAGCCTCAACCTAATATTATATTAAATAACGTGTGCACGCTGACCTCCAGCACTGGGGAAATGTTATTGTAGTACTACTTCATTAAATAATGCAACACTGAAGTAGTCTTACCATGTTATTTAAGCTGCAAATCTTGTTTTTGCCTAACTTTAACAACATATTTTTTCCCATTGCACTTGTAGATAGTCAAACACATACTGAGTATTACTAGCTCACTTCCTTTATGTAACTGGAAACTTTTGAGAGAAACCTGAAAAAAAGGAAAAACGACCATCCTTCTTGTGTTAACACACTTCAGCTGATTTAACATCTGTAGGCAACTGAACAACTAAACATATAACAAGCAGCAGCGTGGAAAGCTGCGTGCAACGATTCATAATGGTTTCAAAACAGTCCCAATTTGACTAATGAACTGAGGGTGACATCTATGTACATTAGCTGCAAAAGTCGCAGGGGAGATGCCAACAACTGAAATATATAACATGGCAATACATCATATATGTTGCAAGGTTAACGTCATGATGAACCAACCTACTTGTCTTGCTAGAAATGACGACGTGAGCTAGAGGTGGAGTCCAAACACTTACATCAAGTGAACAGCATCTATCTAACCATGCAGACATTCACAGAAATAAGTGAGGAGGAAAAAGTAAGAGTGACACAGCTTACCTGCAGAGCAGCCTGAAGTCAGCAGAAGAAGAAGAAGAGATGAGGAAAAAGAGCCGTAGTAAAGGAAAAGAGGAAACAGTTGGTTAGGAACGGCTGTGTATAAACAGCCAGACGAGAGAGAGCACTGGGAGAGAGGCGATATAAAAATAGCATCTAGACAAATTGAGTGAGGGGAGGTGGAGGATAGGTGGTCAAGGGCAGGCGCAAGCTGGCACATGTGCCATCACGGATGGAGCAAGAGGGAGGAGAAGGAGAGGGAGAGCAAGAGGCAAAAGCAAAATACAGACGGAGAGGGCAGACACAAAGAAATTTCAAAGCGACAGAAGGAAAGAACAACAGAGGGGACGTAAAAAAAAAAAAAAGAAAAAAAAAAAGAGGTGTCTTAGAAGAAGAACTATTAGCTCACAGTTACGAGAAAAAAATGAGTGTCACTGACAAGACAGACAAATTAACAGAGGCCCAGCAGGCAACAGCTGGGTAGGGAATTGACAGATGTTGTCTGGAGTTAATGACGCTGTGTGATGTACAAATAAAGCTAAGGGCAATTAACCACCACCACATATCGTAGCTGCTTAACTTTTATTCTGTTGGGGGTTCACTGAGCTCCACAGAGATCAGTGTCAAAAACTGACAGAGGTGAAAGGGAAAACGTTCTAAGACATGCAGGAAATGACGTTGAAATAATTGTTTAAAGGCAAAAAATGCTTTGACTGTTTAAAAAAATGCTTTTCCTGCTATCGCCTCATTATGTTTCATTTCATGTCAAAACATTTGGCAGGCAATACTACCAAAGTATGACTCACTGGGGAAATTAACGTTGGCTTTGGTGCTGTTCAGACATGGGAGTACTGAAACCCAAGCTTGTTTGTTTGGAAATGGGTTTCTGTCAGCCATCAATAATGCATGGGTGTGCGGCTTAGATCATCCACAGGAGTATGAACTACCTCCATTCACATCAAATGACAAATGAACAATTAAAGGCTGTGCAAATTATTTTATAAGCTTTTTTTTTTTTAATTGCAAATAATCTAAGTTTTAATGAACCAAACAAAGTGAAACTAATGAGATTTATTGTGATGAGGAGGTAAGAGCACCTGGCCATGGGGTAGAGGATAAGTCTTGCATTATCCCAGCAGAGCGCGGGGGGTTTACCTTTAATGGGAGGAGGTCTGAGTGCAATAAGGAAGGATTTGTGTGCAGGGATGAGAGGATCTAACAGCCATAATAGTTACAACATGCTATGTAGGGGAGTGTGTGTTGATATTTCTGTGTTTTTCAGGCTGCTTGGCAGCAGAAAGGAGGATAAGTTATGAGGATTTTTATTAACTGCAAACTGCAAACCTAATAATGTTGCACTGGGATTTGTGTGCCAACTGCAAAAGTGAATGCTGTTTCAGTTTGCATGTGCTTTGTAGATTTATATTTAAGTTTCAGTAAATACGGAACCGTTTGTGGGAGTGTACCTTTTGCTGGATGGTGGAGTGTTTTTGCTCCATGTCTCTCTTCTCTTTGGCAGCATCCACCACCAGCTGGTCCAACTGCAAGAGACAGAACAACTGATTAGTCAAGCTTACTGAACCACCTGGTCATAAGTTTCCAATTCAAAAACAGCCCACACAAACATTTAAGACACATTTATAGTTTTTCTTTTAAGAAATATCGATGCCTTTTCCTGTTATGTGTAAAACAAAAGGATGCCGACCCAAAATTACACATGAAAATAGTTAAAATCACATTCATTCTTATTTTTATGTATCTCACAAAATGATTCAAGAAGAGGCTGGAAAAACTTCTCTTTCAACTGCACTTGAAAGATGTATGCAAGTGTGCGTGTGCACTGACACTCCTTTCCCATCTTGAGAGCATAAATGATTCCGGCAGATAAACAAATTCTGCACAGACCACATCGAGGCAGACGGGTCTTCCCCTCTAAACAAAATGGACCGTGGTAGGGAGGCTCCATCATGTGTGAAATTGAATAGAGGATGATTGATTCTCCTCATTCCCGCAAGTAACCATCGCGTGCAAAAAGGAAAACAAAGGATCTTGTCAGCAGAGACGAAAGCAACAAATTAAAAAAGGACTTCAATAAACTGCTGGAGGTCATAGGCTGATGTTAAAAATGTGCCAGTTTGCCTTACAGCAGTGAAAATTCTGCTCTGTGCCTCTTGATATTCTTTTGCCACAATGTGACCTACATAAGCAAGTCTCCAGCCTCCAACACAAAAGGATCAGTATCTGATTATATGTCGGTATATAACATGTGAATAAGGGGCAAGTAGAGTTCAGAGCTTCATTTACCAAAATGCAAAACAACGCGGTCTTACTTGTAAGTGATGTTCTTTGGAGGATGTATCTGCAAGGCACATACCGCCTCAAACCACACATGATTAACTTGTTTGAGTTTAAAACACGTTTGTCAAGATACCCTTGATAGTTGTAAGCCAACGTAGTACTCCTATTTATTCAACTTAAAGCTACAATATGCCTTTAACTTGTTACCATTGTTTATCATCAGTCTCTTTTTCATCCCATTTATTTGGTCCAAAGCCGATTTTTTTAAAAATCAGGATGCAGCAGTTGTTTGGTTATATACGTTTGTTGTGGGCTGAGTTGTGGCGATCACGGAACAAAAGTCAAGAAAGAGGAGGTAAAGCAAAACCGAAAAGAAATGTGGTCAGGAT
This sequence comes from Naso annulatus, assembly GCA_029783625.1. Classification (NCBI taxonomy): domain Eukaryota; kingdom Metazoa; phylum Chordata; class Actinopteri; order Acanthuriformes; family Acanthuridae; genus Naso; species Naso annulatus. The sequence continues at coordinate 13,605,255 of JAPZDX010000020.1, read as the reverse complement.
GTAAAAGTTGAGTGTTACCATTACTACAGATTAGCTGTGTCACCATTTACCTTGTAATACCTGTGGTGGTTTTACCGGCGCCAGCTGCTTGACCACAAATGTCAGGCGAAATAGCAATAATGGCTTACAGAGAAGCCGGAGTATCGAATGAGTGGGGAAAAAGGTGGAGCCAACAAAAAACTTCCCTTCTGAGGGCGATAAATTCTGTGTCATGGATTTTTTAGAGAATGTTCGAGTGACCTACTTCCTTGAAGTTCAAATGGAAGGTTTAAGTAAGCTGGTTAACTAGTCTAAAAGGAAGAAACCATTCAAAAAACGGTAAAAACTGAGCAGACATCACTCTATATGATTAAACATGGTATGAAAAAATATTGCGTATGTTATCAGAGCCACATGGAGCTGTTCACATTCTTAAAAGACCGTACAAGTGTTGCTACATGTCATTGTCCTTTGTCCACATCTGCCACATAGGTTACATAAACCCCAAGAATTTTTCCCAAAATAGCTTTATCTATGGGATATTGTGTTTGTTTAGATTTTGTCCATAATCAATAAACATTACAGAATCCCTGAAAATGTGTTACAACGTTAGTTAAAAAGAACGTCTGTGTCAAAATCCCTCTTCAAGCTAATATTCAAGGTAGGAAGGCAGCACATGTTGTCACGGCACTGCAACCCCGGGGACTCGGATGGCCAGCCACACAGGACGGTCAAACGAGAGAGAGCGCTGTGACATTGTAAGGAACTATTTTTTCAGGCGTAATAACTTTCATCTCCACCACCTCCAGCTCCCCTCTCTCCCTCGCTCAGCGATTTTTGACCAAACTGATGCAGACGTTCTCTTTAGACGGGTGAATAATCTATACCAAGCAACTCTAAAGTGTACTGTCATGTTTCTGTGTAATACAGTATAGCATATTTCTGTGTGGTAAAGTGTCTCTGATTCAACGTGAATGGCCTTGACTGGGGTTTAAAAACGCAGTCTGAGATCTACTGAAGATACACATGGCTGAATTTGAACATTTGTAGAAGATAGAGGTGACCTCTGCTAATGGTGAGAAGTCTGAAATAGACTGTGTGGTCCTTTAACTTAACTAATAACTCATAAAAAAATCTTAATTTAAATGCTGCTGAAATGTGTGACACTATGCATTATGAACATTGCGTTTAATACTGTACTTTTGATGTGCACACTTTATTCCGCAAAATTGATTACCTCAGAGGAAATATTTTTTTTAAAAAAAGCAGCTATCCAGTAATTTGAGAGAAGACAGCACTTGAGGGAGCCTGGTCTTTTGTTTAGAAAGGAAATGGGTGGACGACGGGGCGGCAGGCTGATAACATCACATGGGAAATGTTTCCCCCCGTCTCCCTGTAACAACTAGTCCAGTCCAGTCCAAGCCGACCATCCGCTTCTATCTGCATCTTCAAAGGCAGGTATGTGTTTGTGTGTGTAGCTCTCTGCATATTTTGTAACACAGATTCACCTTAACTTGAACATCTTATCTCTCTCGTTACACAGCTCCCACCGACGATGTCAGCAGAGAATGTCTCCTCAAATGTCTCATTTTGCCAGTGTTTGTGTCAGTCCGAAGCATTTTGGTCAGTCTGCTTTCTGCTCGGATCTGTCTTGACATGTAACTATGGCGACAAGCGGTATGATTCATGGGAATGACACAAAACATCCCTTTGAATGAAGATATTCAGTAGTGTGTTGAGCCCAGACGCATTGTGTCATGGAAAGATGCAATCAGCAGAGTATCAAATTTAGAAGCACTTAGTGGGAAAAAGTGGCATATTTGGCATGAATCATTAAGTAGTTATTCATGACATTTAACTAGAACTTCCTGGTTAATATTTCTGTTTTTACTGTCTTGTCATCCTACTGTAAATTCCTCTTCATCACGTACTGCTTCTGTCTATATACCAGCTCAGTAACTCATGAGGAACATTACTGTTACAGTTCCTCTGTTCCCCCAGCCATTGTGTGTAACCCTTTTTCCTCGTCATTTTGGTTCCTACAAGTTGTAATTTTCTGTTCCCAAGCAAAAACAACAAGACTGGCAGGAATGTCATGCAAAACAACTGAACACCCCTTTGTCCTATAATTTACTGAAGTGTGCATTGTTTTTGCTCCGAGTCAGGGGAAGAAACCAGCTTTGTTTTTTTTCATCTCTGACTTCTATCCTTTCCTTGCAACAAACTTTAATTGTAGAATTAAATAATGGCTGACATGTACTTGCACATTTTCCCACCCTTCATCTCTTTCTCATTGGTTACAGGCATCAAGTCATATTATCAGACCTGTTGACAGCTCCTCCACACCTCCCTGCACAGCCTCTCCACCTTCTTCAGCTTCATGATGGAGGAAAGAAAAGAAATAATCCTCAATCCTCTTGTCACTTCTTCCCCGCTGCTCGGCCTCTGATCTTCTTCTCCTTTCAGTTTTGCACTGTTCCAAATTCGGGGCGACAGGCTTACAATCTGCACAGTGCAGTTATACTTCAGTCGTTCATTGGCTTGAAACCAACCCTCTTTTTTTTTATTTCCCTCCCTCTCCACGATCCGGTTTCTAAAACAGTCTTTTGCACTTCGCTTCCTTTTTCCTCACTCAATCCTTGCAGTCTTTGAGTGTCGATGGCTTACGGTCCGAGCCTTTCCACTCCACTTCAATCGTTTTTTGCTTTGAGAAGATTACATTTTGTCCCTTATCCCCTCCCAAAATCTGCTTTTCACAGTGGGTTCTGCCTTCCCCCTTTTCTTTTCTCAGCACTCTTTGGTCCCAGCTGTCAGTTTCTTGACAGTACCATCGTCAGATGGTTCCAACTTCGGAGCATGAGGGTTAGAAACCACACTCTTTCCTCCAATACAATTAAGAGGACCACCGTCTCTTCAGATCTGGCTTCTAAAATGCTCTTTTCTTCTGTTTTTCAAATAGAAAAAAAACCCTCTTTAGTCCCTTTTTGTCATTTCATGTTGGTTCAAATATCAGAAAAACATGTTTACAAGCAGCACTCCCCTTAGAAGTGTCTTTTACTCTTCTGCTCCTCTCAAGTGTCCCACTCTGTTGCTGGACTCCATTCTTCCTTGATCTTAATCCCAGTGCTGAGTAAAAGCGTTCTCTCCTCCAGCTCTTGTACCGCTCCTGCCTCAGCGTATATATTCCACAAGTTTAGGCATCAATCTCGGTTTCTTCGCAGTGTTCGCTCAGCTGACTGTGAGTCTGAATGTGGGAAAACCCTTTTCCAGCCCTGTGGCTGCTGTCTTCCTCATTCCTGCTCACTGTAACAGCAGCTCCACTGTGATAATCATCTTAAAGTCACATTCAGGCCGCTCTTTGGCTCAGAGGGAAGGCTCTGTTTATCGGAGGATGTGAACAGATACACACAGAGCTGAACTGTGACAAAGAGATAGCAGTGGGCATACACAAAAAGAGAGGAGAAGGGTTCGTCTGGAGGTAAAGGCAAAAGGTCAAAGTGCAGCTGTACTGCTCCCTAATGATGCTCATGTAAGAAAGTTGCAGAAAGCTACATTTCAGAGTAATCACATGAGACACACTCCCATCACGTGAGCCCCTGAACAGAAACGCTGTTTTAGGTAACCAAACAAAATTGTCATCATCTACCTAATAAAAGTGTTTGTCCATGACAGAACTCTGGTATGTAAACTTAGCAAACATTTATTCCGCTACTCTGCTCAAAATAGATTCATGTTTGCTTATGTTGCGAGAGTTTACATTGTGTGCTTTAATAACATCGCAAGTTTTGTTCAAGGACGGCTTTTTTTGAGGCATTAAACTAAAAAAATGAAAGGAATGTCGTTTAACATAAATGTGTGTAAACCATCACAATTAAATGCCTAACTGACAAAGTTAAGTCAGAGTTCAATTCCTTCTGCCAACAACTAAAAACAATAACAGACACATAATTTAAGATTTACAATAAGTATTAATACTTCGTCTAAGTATTTATAGTAAGACATGAGTCTTAGAGGTTCAAAAATAGAGAAAAATCTGTACATATTCCTGGTTTATTTAATAATATAACATTATTTAATCAAAAATGTAAGTTTTTATAAAGACAGTCATGATTGTTGTTATAGTGATAAACCTCATTTGATGCAATACACCTTTTACATGTTTAATTATATATTTATAAAACTATGACAGCTTTACACAATGATTTGAGAAAAAAAAACACACTGCCTCTTCAAGGTGGGTTTCATGCACCTTTTCCCCACCTCGCTGTCTGTACAAAAGTTACAGAGGTGGAGTGGGGGGTCAGTTTTTAATCTGCCTCTGATCCACCTCCAGAGTTAGTATCACAGCTGCATCAGAGGCGAGCCAGCACTGAGAAAGGGTAACTGGCACACTGAGTCAGGTGCAGGCATTTATCTTAACAGAGAAGAGATTAAGCTCGAAGGAATTCAACAGACTTATGCTAGAATATACATTCGTGACTGTTTTACATTTTTGGGGGAGTTTTCTGACAGCTTTAAAGCAGTGTAATCACTTATTTGTTTTTATTGTGTGGTGTGGTTGATTCACATCGGTTACATCTCCTTTGAATCCACAATGCCAGCTCACTCTATAAAATGACAGATCAAAGCGCCTTAAAGCCAATGCTGTTTGGTTCATTGTAAATAAACAACGGCAGATAATTGGCGTGCCTTCAGTGCAGTGCTGATGCCTAGTCTCTCTGTGAAAAGCGCTAAAATGTTTAGAAAAGAGACTTTATTTTTATGTGGTTGCTTTTGTCGATTATTGAGTGAATGTGCATGTGTTTATGTTTTGTTCAAATGTATTTATGGGGTCTAAAAACCAAACAAGCTCATGCTGCTCTCTGAGGGCTAAGACTTGGTTTTAGAGTCGGTATAGAAATTAAGTTTAGGCTAACTTTAGGGTTAAGCATAAAGCTGTGATGGCTATGTGGGAGGTGTGTCTGATACATTCAGAGACTTGAAACACAGGGTTCAGTTACAGCATTTCTGTGTCCATTTCCTCAATGAAAATAGAGCACTGCACAACTGATGCTGAAACTTTGTGTTTACGTGACTGTCCGACATCTTAAATCAGATACTGCTTTGTGTGTGTTCATGCAATGTGTGTATACTGTAGCCTTTACCTGTCCTCCCAGCAGTTTCATTAGAGGTTGTAGTTCACTGAAGAGGTCGTATCCTTGGTGGAAGAACGTCAGGTGGGCGTACATGAAGGACAACATCTGAGAAGCAGACAGTAAATATTCAGAGAGCCAGTCGGGCGGCTGCAGAGATCATTTGGTGCAAGAAACAATTACTCACTGATTTCAGGATTTCTGATCTTCTCTTGGATTGTAGCACGTTGATCTGTGGTGAACGAAAAACAAAAAAGTGAAAAGTGTGAGTGGGTTTGTTTATGAACAAAAAGGAGAAGTTCTGCTCATTAAAAAGCTCCCATTCAAAGTGTTTATTAGCATGACATTTTGAGTTCCAGGCTCTTCGTCAGACTGCTTCTCTGCTCGATTAAATTTGCTTATAACTCATGCTTTTCAGAAATATTAAAATAAAAAAACCTTTATGGAAAAGTCAACACCTACAAGAGGCAAGAACCCACCACCAAACTAAAAAATAAACAAAATCTTAAGTGACAGTAAAACATGTGAAAAAGAGAGGGGAAAAAACGGGACAGAACAGAAAGAAGGGACACGACACAGAAGG
>JAPZDX010000020.1:13499865-13510787 GCA_029783625.1 Naso annulatus | reverse complement strand
GTAATGCCATTTGCATTTGGATTAGAGTTTGTCTTAAATTCCTCTTTAACAGATAATCTCATCTTGTCTCAAGTGAACAAATCTGACCTCGTGTTTTTTTGTTCTAGAGCACATGACTGTAATGATCCAAACCTGTGACGTTTGTCATGTAAAACAAGAAATTGCAGCGCATTGCAAAGGGCGCAGGGGCCAGTTCTGCAAAATTAGACCCAGTTTTAGTTTTAATCTTAACTTCAAGTCGGACTTTCTGTAGACACTTAAACAAGTCTTTTGCGTAAAGCCTGTCCATGAGTGGCTGTTGTAAGACTGACTTAGATAGCCTGTCGCACCGTGCATCATCGGTAAAATAAGACACTTAACAGAGGAGAAAAACATGGCAGACACAACAGCAACACAGCAGCAGAAACCTTTGCCCGTCAGAGGTTATTTAATACTTTTGATCAACTGCCTCATGTTGTTCAGCTAGCAGGATGATAGTTTCTCGAGGAAGCTGAAATCTCTCTACTAGTTCTTAATTGTCGTACCTCTCTGTTTGGTTGTTTTCATCCCTGAAGACTCTCTTTCTTCTCAGAGCTCTTCGCAACATCCAAGTATTTTCCACGGAGCACTGTGTCCTGGTTCTCGTGTAAAATGTTTCCTTTTGTCCTTTTTGTTAGAACAACAATAAATACTGCTGTGTCTTTGTGTCTGCCGGGTGTTAACATTGTTGCCATAGCAAAAAAAGCTCTCATCTCAGGCTTAGCCAGGGGAGAGGTGGCTCATTTTTCCATCTCGAATTAAAGTTGAAGTTGGTCACTTCTGCTAACAAGCTATCGTTAGCTGTAGCATGAGATTCACTGTGGCTGTTTGCGCAGGCTCGCATTTTGTTTTGTTTGTTTTCGCTCTCTCTTTTAAGTCCAGTTTGGACCAAGATGAAATAGTTGCAGGGAAAGTTGCAGCGGGGTAAACTGGTCTGACGACGTAGATCATCCAATAAGGACAAAGAGTACAGAGAGCGTCATTGATTGGGCAAATAGAACGGGAGCAATAGGATTTTTACCAATCCTGAATACAGGGGCATGGGAAAACACAGAAATCTTGCAATACTCTCAGACCATGTCACTTACTAATAGCTGTCTATGGCTATTATGACATTTTTTCCAAAGAGAATCCAAAAGGTTAGTGATATTTACCCCAAACTTAGCAGCTGCAGCTTTAAGTCAGTCTTAAGTTTTATGCAAGAGTCTCAATTAGACTGGTCCAACTTGACAATTAAAGACCAGGCTAAGGCTAAGACTAGTCTTAGACTAAGTTTATGCAACTGGCCCCAGGTGTCAGAGATTAAATCAGTAATGTGAAAATGTGAGGTTTTTTTTTAATTGAGTAAAACCAGTGTGCAGACTTTCAATATTTGTCATGTCTTCCCGTAACAGAACATCTTTTTTAACCTTTTGCCCTCTGTGACACTAAACTGTGGCCATGTGGCTTTCTTTGCACCCACTGCTTCCCTTTATCATTGAACTCTTCCTCTTTCGGATCTCCAGTTTCCGCTCAGTCAGCCTAGATGAGCCATCAGCGTTTGTCATGGAGGAACAAATTGTCCGGGCGTTAAATGCAAACATTTTGTCTCTTGCATATATTTTTTGAAAAACGGACCATAAACATGTTGTTGATAGCTGCAGTGAGGCCACACTGTTGCTTTAACCGTGGTCTCTGCTGCTCTCTCATGCCGCTGGTGTAATTACGATGCTGAAAGACTGAAAATTGTAGTAGCTATTGTCCTTGTGGGAATTCAACTTGCAAGGCAAGATCATAAATTAGTCCGTATCAGCAGTAGAGAGCAGCCTCAAAGTGGAAGTGCTACATTTGTATGTTGTAAGCTGAAAGCCTCAAAGCAGCCTGGTTTCTCTTTCTGTGCTATGTTTAATAAAGTTGGATGTTGCCATTTCAGACCGTGGAAATTTAGATATGGTCACAAAAAATCCTTGTTATCCCACACACTACCTTCACTTTTGGCTGTTTAATGTCTTGCATTAGAAGCTGATGTTAGCTCACTTTATAATCGCCACATTTTGGCACCAAAGGGAATCCATCAGAGCGTAAATGTTTTATCTCCTCGCAGGTCCTCAATGCCCAGAAAGCCGGGTACAAGGCAGCCATTGTTCACAATGTGGACTCCGATGACTTAATCAGCATGGGATCCAATGATCGTAAGTCGCCACGGATTCCTCCTCCTTACACATCAACACATTAGCATCTAGAGCCTTCTTGCACAGCTGCCTTTTTTTTTTTTGTCTGTTGATAGACGTGCCTTTGTTTTTCTTTTAAACTCTGAGCCCAAGGAAAAGCTGTGCTGTTTCATAGTCAAAGTCCATTTCAAGTCTCAAGATGTACTTGAGGAGGGATTTGATGCCCTGCAGCACAGCAGCACTCCCTGCCAGTCGATCCATATTGTTCCTGCTGCAGCCCACTTTTGTGATATGATAGTGTCTGAGGTTTTGCTTCAGTAAAGGCTAACCTGCTGTTCTCACTCAAAGGGAATGCAGCAAAGCCATAAATTATCGAGAAGGTTTGTCGCCCTGGTTTATGTTTTATGAAGAGAGAATCTGACAATCTTTTTACACACATTGTAAGGCTGTCAGATGTCGTTTAAACCTTAAAGGGCCATACCAGTGCCTCTATATGTCATTGTCCTTTGTCAGCATTGGCCAGATAGGTTACCTAAACCCCACTCATTTTTCTGAAAACAGCTTTTTCAAGAGATATCGTGTTTGTTTCCATTTGGTCCATATCAATAAATGTTACAAAAAGTACCTGAAAATGGGTGACAGTGTTAGTTATAAAAAAACGTGTGCCAAATTCCATCTTCACCCTGATAATTAAGCCGGGAAAAAACTTATAAGAAACCTTTTTTCCAGGCAAAAGAACTTTAGTCTCAACGGCTCCGGCTCCCCTCTCTCTCTCTCTCTCTGTGATTTTAGACCAAATAAATGCAGTCAAGTTCTTTTGAAGGGTGAATTACCAATACCTAACAACTTTAATGTGTCCTGTAGTGTTTCTGTACCCTGTTTCAACATGAATGACAGTAAATTGGGTTTAAAAATGCAGTCTGAAGCAAACACATGATCAAATTTTAACAACATCTTTTGTAGAAGACAGGGGCCTTCTCTGCCAATGGTGAGAAGTCAAGAATAGACTAGTATGGTCCTTTTAAGAAAAAGGAAGCGAGTCATTGTTTGAAGGTTTCTTTGTCAAATCACAAGATATTTAGATAACTGTTTCTTCATGTACTATAAATGCGTCTTATTTTACTTCTCCTCTGATAACAGGACGTCATGTTTCAAGGTCGTTCGAAGGAGTCAAGCAATGATACGCAGTCACATGATATACTGATACAGTGTTTTGTTGTTTCTACTTTTAGTGGATGTAATGAAGCAGATAGATATACCATCTGTGTTTGTGAGCGAGGAGACTGCCAACTCTCTCAAAGATGAATACACGTATGACAAGGGGTAAGTCGAAACCCACCTCCCATTTTTCTGCCCATCAGTGTAAGGGGGAGCAGGTTTTTCACTCCTCACACTAAGCGTAATCTAATATTGTTGTAGAATAATAATAATATCTGCAGTGTGCACTGTAATGTATGAAGGCAGAGGATTTGTCCTGTGATGTGTTGTCACTGCAGCAGACGTGGTAATGAGATGTCTCAGCCTGTCAGAGGAGCCCAGAGAGAATCACAGCATTAAAGTACCATTTTCCCCCATTTAAAATCAGCTCATGTGTTTGCATGTGTGCACGTGTGCATGTACGTAATTCTTGTCAGGTACCATCCTAATATACAAGGGTTATTCCCAAGTCTTTTGCAGCGGAATGAACATCAAAATGGTATTGGCAGAGCTTTGTCAGTCTGGACCAAATTGGATATTGCAGTTTTGAGTGGTGCAGAGATACGCTGAGATCTGCCGTGGAGGGAATTCAGTGGAAAGAAGCGGAGGCTCGTGCCCATATTAATTAACATGAAATGCCACAAAATAAATCTACAGTATAGCCAAAATGAAAAGCTGTTATGAAATGCTGCCTTAAAGCCCCATTAAAAAAAATGCAATATCTAAATATGCAAGTTCAGGTAGTCTGATCAGGCTGTGGACTGCAGGGGATTCCACAAAAAAATGCAGCATCCTTGCAGCGAAGGTCAAAGCAAAGTCAACTTTTTGACGAACGCAACTGGTCCTGTTGCGGTTGCCACTCAGCTGATAAGCAAATCAGGCCGAGGAGGGCTGCACAACATTGCCATGAGGAAGTAGGAAGACTTACGAGTAATTTGTACTGGGAAAATGGTCCAGCACTCCCAACCTGTCATAAAAAGCTGAAATGACCGTTGGAATGTCTGATATTAACAGAGGCTTCTGTTGAGGTCTCCTTCATTGTGTTTGTACACCTGACACCTGACCTGACATGACTCTGCTTGTTTTTCTAGGGGACACGTGGTCCTCATGCCAGACTTCAGTCTGCCGCTGGAATACTACTTGATCCCCTTCCTCATCATCGTGGGAATCTGCCTCATCCTCATTGTTGTTTTCATGGTAGGTTCAAGTTCAAACATCTTCATACTAACTCAAAACAAGGGTTTAAATAAGGAACTACTGAGCGTATTTAAATGCAGATGGTAATTTTACTTAAGTGCAGTTGAAAACTATAGTAAAAATGCCTGGTATTTTTGCCTGCAAAGAACTGGAAACACTGTTAACCCTCCTTTTAACATCCTTATGTACTTCAGGAAAACACTTTGAGTCAAAATTGGCTCTCTGTCAGGTACTACTTCAGCCTGCTGCCACTGGATGTAGTATAACAGCAGGAGGCTGAAGTCTGGCATCCAATTTGCGCTGAAACCGTTCCACTTTTTCCTAATGTAAGAGTGTTGCTAGAGCAACAGAAATCAGAGTGGATGTTTTTTTTGGTTTTTTTTGACTGGACAAGAAAGGTATGTGTGTGTCTTTGTGTGTGTGTGTGTGTGTGCTGATTTTAAAGGGTTTTGACAAGTCTTTTTTGTCTGCTGTTCCCAGATCACCAAGTTTGTCCAGGATCGACACCGTGCTCGTAGGAGCCGCCTGCGTAAAGATCAGCTAAAGAAACTCCCTATCCACAAGTACAAGAAAGGTATGGAGGCAAACTTAAACATCTTAATCGCCCGTGACTGTACCGTGTACATCCTTGAGTCAATTACAGAACATTCTATATAAACATCCTAAATTTGACTGTGAAAGAAGGCACTTTGTGTTCAGTTAGTCAGAGCGTACACTGAAAGCATACACAAAAAACCCCAATGTTCGGCTCATTTTTACCTTTGAATCATATACCACACTTCACCAGGATTGTTAAGCTTCCCTGAAGCAACAGATTGAAAATCACTTTTGTCAGTTTTGTCCTGACTGTAACCTTTAAGCTCAGAGTCTCTAGGGATGCTATTTACTCCCCTACCACTCAGTTCTTCCCTCACATGATTTGGCCCAGAACAGAGATGTCATCAATGCATTACGACACATCATTCCTCCCTGGAGCTCTGCACCTTGGAGCTAATCGGATTAATATGGACTTGATTTTTTCCACATAGCCCTCCGTGGCAGATTAGAGCTCCTCTCTGTTGAGACTGGACACATGACTGATGGTTTGGAATGTGTTCTCAGGGATGCCAGAGGCCTGGCAGGGGTTGAAAGTTGAATGTATTTTGTTTTTTTTCTCCCAAACTTGAGCAGATGTACAGTATGTGCTACTTGTTTTCAAGCTCAGTTTTAGTATTTTCCCTTGGCTTCCCCCTTCTCTTGGTACAAGGGTCAGACAGGCTATAGCATTGTTTGCGATGCAAATCCTCTTTGTGCTACGGTCAACTTAGTTTTGTCTGTGTATTTAGAGGTGTTCCGTGCCGGCTATGTTTCCTCCGGCAGCTGTGTTTTACAGACTGGAAAGCCCCTGACTATAATCAGCTGTGCAGGGGAACACCAAGGAACTTTGTAGACTATGGGTGGTGAATAATAAGTATCCCCCTTGCAAAGCTGCTAATTGAGGGGGTTATGAGTCTAGCTGCTCCTCCCCGGCTGGCAGTAACAGATGCACGTGTAACATGCTGGCTAAAAGCAGCGTGTGTTGCTAAGATGGCTGGTTTTGTCACGTCAGGCTCTGTGGTTTGTGCGCTCTGGTGGTTGTGGCCACTCTGACTCAGGGTTTCCACCAGGCTCTGCTGCAGTCGACCTTGGCCGCTGCAGGGAGTTCAGATGTCAAGGAAACGGTCTCCTGGTTGGCGTCTGCGCTCCTGTCAGCTGAGTCAGAGCGTTTGGCTACACAGGGAAAAATCTCTACCTAATCACCTTTAAAGCTCTGCGCTCTGGAGCAACACTAGCTTGGCAAAGAACGGAGTGTCCTGGTATTTGAGAATGGGAGGGCTGTAGCAGGAGGGCCTGACAGTGGTGGGATGCTGCTTCTGTTTTCTATTTATTGTCACTGTAGCCAGTGTTTACACCAGGTGAGTGTAGGATCTCTAAAAACAAAAGGAGTAGCTTCTTGGAACATTTTTAAGCAATGAAGAGTAATAGAAATGAAAAAGACTGGATAATGGCTGATATTCCAGTCACTAAAAGAGATTTTATAGAATAAGCATGGATTCAGTTGCATGGAGGTATTAGCCATACACAAGAATTAAGGATTACTTGTTTTTGTGTGTTAATACCAAAAGGTTATCTACAGGTGTTTAAAGGTAAGTACGCAAATTTTACACATTTAAATCTGTTTACGGATTTTAAAGAAGACCTATTATCTCATTTTCAGGTCTTTGATTTTGATTCTGGACTCCTTTAAAACAGCTAGACGCAACTGACCAAACAGTTAAGTCTGTAGATCTTCAGAAAACTGTAACTCGCGCCCTCTGTTTTCCTTCTGTTTTCTGCATTCCCTCAAAATGGTCTGTGTCAGTTAATTTCTCCTCCCCTTTTCCCTCATGCCCGCCTCTGCACTCCGCTGTACTCACAACCTCTTAACTGAGAGAAAATAAACACATTCACCCAACATAAAAAGAAAAAAACACTTTGGAGCCATCTCGAACAAAGTGCTGACAGTAATCCCCGAAGCAGAGAGCAGAGTGCAGCGGTGTATGAGCAGAGTTGGGGAGGGGCTGGCACGAGCCTGTGTGCATGTGCTGACATGCCCATATAAGGAAGTCCAGCATGCATGAACGTCAGTGAAAAACCCTGTAAAAAAAACAAAACAAAAAAAACAATAACAACTGTAAAACACAGTGTGCAGAGCCATCCAAAACAGCCCGCAGGGCTCATGTCCAAATGCATGTACCTCATTATGTGACTCTTTGGCATCGTTTAACACGACTGTCTGACATGGTAACAACATTTTTAGGTCAGAAAAGACAGAAAAGCATAAAAGCACTCCTTTTAGGACTACAACTGCAAATGCTAAAAGTACTGCAAAAAGCCTTGCAAAGGAGCTTCACTAAACTGAATAAATTATTTGGGTCTGAAGGCGACTGTAAGTTTGAAAATGAAAATAATCTCAGGGTTTGAATTTGGAAAGAAGTGAACTTGTGCAGCGCACTCCTCATTTCTGATTGAGGCTACAAGTTTGAGGCTGCGTTAGTGGCTACTAGCATAACATGGCCAAATCTCACCCGAAGAAAGCATGAAGGAAAAAGACAATATCTCTAAGTCCAACAGTGTTATAGGAGTGCAGTATGTAATCAGCGGAGAACTCTTTTAAGATAATTTGGCATATCTGCCCTCATCTTTTGAACTCAACTTTTGTGGCCTCATGAAACAAACAAACAAACAAAAACATAAAGAAGATAAGCTCAGTGCACATTGCAGAGCTGCTCTTAAAGTAACACATCAGAGAACCAGCAGTCATTGTTTACAGTGAGTCCCATGTTGTGACACACAAGGAATTTTCAATTATAGCATTTCCAGTTTCCATCCTGAGGTTTTTGGGCAGCGTGCCTGAACTTGGGGTTCAGAGCGCTGGTGTATGTGTGTGGGAAAAATGCCTAATGGGGCCTTTGGCCTCTGCTGCAACAGATAATGCTGAGCTTAGACTCTGGGGGCTTTGAACAGATGCTGCCGTAGCGAGCGAGTGGGAGCCCGTGATGCTGTGTTAGTGTTGCCTTTAAAGCTGCAATCAGTAACTTTCCACTTGTTCAGAACTTTACAGAAAAGATCACAGATCATGTCATGGTGTAGCATTACTCGGTAAAGTTCATAGTGTCAGTAGCTAAACAGGAGACATTTTCATTGAACTATGGTTCTTGAAAATAGCAAATGGGATGATATTGCAGACCCCCCCACTCCCGTGACAGGCAAAGACGTAGACCTTTCAACGGGCCTCTTGCATGTTCGACAATGGATTTAAAACACACATGGATCCAGTTACATAAGATTCATAACCATGGCTTCAGTGAATGTCCCAGGTCGCCTACAGGTGAAACATGTTTTAATAACTGTACTCACCTCAGCAACAGTATTTAAAACATGTGGCAACACTCATCTTCATCAGTTTCTTCTTGGAGACGAAAACGCTCAGAGCTATTCTGCACAATTAAAGTCCCCATGAGGAACTCTCGTCTGGTTATGAAGCAATCTAAATTTAATGCTGATGCATCATAACTTACCTACAACGGCAAATGAGACCATCTGCGATGAAATAGGATACTATTTTCCTGTCTTTTACAATGCCCTTGCCCAGTCCACTCATTCAGGTGAAATGATACAAAACGCTTCACGGCTCACAGACCAGAAGAGACGATTTGTTGTTAATGACCATAATCGATCAGCTGTTCTCTTTTTTTTTACTATCTATGGAGGCAGGAGGATATTTTTCTGTAGACAGTTTCAGCCAAATTTTTGTTGTGCAAATGAGTGGTGTGTTTCTTTCACTGTCTTCCAAAGCAAATGCTCGCGCTAGACAAGATCCTTACAACAGTAAGCAGAACCGCTGTTGTGCAAAGACGCTGCTACAGTCAATAAAAAATGAAATTTCCTTGGTTGGGCTTTTGGACGTTGTGTGTTTCAGGCCCATGGAAGTTATGGCATCCAACACTGTTTGCATAATCTTACTCGTCGAGGGCTTTGAAATGCCCAACATATCCCCAATCTCACGCTGGAACATGTTGATAGCGTAAAACCTTAGGTTTATATATTTTGACACAATCAGAATACACATCTGCTTCTAACTAAAGAAAGACACTAATTTAGTTCTTATTAATTAAAGGAAATAAAGAACGTATGTGGATGTTGAGATTGCATGCTGTGACACTGGCAGTGCTTTTTGCAGTTTCCCTACTCTGATGCTGGATGCTGTGTGTAAGCATGGTGGGAGGTGTGCTTATATTTACACACACATACACACAATCCTAGATTCAAGCTCATAAGTTCTACATTTTGCGTAGGAATGATCTAATGAAGCCGTTACACCCAGGACACTTTATCCATGCTCCGTTTTGTGATGTTTCTTTTGGGTTAGTCAAGTCATTTTGGGAAGGTGTTAACCAGCCCATCAGCGACAGCCTCAGCTGCTGCTGCGCTGGCAGGATGCCTCTCTGCTGATGAGTGTATCTGTCCTCCACCTACCTTCTCTGGCAGAGGAGCTTAGACTGGCAAAATCAGACATCTATCCATCAACTGTGCAAACACTTTGTTAGACATGCTCTTAATGAGTTTTTTTTTCTCACATACTTCTTGCTGCTGCTGTTGTTGAGCATGTATTTAATTTATACTTGTTTATATTTTCTCGTAGTTTAATAATGACAGTTTTGGTATTGATTTGTGCCAGAGTTGGTGATGGTAGGCATTGTAAAGTTCCAGACTTGCATGGATGGAAACAGGAGTGCGCAGGCTGAAATGAATGGTAGCTAACACAAAGGGATCTGTATGGATGGTGCACAATGCTTTAATGAAAACCACGGTACCCGTGTAATTGACGCACAATAGCAGTCTGAACAGCAGCGTGCAACATAAGATCTGTGTCAATGTACAGGATTATGTAATACCAGCTGCCAAGGCTGTCAGCGTGCAGTGTGCCTCTGCCATTAACTTGATTTACGCCCTGGTTTTATTGCACAGCCTTGCATCATCCCTGCTTCGGCTGTACGCCTGACGTTTGACAGTGAGTTTTGGCCCTTTGGGTGGTGAGTTTCGGTAGAGTCAGATGTTGAAGCCAAAAAACTGCACACAGTTACATGCAGTGAACTATAAACTGGCTAAGGAAAGAGGAGGGATTGTTTTCAAAACTGGGCTCTCCCTCTGACCCCTGAACCCCAGTCTGATCCCTCCTTGCATGTGATGAGTCACTCGACCCCTCCCCTCAGCGCTCTGCTTCCAGACCATAGGCGAGAGCTGACGTGCACACACACACACACACACACACACCCTGAACAGAGCAGCTGCAGTGTCTCAGCCGTCTGTGTGTGAGGCATGTTGATGCCAGTACAGAGGAGCTCTCTCTGTCTCTTCGTTAGCCGGCCTCAGTGCCAGTTGCCCTTGTCTGGTCGTCTCAAGCAGAATCGAACTGAGCAGAAGCTTGCTTTTTTTTTTTTTTTTCTTTTTACTCAGTTTTTTCTGTCAGCCTCTCTTTCATGTTCCCGCCTGCACACACTTGCTCTGTTACGCACATTCACTGCTCTTCCAGAGTTCAGTAGGACAGAGAGGTTCCTCTGAGAGCCAGGAATGCTGGCAGCTGGCTGATTAATGAAAGAGAGAGGGGAGAAGAGCTGCACAGGCTCCGAAGTCCTTTTTAAGATGTGCTACTGGCCCCAAAGCGTAAATGCAAGGGATTCCCATCCTCTGAAAAGTGCACACAGTGTCAAAAATGAACTAAACGTTTTGATTGGCTGCAAAAAAATGTATTTTACCTTTTATATTCAAATCACAAAAAAGATGGCAGTATATTGAGGC
>JAPZDX010000020.1:13461652-13473664 GCA_029783625.1 Naso annulatus | reverse complement strand
GTTTTGTCTGTCAGTGTTACAAAAACAGAGTTAGCCTTTATTCACTGGAGCTTATGACTTCAAAATGGAAACAGAACAAAAACATTTATCATTATTATATATTGATGAGTTTGACTGAACCAAACCTGCACTTCCCATCCTTCTAACAAGCAAAATGTTGTTGTAAAGTCTGTTACATTATTTCAGTGGCATACATTAAAATAATTCACAGGTGATGTTCTATTTATTGCTTTCAGCACGTCTGGCAAACTGTTGTTAGTCAAAAATATCAGTCATATTTGCCGTGTTAAATCTGCATCATTTAGAGCTACTGGTGCTGATAAACACTTTGTCACAGGTGTTTTTCTCACTTTGTTGCCTTAAATGCATCAAGGTTTGTGATCACACTTTTCACAGTTCCCACATCTGTCGGTAAAGAAGCACAGTTAAGTTTCCTGTCATGCTGTTGCAGGTGGAATAGAAGCATATCCACTCAAGCACTTAATGTCGAACTCATCAGGTGCAACGAAGAGTGAACTTTTCATTTGAGTCAGTGAGCTTTGGAGCAGCACTTGAGGGTTTTCAGGAAAAATGTTCACGTATAGGGAAAAAAATCCAGCAAAGCAAAACTAAGAGGCACCACTGCGGCATGTTTGTTTTGTTTATTTTACGGCTCATTTGATTACCCCAGCAGTAAACATTTGTCCAAAAGCTTCCAGTCAGGTGTACAGGACTCTGAAGGCGACCACTTGTGACAGCCCGGCGCCGAGTGACGCTGTGGTTATGTTTTTCCGTGCCTCAATGATGAACTCCCTTTAACAGTTCAACACTTGATTTGTCCTTTGGCCACCACACCTACTGATACGCACACGTGTTTACAGCTCATACATAAAACACCCACAGTTAAGCATACACACACATCCACTTCATAACTGCCATACACATACACATCTACATTCAAGTTTCCACACCACGAAAGTCCCCATAAAAGAGCAGCTGTCATTTGCTAGTCAAATAAATAATAAATTGGAAGTACCACTGCAATGTCCAGCACTTTGTGTGTGTGTGTGTGTGTGTGTGTGTGTGTGTGTGTGTTTGTGTTAGTCAAGTAGTTTGAAGTCTGATGAAAATGTTTAATTTCCTGCCAGTGTTTTGTTTTGCATGGTATTTTTTCAGCATAAAGATGCAAATATGAACTGAGTCAAATAGTTTCACTGTATCTGTTTTTTTGTATAGATAGATAGATAGATAGATAGACAGATAGATGGATGAGTATAGTATCTGCAGTGCTGTTATACCTCTCAGTGATGACACCTTGTGGTAGATCATGTTCACTACAGCTCTGATTTATGTGCTGGAGATGAACTGAGCGGTCATGAACAAAGTGTGACACAGATGGAGCACTAGAGCCACTGGTTACAAACAACTTGGCAGGTCATCCGCCCTAAAAATCCTCAGGCAAGAACGGAAAACAAAACAAAGCAAAACAAAACAAAAGTATCACATCGAGTCGTATCAAAGAATTTCTCCGCAGCCAAAAAGCTGGCAGGCAGGGTGGAAGAGGTTGGGAACACAGGTTAGTCGAAGCTGTATAAACATTTCTAAGAAACTGTCGAGTATTCAACATGAAGTGCAGGTAACAAAGCACACACACACACACGCTGCCACTCCTCCCTCGTTTACCTATAAGCTATTTGTCCAGCTTCAAAGACAAGAATGGACTTGAACTTTAAATGCAGCCTGTGTTAACTCTGCAGAGGAATTTGACGTTATAACTGACACAGCCTCTGACATTACAAGTTTCCTCTGACAGATTTATGTTAAAACTGGAGTGCATTTTACGGTCCAAAAATACATTTCATTGGCTAAATTAGTGCATGCCCTCTGCTTTTATAAACTAATATAATTAAATTATTTTGTTCAAGTTCCCATAAACAAGGAAAACTCAATTCTCTAAACCTTCTGTGCTGTTTTAATGCATTTAACTGATACTTAAATGCATCATTATACATTTAATGTCTTAATTTAGTTGCACATCAACTTGCTTATTATCAGCAGACACAGGCAAATTAAAATCTTTTCTAAAACTTAACTGTTCACCAGAATGGAAACATAATGAACGTTCTATTTGTTTTAAAACTCTTGTTTAAAGTGAAGGACAACAAACCATGTGCAGCTTTGTGCTGTTTCCAACAAGCGGCTCTCTGCTGTTTCTGAAGCGCTGTTTACAGATCAGTATAAAGATTACGTGTGCTGAAAAACACCAGATTTAAACAAATGATCACATGATTTACAAAGCTTCACTTGGTCCATTCATATTTTAAACTGAGACCAACATTTTCACTTGACAGATCAGACAGCTCAGTTTGCTTTAGCAGCTGGAGGCTTAATGTTGATGCAAGAGCAGAAGAATTCATCTGTAATTTTTACATTTGCTTCATGCTGAAATCTTAGCTTTAGACTTAGAACAAAGGTATTATAAAGGTAGCACAATAACAAGGAAAATCAGTAAACAGAAAGTAAAGAGTGCAGTGGCCCTTTAATCAAAGGTAACCTAACTAAAAACGGTGTTGGGACCTGCACAAATTCACACTCAGTTTGAATGCTGTTGTTCTTTCACCCTCTGCACACTGACTACATGGACATACTTGTTCCATTTGTTCATGTCCAGTGTCGGTTGGACATTTGACACCCACACCCACCTCTCACCCCACACTAAGCCTCCTGATGGCCCTGCTGGCCTCTCAGACACTGATAAGACACAATAATCCTCTTCAAGACTGGCAATTAAGAAAATAAGTTGCCAAAGATTCAGAATACAATGAGAAGATTAAAAGATGGAAGCATACCTGCCATTACAAACAGTAGGGGGTATTGTGGCCTGTTGGGTTAGAGGTCATAGGAAGGAGTTAAACTTCCAACACCGAGAGGAGGGGGGCAGGAAAGGACAGCTGGATCACAAGGTTAAGATGTAAGGATGTGTTTCAGACATTGATCTCATTGTTTTTTGTGGTTTTAGGTCTGTGTTTCATTACCAAGCAGTCTCAGCCCAGTAGGTCATATATGACTGA
This sequence comes from Naso annulatus, assembly GCA_029783625.1. Lineage (NCBI taxonomy): Eukaryota > Metazoa > Chordata > Actinopteri > Acanthuriformes > Acanthuridae > Naso > Naso annulatus. The sequence continues at coordinate 13,470,614 of JAPZDX010000020.1, read as the reverse complement.
GTTAAATGTTATGAGTAACAATGAGGTTGTACTGCATTAAATCATCACACGCAGTAATTCAGAGGTCACAGATTAACTTTTTTCCTGTAATGTACCAAATGCGTATTGTGTGCAACACTGGTACTGTAGCACAGCGGTAGTTAAATTCATTCAAAGTCTGAAATCTTGCATGCAAAGACACTGAATGCATTTTGCTCCGGGCATAATCTTGCGTCATTGTGGGTGGTGATGACCCACATAGCAGGAGTTGGCACTTTTATGAGCCGCTGATCAAGGTGAAATGACATGAGTTTGAATGTAGTATACTAATTTGCTGCCCCTGTAATTGTCACAAACAATGTTACTATGGCTGCTGCAACGTCACTTGAAAGGATGACACCAATTAAGAGAATGAAACCTTAAAAGGAATGGCACAACAGTTTGCTGCCATGAAAATGTGGATGAATGGTGGTAGCAAAACTGCCGCTTTACTTACTGTCGTGTGTGTGTGTGTGTGTGTTTGTGAATTTATGTAAGAAGATATTAAAGCCATATTACTGTCACTTGCTTTTGTATTAGAGAACCAAAGTCAATAGACCAGAAAGTTAATTTGACAATTTTTCTAAATTAAATTGTACGTCAATGCTGAATTATCTGTTGAAAAGAACATTATGACTCAAGTCTCACACATGAAAGTCTAATAAAATTTGATTCAGAGACATCCTTAAAAAATTATCCACTTATTGATCTTTTGTAGATTCATGTTTTAATCCTTTTTCTCAAATACGCAGTCCTATGAAGTGTTTTTAAATCTTTTTTTTCTAAAGCTTTGCTGGAGCTTTTGGAGAAAAATGCTGATAAGTCACAGTGAGCCTCCACTGCTGTGTAGCATCCTAATGAAATAGTTGACACACCCTCAATTATTAACCACTTTCATGTGGAACTTTTTATTAAGTTATCAAAGAACATAAACAGTCTACAGTTATGCTAGCAGTTGAGGGTGTAGCTGTAGTCTAGCAGTGCTCTGAGCTACTTAAACTTAAGCATGCTAACATGATGATTATAACATAACAGTAGCATTCTCTCATATATAGGCTAATGACATAATGTTAAAATGAACAGCGGACATGCACAGAGTTAGTTTCTGCCACAAGAGGTCTCTCTGTCAAAACAGTGAAACAAAAGATGTTGCCTAGCTTAATGATGTTGAGAAGTAGCAAAACAAAACAAGTTCATTTCATTGCTTAAGAGCCACCATTAGAAAAATCTATATTACTTTGCTAAAAATGTTCATGGAGAAGGTCACGAATGTATGTTTTGTTGCGTTTGATGACTTCCTTTCTCACTTGTTTTACCCTAAAAGTTAGCAACAGGTGACAAAGTGAAATGAGCCATTACCTTGAACAAAACTATTATTTCTCTGGGTTTAACGTTATTGTAAACATTTGGGATTGTAAATTAAAAAAAAAAATTTCAACAGAATATAAATAAATCTTTAGAAGCTGTAAGGGGTAAATGTAAGTTTAACCAGTTTGTCAAGCATGTTAGCATGCTAACATTAGCCAGTTGGCAATAAACACTACTGGCAGCTAAAGCTGATAGAAATGTCATTGGTATTTGGTCATAAAACAAAGTATCGACAACTGATAACTGTCTCTGATGGTACTAATAGTTATTCTGACAGTTACACCCTTTGGCTTTCAATCAGACAGGGTTACAAATTTAAGATTTAAAAAGGGCCATTAAGGAATTGTAAGACCCAAACAGTTACACAGAAAAAAAATATATATATGTAAGGGAGGATACCTCTGCATTCAGAATACTTCTCGTTTTGAGACTTAAATTAAATTTTGCTGACAAAACTTACTGAACTCCCGCTGGGAGTACATTCAGAGTACTACAGTAAATAATCTTAATACTTCCACCACTGGTGATTACCAGCATACATAGGCTACACAAACGCATACAAATATACATATATTGTGTGCCCTGTTTTACAATAACTTTGAGATTCATTTGTGAACACGAGTTGAAATGAATTTGCATATAAAGACTCAAAAGATTTGTGCATGAGACTGCACACAAATAAAATCACACACACTCAGGTAAAACATGCCCATGTGGGAGTTTTATTTACAATTCAAGAATCTGTTTTCTTGATGCAAATTATTTACTGTGTACAAGATATTTTTATCAAAACAATCTGAGCAAAATGATCTTGCTGAATGATCGAGGTAAACATCCGACCTTGAGCACGGAGCATGGAGGTATGAGTGGGAGGTAATCACTGCAGATTTTCCACTGAAAACATTTCTCCATCTTCCCCACAAATGCCTCTTTATACCCACTCTCCGCTGAGGCATCTGCATTACATCATAGCTTCAATAAAATACCAGAAATCTGAAAAGGAAATGGTTGAAGTGGATTTTATATTTGCTTAGTTACTCAGTGCTTTGGCTCTGAACTTTTCACATTCCTGTGAAAACATACACGTTCAGTTGTTTGTGGGTGTGTGAGCATTCATACTTGTTTCCATGCTTTGTTACACGTATCCACATTCATGAGTCACTGTCTGTCTTTCTCCCAATATGCACATAATGTGACCCAAACCGTCTGAAGGGAGATAATCTTTTAGGCCAAGTGCTTATAGGTGAGATTTCTGTTGTTTCCCGAGTCGTTAGTTTCACAAAATGAATCAGAATTATGTCTCATTCAGGATTACAGCTCAAAAATCTGTCCTCAGCAGGAATGTTGATTCATGTTCTCTGAGTTTATTCTCCCAGTTTTCTGGATGGTTGGAATTATTCTTTGTGTTGTAAGGGTTTCAAGACGTCAAGGATCTGAACTTTGTACTCCTGTTTTTTGGCAGTTTGCAGTGTTGGTGATTACAAAATTTAATCATATGTTGCTCCCATTAGAAAATGCTCAGGATCAAATGAATGGTGAAATGCATGAAATGTTAAAGCAAAATGTGTGTGGATACGTGAGTGCAGAAAAAAAAAGTGGTGAATAAGACAGTAAGGAAACTTTAATTTTACAAGCATTGAAGTTGGCCTAAACAGATTTTTTAAAACTTCCGCACATATTTTACTCTGTTAAAGAAGTTTGTTGCACGAATCTGGCAACTGAAACACTAAAAGCACAATCTTTCTTTGTCTTAAGACTGGGAACAACGGGTCCCTCAACAGTTTGATGAGTATAAAAGTGATGTGAATCACAAGTTATGGTCTGCACAGTCAACAATTTAAGTCATATTAAAACCTGTGTATGAGAGTTTCGGGACCAATTTGCTCCACAAGGCTCTCCACCACCATCATCAAAACAATTTTGGAGATTGGAGACTTGTAGAACCAACGTCAAGGAGAATTTAAATTGTTCTGGAGGCTTCTGGTCCTACAAAGACACTGTTGTTTTTTCTTTATCTTGTCACTAACCTGTATCCCTCCTGGCAAATCTTTAGTAGGAATCTTTGGCAAAATAACAGTGAAATGTTACGCAACAAAATGAATAGAAGGTGTTTTAAGATCAACTGAACATTTTCTTTTTCCATATTTTTTTTCCACTCACAGTGAAGCATTGTGATCCTTATCAGGCCATCTGGTTTTGATGAGCTGGTTAATGCCAATCTGATCGGATTAGCTGAGACAGTGGGTTTGTTTTGTTTACAATTTACATGCTTTAATGTTCATTTACTTTCTGGCTGAAGAAGTGTCAGACCTCAAAGTAGCTGTTCAAACCTTCTCTAGTGTCATTAAGTGCCTGCACATACTGATCGTATTTATGTGATTTCTCACATTTTTCAAGCAGCTCATGCCACAACTTTGAATTGATAAACTTCATTGTCCAGTGAATCCCAGCCTTTAATTAAAAGTTCTGGAAGTGTAGTGATATTACACCGAAACTGTCTTTATCTATGACATCGAATAAATGGAACAGATACAGTTACATAAGCAGGTACATCAGAAGTGATTCATCTGATGGCACAATCATAACTTCTCATCTATTTCACTGGAAATAAGATGTAGGAATTTTCACTGTAAGTGGCAACTTCCCTGCCAAATGGATCAAAGATAGATAATAGTCCGCTCTGGTGGTTTTCCAATCCCCTGTGAGTTTTCCATTAGTTAATATACGTGTAAATGTAATATATAATATGGACCTGGAGTGTAAAAACAAGTTTCATGTGGGTTTCAATGCTCTTCGGAGGCTGTTGTCGTCCTGTTTAATCATACAGGCAAACAGTGCATATATTACTGTGCATTTTTGGATTGAACCTTTGTTTAACACACACGAATGGTTATATAACCTCAGGATATTGTGTAATAACTGAGCTATGAAGCCCCCAGTGGGCCACCTCTGAAGGAATTCATGAGGTAATGAAAACTATCAGGATGAACATGCATACCTCATTAGAAAAACACACCCAGTGATCCCCAAAAATATACCAGACTAAGTCAGTTTGTTCGGTGCGTCATGTATATTTGGAACTAACAGGCGGCTTAAAAAGGGACAGAGCTGCCCACTGAAACACACCCATGTGTGACGGTAATTTCACTTTATTTAGCCTAACACTTACTTTTATTAGCAGTCAGACACAGAAATAAATGGTCCAGGTCAAAACGAACAAGCCAGCGTGTGTTTATTGTGGAAAAGGAGCCCAGTAAACCTGCGACCACGCACGTGCACGTCATTATTTCAGTTCCAGCTTGGTCAAGGTGCCCTGAACCAACCCCTTGTACCTTTTTCTCTAGGGAAGCCTTTCTTTTGGCAGGTGCTGAGTGATGTTTGGCCAGTCTGTTTGTTGATCGTGCACTCTCGGACCCCGCAGTGCTTTGCTAAAGGGCAGAGGTCTCCCAGGTTGGGCTGCTGAAAGTGACCGCTGGCCTGGACCCGGGGCCCCAAAATACAGTGGTACAACACCAGTCTTGTTACAGCGGTGGCAAGCTGAAAGTGGAACGCAGCATGTCGGACTGTCACACGCCGCAGCACAGCCTGGTAGTCTTCACCCTCAGACCAGAGTAAATAAACACAACCAGCTACACAAACACATTGGCTGGAACTGGGAAAGCCCACGCACGGCTACTAAAGGAGGGCGCCTAAGTATAGAGCGGGCTGTTGGAGCTGATGTCGCAACATTGTTTTGAAAGGGATTTGTTTCCAGGTCCATTTAGAGAGGATTAAGGAGAAACGTTTGTCTGATATAAACATATAATCTTGAACTCTTAAAGGCCACTGCTGTGTGAGCTGCGCGCCACTCAAAAAACTAATTACATGTGAACTCGCCAATGCAATTCACCAGCTTTTTCACATTGCATTATTTAAGTACATCCACAAACTGTTGAATAAATTCTTTCACTCATAAGCCTTCTAAAGTGTTACTCTAAGTACTTTTCCACACATGTAATCTTATTACTTCATAATGTTAACATGGGCTATGACCTTTTGACAAATGCAGTCAGATACTCATCAAAGGTGAAAGGTTTCATTTGTGTGTCAACTCATAATTCTATTGAGTTGTTTTCCTCTGTTTTATCTGAGGACTGCATGATTTCTTCTTTTTTTTTTTTTTCAGACAGACCTTGTGAGTCTGCACCCGGACATTATGTAACTGTGTAATTCAATGATTAGCCAATTGTGTCAGGGGAATAATACAGAAACTCTGTTTTCAACCACACTGCTCATCACCCACGGAATAAACTTTTGGAAAACACTGTTGTTTGCCGTACGGCCATTTCTTTCGCATTAAAGTGTGGCTTTATATGAAGTACGTATACAGCTATTATTACCAGTCATCTTACAGATATTGCATACAAATGTAATAATTTTTTTATCATTAATCATTTTACAAAACATGAGCTTTAATAATTATTTATCGTGAAATCTGTAATATTACATGATACTGACAGTGTCCAGAGGGCTGAATATTGAGTACTTATGCTACTTTGAGTGCTTTTAATATTCCATTAAGTAGGATTCTTAGCACGACTTTTGCTTATTACTTTAGATTTTACATTGTGCTTTTTACTACTTTTACTCAAAACGGTGAAACTCTTCTATTAGAAAACTCAGAAACTCTCTGCATGCATAATAATTTTGATTTTCCACTAGACCTTCCTCACCAGTTATCTTTTGGTGAAGCCAGAATCATTGGACATGGTCGACCATGTAAATGTGACACCTCAGCCTTCACTGTCATCGCAGGTTCACAGTCCTACTCCACAGTTTCTGGACTCTGCATTTTGTTTCTCCTCAGATGAAACTACAAAGCATCAGACGGACAACCCTTAAAAATGTTATTTAAATAATAAGAGCTCTTAACCTTCATCTGCATCTGAAATTGCATGGATATGCACACACGGTGTAGGTTTCTATGAAGATTCTCAGTACTGATTCAAGTTCATCAAGAGCAGCAGTTCAAGAGAAAGAAGAGAAAATGCATTATTTTGGCAGTATTTATGCCTTTACAACTGACAGATGAGTTCTGACAGGAAATGAGAAGAGAGAGATGCAACAATAGGACCAACTGAACGATAGTGGGGGACTTTCCCAGTTATTTTGTCTCTTGACCCCGAGGCCTTCAGGATGTCCCATAGTGAAACTTTTTAAAAAATGCCACGTCTGTGGCGTAATCCAGATCTACACCAATAACTAATCATTGTTACTATGCTCATGATTTAAGTTTTTACTATATTAACGTTTCTGAGACTTACTGCTAACTTGCACACAAGCAGATCAGGGACTACATCCTTTTAAAACAACAACAACAACAAACTATTAACAGAACTGATGTCAGTGAAACATCAGACAGCACCATGATGCATCGCTTTTTATTTTTTCGTCATGTGTCGATCTTGTGACATACTATCCTGCTGTGGCGCACACGCCTTTGATGGCCTTTATTGAAGCAATAACCTCGAGTCATAAGTTCATTGCTAATGAGTCAGCATCAGGGGATAAAGCATTAATACAACGGTGGGCGTAATGAGGTAAACAAGTTGCCTAGTGTCTAAAGGCGTCAGGGTCAATTCAGTTCATTTTTAAAGACATTAACTTTTCTTCAAAATGTTTGATAAGTTTTATTGACGGAGGAGATTCTGAGTCCAAGTCCACTTTTTACATTACTTGTTATGGGAGCTGCTAAAGTCTCATGAGTCATCACAGTCATATCAATAAAGGTTGCCTATTGTGAAATCACCAGGGCAGAGTATTCAGTTGACTTCCTCTAACACATCTCTTATTGAGAGTGATTAAAACGCCTCAGCCTTCTGAACTTATGTTTTAAACATCTGTCATTTTCTGACTAAAATATGAGTTTTTTTTGTCCTCGTAGGAGTTGCCCCTGTACTGCTTTGGTGTGTGACTATGTTAGTAAGAAGAATCTAATGGAGGAGCATAACCATAGTATGATTATAAATCTTTCCTCCTCCTTCAAAAGCAGCACTAGGGGTGAAATGTCAAATGACAAATTGAATTGAAGGAAAGAGCAGCAATCATACAGCTTCAGTCTCTGGAGCGAGTCAAACTGGAGTTATGGGGATGTACACAGGAGGAAACGGTACACCTACTTTGTTTCATAAGAATATACCGCCAGTATTTGTCATGTACATTGGTTTATATAAGGAAAACTCACGCAAAAATGAGAGTCAAAACTAGAAGGAAATGCAGTCTGAATTACGAAATGCTGCAAAAATCAAAACAAGAGCGTAATCTCCCGATTATGCCTTGGGGTCACCATAGTCATGGGCCATATGTATGAGGCATTTCCTGCTTCCTGGATATGAACACTGGCACCAGCCAGATCCATTTTACGATGAAGATTCTAACTAATTTGACCAATGACAAGCCTGTGCTGAACCAGTGTTTTCCGTCATGATATTGGTTGGCAGGTGAATCAATGAATTAACTTTTCTCAGTGATTAAACACTTGTTAATTTCTCAGGCCTTTTCACATTGACGATACTGGTGACTAACAGGCAGGTGAAAGGGGAAATTGCCTTTTACACAAGAGAAATGATTAAAATTTTGTTTTGACATGTCAGGTTATAACCCATTTAATGCTTTAGGCATTACAAGTTTAAACACCAGATTTTTTTTTCTCAGCAACAGCACTGTTAGATGATTTCCTCCATTTCATATGGTATGATCTCTCTGTTCATAATGCCCCGACGGAAATTGGAAACAGGACATTTGTGTCTTCTGGCATGGCATTCCATCCGCATGGAATGTGTTGCAGACTGACTTAAATCTCAAGGATTTAATCCGGTTAAATGCTTTCAGATATAAAATGAAAGATTTGGAAGCAGATTCTGTAAAAAGTCGATGTTTTTAATTTACCTGGTTATGCAATTTATTTCTAGAAATCCCCTTTTTGAAATGTGATGTCCATATGCTCGTTTATTATATTATTTACTTTTGAGTTGTCTGTCTTTAACCAGGCTTTTTGTTTTTGTTCATGCTGCTGACTGCCTCAGCCAGTCACATTTAGAATAGATTCTTAATTTTAAAGTGACTTTCCAGGTTTAATTAAAAAAAGGCTAATTTTCAAGTGAAAGATTTTATGCAAGTATAAATATATTTTTTTCTTAATTCAATCCTTACCTAACTTCTTGAGTATCTTTATGTTTGTCTGGAGATAAGTGTGGTCTGTTTATCTGGTGCACCTTATCGATGACCTCCACCAATGCACAGTGACCAAACTGACAACAATAGACAACTAATAGGCCTACTCATTCCACCAACACATTCAAACCTGTACATTCATCAGATTGCAGTCTTGACTACCATCAATGCAAGGCAGCGCCCAAGTAGTGTGTGAATGGGATAAGGGCTTTAAGATTTCCCGGAGATCGGTGATTCATTCATAACAACTCATGTCATGACTCAGTTTGTTTAAATTACTTGCGGCTTGTGACTGTAATTATATATAACGGATGTTTAATACCAGATAAAAACCGAATTTAGCAACAGAGATCGGTTAAAAAAA
>JAPZDX010000020.1:13440938-13452157 GCA_029783625.1 Naso annulatus | reverse complement strand
AAACATGTCGAGTTTGTTTTATTTTTCTCCCTCTTTTTTAACATGAATTTTCAAAGATCTGAAGAGACCAACCGTGTGAGTCAAAGTGGTTGAATAAGTTAGCATAGCAGACCCACCCTGTTATCTCAGCAAGATGTGGTCAGGGGATCACTTCCAATTAGAGTGGATCTGCCAAAGCAAGTAAACAACCACGCTCCTGGCGGCCTACCATAGCTTAACTCCGTTTGTGCTGGAAGCAAGGCCATTGAATCAGCCGCAGACTATGTTGCAGGCTGTTTCAGGAATGAGGACCGTGTTTGCAGACTGGTGGTGTTTGTTGTCTTTTTAAAAATGGTCTCAGCACAGAACAGGTTAGAGCCTTCCGCGCGTAGGCTGGTTTCAGCATGTTAAGTATGCACTGACTGTAACTAGTATGTACTTTAAACATGAAAGGGGGCTCGAGGAGCTCAGGGATTGTGTAATGTTCCAGTGCATGTGTCGTGACCCTTGTTGGGGATGTTAGCATTTTGAAAATTTAATTTAATCAATCAAGGACGTATTAACCTAAAAAATTGTGTGTTTGTTGAAGTATGATACCAACTTTTCATGTAGTAAGGATGCTGACTCGGGACAGCTGTTTTGCGCTTGGAGTACTCTGATGAAAGACATTTTAACAAAAATAGACTGTCTTACGTCCAAAATTACCCTGGCAAGCCCCAGAAATAAGAGCTATGTTTTCATACTGTCAGTTAGTGACACCTGTGGCCCCGAAAGAAAGGCAACATGGCCCATGATCTGTGACGTGCTTTCACTGAGTAGCGAGAAATGAGGGAATTTCGAGAGAGTGCAGTGACATGTTGGAAATGTACAGAAGTGAAGACATTGTCAGCAGCTTTTGTCTTGTGTTGAGCCTGACTGACAAGTTAACCGAAGTTTCCCAGCTACATCAAGAAACCAAAGCATCTCGGTTCTGCTACTGCTGAGTGAATGGAGTTCAGTGATTTGACAAGGTTTCTTGGTCAGTCATGCTTTTAGGTTGAAAAAGTCTTCATTTATGCAAAATGTTTTCACAGTTAGTCTTACTTTAGATGGTTATTGAAGTGACGGCCTTAAGCAGGGCAAATTTAGACATCTACATAGAGAAAAAATTATGATTAGGAACATTTTTTTCCCCTGTTCCAGCCTCTTGTATGTAAACTTTTTGCTGCTTTTTCCCTCTGTGTTATAGTAAAGTAAGGATTTTGGGGGTTTTGGAGAGATAGTCAAAAAAAAGTAACCTGAAGGCAATCTAGGAAGTTGTGATGGGCAGTTTTGATCATTAAACTGTTAGTTGTAACAGTAATGCTCAATGTAAAAAAAAAACAAGTGATGCAAGTTGTTTCAATATTAGTACAACCACAAGTGTCTGTAAGTTTCCCCTTAACAAGTGCATTCTTTCTGTTCTCATGAGACATTGTCGTATGGGTAAGTGGCTGCAGCTGAACTAAAACTGCAGTAAGCAGCCCAACTTGGAGGGTGATATGATAAAGAATTTAAATCTGTTGGACTAGTCTGGCTATGTGGTATAATAAGTGCTTGTAAAATAATACCCTTCCTGACAACTGTGGTGCTTAAGGGCTTCCTCATAAGCCTTCGTGTATTTCCGATTTTGTTTTCTCTTACCCTGTTAGTTTACTGTAAAGTCAGATATTCTAAAACACAATTGGGGAAGTGAGAGAGAGAAAAGTTCAAAACCTATTTGTGGGACTTTTCTTTGCAAGCATCAGATACGATTTCTGGACAATCACTGGGCAGAACTGGCTACATTTTAGAGTTGATTTTCCTTGTCTCTCTGATATGTCGTAATGATGATGCTAGTGACTAATAATAATAAATCAATCAATAAAACTGACCACAAATCAGAGATTGTTCTAAATATGCACAGAGGAAAAGATTTGACTCCAAGTCTTTGTCAAATAAATCTTTTCAGCTGTAAATAAACTAACTAGTTGCTGTAGAAAGTGTGGAGCTGCATGTTGCAGCCATTTAGCCTCCCAGAGTGGGAAGCAAGAGTTGAACAACGGGGTTTCAGTGCCTAGGGCCCCCCGGAGCCCAAGATGACTGAATAGTGAGTAATGAGGATGTGTGGAAAGCATGGCAGGCAGCTGCATTTGAGTCATCCATCCTCCCTCTGTGCTCTAGCGCGCTTTCAATGGGTGTCGTCGACTGATCCTGGCTCACTGGTGCCTGTGACTGTTCATCTGTTCTCTAGTCCTGTGTGTATGTGTGCTTCTCTGTGACAGTGTGGAATTGGCTGTAAGAGTTTAAGAGGGGCTCCAAGTTGAAAACAGAGTGAATTAGAGACTTAATGGGGTGCTCATGTTTGGCTTTCTTTTCTTGCCGTCTCCAGGGTCAGGGAGCTTTTTAGTCTCTTTTCCATTTACCAATCACTGCCTGCGTTGGTTAACTCCCCAATCCGTCCCTGGCAGAGAGATTGTAGAAAGCTAAAATTCTTCAGTGATGATTAGAAGATAATCCTCAAATTCAGTCTTTACGGATGCCACCTTTCTCCAATGATCATCTCATCTCATGCATATTCTAGTGAATATAAAGTTCTCTGCAGTTCTCAAAAGCACACCCCGGCTCTGAAGGCTGATTAAGGTCACATCCGTTCTGCAAGTTCAATCAAACATCCATGCTGCCATTGCAGATTCTTATTGGTACTTCTCTTCTGTCTTCGTCTGAGAAAGTTGCAAGTTTGGTGAGAAGTGAGGTTTCCTGCTTTGCCGTCTAGTACTACTTTGATGTCCCCTTTCGTATTCTGTCAAACGTTTCCGCCGTTGTCTTCTTCCTCTTCTTCCTCTCAAGTCAACTTGGTTTTGATTGAGCAGCGAGCCACTCTCTGCACCCTCAACTCACCTCACCTCCGCTTATGTCTCACAATGCACATGCTCTTGCAAGGAAACGGACGTGAGTCATTGTGGCTGGGTAGACTGATAATGATTTATTCACTTATTATTCAAAACGACAACTGATGATATCTCGACTTATCACTGAATCATGTTGGATTTGTTTTAAGTGCCCGTGCTCACCTCTTTTTACCCATTTATCTCCTAGCCTTCAACAAATAACTTATGGATTTACGTGATTGTATTCCAGTGTGTTTGTGTAACTACTACCACTTAGGAAATCATCATTCTTTTCATAACTCTCTGTTGAACTTCTTGCGTAATGCTGTTGTGATTCATTCTTCCTTTACGCGATTCAGTCAGAAAAAATGCTGAAAAGTGTAAAAACTCAAGTTGCATTTTGATAGCAGAGGCCTTATATCCTCTTGAAGCTTCCTTACAGGCTCTGTGAAAACTCTTTTGGCCTTATAAGAAGCAGTCATCATCTGCTGTGTTGACCTCCTGGGTAGCACTATGCTGAGGTGTGATGACTGGTTCATTCTGAACTTTCACACCAGCATGTCTTTTCATCTTAGTCAGCCTCTAAGTTTAACTTGTTAAAAAATTTCAGCCACATTCTCAACAGTCTACTATTGCGAAACAAAAACAACAGGCGAAAAATAACAAGGCGTTGAAAAAAGTGCTGCAGTTATTATTGTAAAAGAATATAACACATTTCTATTTCTACGTATGGTTTCTCACCAAAAGACTTTGTATGTGTCCTTCATATCAATCAGCTGTGTTTTATCAAGTTCTGCATTTAGCACGGTCTTTCCTCGTACTCTGCCTCTGTGTGCTGCCCAGTGGTAGAAGAAGTACTCAGATCTTTTATGTAAGTAACTGTAGTGATATAACTACTGAAGTAGTAATAGTGCAAAAATGCTCTGTAACAAGAAGAAATCCTGCTTTCCAAGAGCTCCAGTGTGTAGAATTTCGTGGAATGTGCAGAAACGGAATATAATATTCACAAGTTTGTTTTCTTAAATGTATGTTTATGTTGTGTAAAAAGCAAATAAACCAACCTTAGGACTTTGTATAGCAGGTGATTTTTAGTGATAATTCAAAAGTTAAAGTATAGGAGTGTAAGAGTACACAAAAGTCATGGTTCAGCTCACACCTTGGTTCAGACCTCACGGTTTGGTATGAGTTCGGTACAAAAATGTAATCATAGCATTAGTCTCCTTTCACATCTTTATTTTTGCTCCCTAGCTCATGTGAGAAGAACACTGTTGACACGTGCATTCGTCACAGCTCACCGTAGGTGATTTATTGAAACAAAACGATCCACACAGGGTGTTTTATTTTGAAAACTGACCGGATTTGCTGCTGTGTTCTTGACTTCCTGTGTGCACCACGACTGAGCTAGCCTCTACCTTTGCTTGTTGCTGCTGAAATGGTGGATAAATTGTTTTTAGCTTCACACGACCTCTGCAAAATGACTCGTTTCACTATCAGAATTTAATCCAGGCGCTTTGGAGAGTGTAGAGAAGCTTCACGATGACAAGATTTTAAAGATGCATTTGGGTTTACTACGTTAGCTCAGTCAGCATTTGCTAAACTTGCTGAAGGCTTACCGCTGCTCAAGGTTTCCTTGTGTGTATGTGACATTGCTTCCGCGTTATGGTCATCAGTCTTAATACATTACACTATGTATAATTATACCAGGTATTCTCAGAATCATTCTGTGCACCCTAGCTATCATGAGTGTACCATACGGTTCAATACAAAAGATGAATTGTTACACCCCTACTAAAGTACAAATAAATCAACTACTGATGGTAAAATCTGATCAGGAAATGATTTTACCTCTAATCAGTATAAGCCATGTTTTTATGCATATCATTTGAGTGCATAGACTATGAAAGTTACTATGGGTATTTTTTTATTAAAGGTCATAAGCTGGTTAAGCTGCTGCGCTTGTATCGTGCCCCGTGTAGCTTCATAGTCAATTCATGAAGTCCATTACAAAGTGTGACAGCTATCGCACGGCAATAAGTCCTGTATAATTCCTGTGCAGTGTGGCATAAACATCTCGGTTACTGAAATTTGGTTTAGCCATGTGGGTTCAGATAATGTGCTGATTATGCAGGACCATCATCAAAATTGCCCAGTCCACATGTTACTGTCTGTTTGTATTTCCCTTGGTCTGAACCAAATGTGTAAAAACACCCTCAGTTACATTCCACTGCTGGCACTGCCCCGCCCACTCTGGCTTAGAATGAAGTCAGCCACAAAAACTCAAACACCAAACAATGGAAAATGTTCGGCTACCCCGTCCTATGCTGTCTTTAAATTCACCTTAGACGACACAGCAGCGCAGACCAGGAAGGGCAGTGCGCTGGCATGTTATCACTGATGCAGGATTGCCAAAAACGCGTCTGACAGTTTTGCTGGAATGTTTGTTTCGTGGATGTGAGAGGCCACCAAAGATAACGAGACAGAGGTTTTGTGGAAAATGTGAATTTTTTTAACACCTATATTTATATCTACTGTGTGTGCTGAGAGAAAACATGCATTGAGAGCAACCAAAACGCATATGATTAACTACTCAAACACTTGAATTATTTAAGACCTATATATAAGTATATCAATAATTTACTTCTTTACTTCAGGCTGTCGGCCATAATAGTATTCAATATTTTTGCACGAAATGCTTCCGCATTGTTTGCATTAATAATTTTCATTTACTCAAATAAAACAGTGCATTCAGGATCCCTATTTTTTCTGATGCATTTTTCGTATTTTAGTATTGCTAAGCTAAAGCAAAAGATTTAACTATGTTTTTCTGAATAAAGCACAGTCTTCAACATTGTAAATGACTATTCTTCTTCAGGCTATCGGTAATATATTTTAAGTCTTTAAAAATCCGCTATAGGGCTACCTCTTACACAAACAGTAAAATCCCTTTTAGTTTGCAGATGGTATTAAAGATCAAATCCCTGCAATGATAAACATGACCTTTAAATGGAACCAGGGCACCGCGCACTTCCTATCCAACAAAAAGCTTTACATCAAGAAAAGTTCACCTTAGGGCATTCAGTGTTAAGCCCAGAAGACACACCCGTTGTACGGTATGTAAAAAGAGCTGGTTGTGATTTGTCACAAGAATCTGCCAGTGTTTTGTCTGCACAGAGATATGAAAGCCAAGGCAACCAGCAATACAACAGCTGGGAAGACCTTGGATCAAAGCGTGTGTTATTTAACAGTTGCAATAACTTCCATGTTTGGAAGTATGGCTCCTGCTTGGCCAACAATGTACAATAAACTGCAGAGGTGTACAGTACTGTTGTACTCTTAGACAGCCTTTCCTAATAAAAGCTGCCAAGAAAGTTATATTTTGTCGTGTTCGGCTCTACATGTCCCTTGTACTCAGATCTGTGCCACAGAGATCTGCCCAATCAATCCCTGGCAAAATCACTGGAGAGTGACAGACGAGTGTTGATACGTAGCAGCTGACTAGCAGGAGACAGAAATTGACCTGAGGGCCATTATGGCAGAGTTCACTTGGCTGGCGTCACGCTTCAGAAAACAATTCTACACTTTGTTGAACCGGCTGAGTCAATGAACTTGAGCCCTGTGAAGTGAAATTGAGCAGATAGGTTGGCTTTGTAGCTTCAGGCTGATGCTATCGGCTGCCACCCGGCCAAATAAGCCACCCCAGATCCTGAATTATTCTGACCTGCTGGTACTCATGGTAACAATTATGTGTAACCCGGATAGAAATTAACACCCTCTGCTTACCAGAATGCTCATATCAGTGTGAGATATTTTCACTCATCTTTCACTGACTTTAAATGTTCGCTTGTGCTTAATGAAATGTTCCAGTTAGACTTTAACATCCCTCAAGCATGTGCTGTGATCTTATTTAATGAGGTTCTTTAAATTGAGTCATAAATACCAGAACAGACCACTCCTCTCTGTGCTCTGTCTGTGGCCTCTCATAGGAAAGTGGGTGGGGTTTGGTTGTCAGTGGCGGTTAGCCGCACAGCTGGGGCTCTGCCTGATTCGGGTATGACTGCAGACTTGGTCCCATGCAGAGGGTCATGTCTCTGTTTGTAAT
This sequence comes from Naso annulatus, assembly GCA_029783625.1. Taxonomy (NCBI): domain Eukaryota; kingdom Metazoa; phylum Chordata; class Actinopteri; order Acanthuriformes; family Acanthuridae; genus Naso; species Naso annulatus. Next base: position 13,445,191 of record JAPZDX010000020.1, on the reverse strand, counting down.
TGAGCCTTTCCTTCTCTCTCCCACAGTATCTCCTAATTACTGCATTATGAGAAGAAGTCCTGAAATGGCAGGGTAACATCTCATCTGACTGTCAAGTTTATTTAGCTTCCCCCTCTGTCGGGACTTAGCCAGCAGACTGCAAATCTAACTTGTGCGATATGAACAGGGAGATAGTTTTTTTATGCAGGACATGAAATAGATTCATATTGGCCCTGTTCAGACTGCATGCAAACACAATTAGTTCCCCAAATTGTATTTTTAAGACCGAGTGTCCGCACTTTCATTTGCAAGTGATCAGATCGAATTTGTTGCGCTGTGTCCGTGCATCACAGCTCTGTGCCGACCTATCTGCATGGTAACGGCGAAGGCATCATGACGTGTGCTGGTGTTGCAGCTCTCTAATGCGGAAGTTCAATGAAAGGAAAATAGAGACACATCTCGCTATCCAAACACTTGCTTTGCTTTTTTGACAGACTCAGGGATGGAAGACTAATGAATATCAAGATGTTCCGTGCTGCAGTCACGGTGGGCTTCGCTGTGCAGGGAAAGCTTTGGCACCATCCATAAATCAGTGACTGCTGGTAGAACGCTGTCCTTGTAACATTTGATGATGAAAGGTGGCGTGAATGCGCCGCTGGATGTCTAGCACCCTGTCTTGTCAGTCAAGATACTCCTTTCAGACGCCCAAAATCCATGGAATGATGCAAAAGACATGCTGGTATCCCATCTGAACGAGCAGAGCCGGTCGGATTAAAGACGCATGTGTACAAATCGTATTTGAAGTGGACTTCAAAACACCTCCAAATGTGACTTTGGTATAATTTACAAAAATAGGATGTCTTTCTTTTTTTTTTTTGTCGTTCAGACTATCAAAAAAGCAATCAGGATACAATCTGAAGATGCAAAAAAATCAGATTTGGACTGGCAATGTGAACATGGCCGTAGTCACATGCTTGCAGGGATGAAGTCCTCCCAACATTTAGTTGCAGGAAAACAACTCCAAGAAAACAGCCTGCAGTGTAAAACCCAGCGTTTGGTCTTTCGTGCCGTGCCGTAAAAACATAGGGACTTGTGTTTTTGAGTCTATGGACTAAACACCCCTTGTTTTTAAGTTATTTTCAAGGGAGGAAATTTAATTTTTCTGCCTTCCATTAAAAGCAGCAGCTTTCCTCAAGTGACCCGAGGGAGCATGTGTTCATTCAGGTATATGCAGCAGCCTTCTCTGAGAAGGATTGAATGGGGTTTACAAACAAAATCCCACTTGAGACTCTTTTCTTATTCTTGTGTATGTTGTGCCAAGATTAACCTGTCAGTATGTAGGGATTTTTGAAGGCGTACTTGTTTTCATTAGTTACTGTTCCAAAGACGAGAGTTGGATCCTTGGGTTGTGTCATTGTAGTCAGATTACATGTAATAGACAGATTTTAAATGACCATCTAATGTTCTGAAAACAATGTCGTCATTCATCAAATTATGTAACGTCCTAAGCCTTTAATACTACATGTTCTCCATGTTTGAGTTGATAGGCTCTTTTTTTGTGTAATAAAGGGCTGTGACACTGACATAGCTTATCTATTGACAGAAGTTCTGAATGCCAAATCCCCTGTCAATCACTTGTAACGAGAGCAGAGAAACAGTCTTTGAGAGCTGACATGGCGTGCCGTTGCCACAGGAAACTCGTCCAAACATGAGACCCATATTTTGCAATATTTCTGCAGGGTGGTTACTCACTTTGTCATGTACCAAAGCATATTGTTTGTTTGGGCTTTTATTCAAAATATCTTACCATGCAGTGACTACATTTATAATCGGGGGTGGCTAAAGTCCTAAACAAACACCGTCACTACGGAGTGCTTGTGCTCTGTTTTATGAAGTCAGTGTCTTCAACGGCAAAGACTTTGCTTAAAAATGTTTGCATCAAATAAAAAATGAAAAACTGCATAAAACACTAAATAAATGTACACAGGACTAGGGATGGCTCAATAACACTTTTTCATATCCGATACCGATAAGACCATATTAAGTATCTGCTGATACTGACAATCAGATACAGCCTTTTCCCCTCTCTTAAACAACAAAGCTAAAGATAATACATCTGTATGGAAGCACTGTGCGTAACCTTGCCATTTAAATTAGTCCTCTGACACACACTGCTCGTCTGTGTTGTGCTAACATCTTTCTTTAAGGCATGTCGTGCATAGTTTAAGTATTTATGAGAGAGTTTAGGCTAATAAATGGGATCGGATTATACATTTTCCCCTTCTCTGATATTTGATCCAGTGCTTTTGGCCAACATCAGACCAATACGGATACTGAATATTGTGCCGGCTCGTCATGACACAGAACTAAGAAAATCCTAAACATGTCTTGATGATGTGACATGTTTCATTTGTTTACAAAGAGAATGTAACAGAAAAAGAGAAATATAATTTGTCTTACCTACGTTTTCTTTTATCCTGCATTTTTTTCTTGACCTGTGCAAACTTGGCCAGCAGTCTGATACAATTTTAGCCCCTTAAGTAGTTTTTAGAGTGAACAGTTAAGGGAATTCTACGTATCTAGTCAAGGTAAATCAGACTGGGGAACCTATTATTCTGGGACTGGGGATTAGAAGTCACCTCAAACACTCACCTAATATCTGTCTGATGCACTTTCAGGAGTGAAGCAAACAGTGGATAAACAGTGGCCTTAGGTCAAGGCCTTGCTGGGCTTTTTCTAAATTTTACCTCTGATCATCACTAACTTGCCTTAAGGTCAAGTGCAGTCACGTGCACATCAGTCGAATTGAAAGATACCCTAAGTGCCCAGAACAAATCCTAAATCAATGCCTAGTGTCATGTTTTCTAGCATCACTTGAGGCTGTAGGTCAGCCAGTTAAAGCGAAGCAATAAGAACTTACCAACATTTTCCCCTTTACCTTTTCACTCATCACGGAGCTCGTTTGACTGAAGTCACTTAAATATTTGCTTCCAGCAGTGATGCTAGTTCCAACTGGTGAAGTCGGGCAAATTTTTTAAGGCTGGAAAATTTCAGAATGCAAGCTGTGCTGTGTAAAAACAACTAGTATCATAACTAACCATGTGATCTATGCTTGGTAATGTCTACAATAGTTAATAGTAACCAATAGTTTTATTTGTCAATACTGGTTTTGTCTAAAAAAAAATAAATAAATGCCATTAAAAATCAAAGAGGACTTAAATGTCATCAAACATTAAATATCTTGTTTTGCTCTACCAACAGTAAAAAAAAAGAAGAAAGTAATCAGTTCACTGTAATATTAGAAGTAAAGTGTCAAATCTGCATTTTTGTTGGTTGCCTGTCGCCTTACCTCCTAAAATAATTGTAAAGTCAGTGGGATGGTACTTTTTTGCATGTCAAGTTTTGTTGTTTTTTTCAGTCTTGGTTTGCACTGAGTGATGGCTTGTTTCATAGGCCATCTTAATTTGCCCAGTGTATTTGATGTCATGTTACTGTGTTTGTCAACAGTTTTTTTTTTTTGGCTTTTGGTGATACTGTGAATCAACTTGGAGCATTATATGAGAATAATAGTTCTCTGTGTCTGTGTAAAGCAAACCTGGTGTGGTTTAAGATGGGACAGTAAATTACTGTGGACAGAGTGGCCCACAGTCTCCCTTTTGTTGCACTTACGGATAGTGAACATTGTCTCATTGACTCTGGTAAAATACTCGAACAAATAAATCCTGAAGTCCTCTGTGGGCTTTGCTCTAAAACTGCTGAACACTGTCAGTGTGTGAGGAGCTCAGCAGGCTTGCCTGCAGTGACACAGGCACGACAGCACCGAGAGGCAGAAGTCATTTTTTGTGGCCCTGTTTGAATTATTATTTTCGTCTTATTCCCAGGAAAGCTGCCTTTACCAGGCAGTCTTCTCCAGTAACTCAAACTATGTTTGACAGTCTGAAATGGTTGGTACCTTAATTTGCAAGCCTGCAAATTGACTGGCTGACTGTACATCTGTTGTGAAATATTCTGCTGGATCTACTCTTATTGAGTAAAAACACTGATGGCAAGATTGTTTTATCGCCCAGCTCTAAAATAAAGCACCGAAAAACACACTTTTTCATTTCAGTCCTACAATTCCTGTTGCAGAGGGTGAGGTTGCTGAAGGGGGTTCAGGTGAGGCGGCAGGTCATGCCACCCCGTTTCCCCTGTCTCTTCTTTCTTTGAATTGCTGCCGGTGGCTCAGCTAATCCTCAGATATCTCTGCTTGTCTCCTCTCTGCCTGACGAGCTCCT
>JAPZDX010000020.1:13386213-13396959 GCA_029783625.1 Naso annulatus | reverse complement strand
GTGATATTGAGGAATAACTCCACTTTAGTGTCAGGCCACACATGTGATTCCCCCTCTTGATGCGACGTCGTTGTTGTTTTACCTTTTCCAGTGATGACTCTTTTACAGGCTTTTGATTGGCCCGTGTGGCCTTACGATTAGGGGTTGTATCGCCACCTGTTGCTTTGACACGTGCTGACAGCCTGCATTTGCGTTTCGATGTGGATGAGATTCATTTAAAATACTTTGGTGCAGATGGGAATTTGTTTTAATCCGTGGGAGGAAGCAAAAATTGTTTTAAAAAATACCCATGCACATGTGGACAAGTTCATTACGAACAGCAGACGTCCTCATGTGCACCACAGTGTGATGATGAGGTTATGTAACGTGACATTAGCATTTTTACACTGATCTTATCATTGACAAGAGGGTCCAGACTTGTTTTGTAAAGTGTGTCAGGCTAGTTTATACCTACTAGCAAAGCTTGTGTGTGAATGTTAAGGTTACAAGATGATGTTTTCTCCATGTCGTTATTGTTCAGGTTCTGAGGGTGCAGCTGTTTCACATGAAAAATCTCTTCAAGACCTGTCGCTTGGCTAAAGAGTAAGACACCTGCTTGTGTTTGTTTCTCAGCTTTGCAATTATTAAAAATCTTTGTGCACAAAGTGTGACACCACCTTTGGGTGTGTGTGTGTCTCATAGGGTGCTGGACCAGTTCGACAGCCTGCCAGGTCACCTGACAGAGGACCTTCACCTCTTCTCTCTTAATGACCTCACTGCTGTGCGTAATGGTGATCTGGCCCCTCGAATGAAAGAGCTGCTGAAACTTGGTACCATGCACGTAGCTGCCTGTGTGGTAAGATAACCATTCTCTTTAAACTTGGAGTGTCTATCCAGTTAATTTATTTCAGTGATAAAACACACACATTAAACATGAAGTAAGCTTTCCTACAGGATCAGGAACTGTTAATTAAATGTCTGCTTTCTGTATCGCTTTTGCATCCATCTCCTCCAGCTGTGCCAGGCGAAGGGCTTCGTGTGTGAGTTCTGCGGCAACGAGAAAGACATCATCTTCCCCTTCCAGCTTAACAAGTGCCAGCGCTGCGAAGGTGAGCCCTCTCTGCTGGTGGCAGGCCTGGGTGGCTCAAGAGCCCCCTCCCCCCGCCCCTCTGTACCACATACCTGGAGAGACTGGAAGATCTCCAAACCTCGTAGGCTGGCAAGGGAACTCTCCAAAGACAGGAGGGAGGGGGAGGGAGGGGAGGGAGGGGAGGAGGGTTTGGAGCCAGATGTGAATCAGGGGGCGAAGAGCGGGAAGGAACGGGGTGACACAACAGAGGAGGGACAGGGTAAAAGGGGGATATTTCAAGCTTTTACACCCGGAAAACTGGTGAAAGCTTTTTCCCGAAATAAAGGCAGTGAGGAAGAGCAGGAGATGAAAGGAGGGACAGAGTCAGAGGAGGAGGAAGAGTCAAAGTGTGATAAAAGATTAGAGGAGGAAGGAAATGGTCAACATGGGGGGGAATATAGCAGAGAAAGGGTTAATAATAAAGAAAGGGGAGATGTGCTTTCAAAAAAGGAAAAAGTCAACTTATTCAAAGTTCTTCACATAGACAGATTGAAGAAGAGCATCTCTAAAGGGGACAGCAAGGACAGTGAAGGTGAAACATGGAGCAGCATGGAAAGCCTTGATGATTTAGGACAAGAGAGGAAAGGACGCTGGAGGGTATCAGGGTTGACGAGTCTGACAAAGAGTTTCTCAAAAAGAGGGACAGAGGATGAAGGGAAAGCAGAGGTGAAAGAGGAAGAAAAAGGATTATTGGAGAGAGGGACCGGAACTGAAGAGGAAGAAGAAGACAGGATGGAGGCTAAAGACAATGAAATTTCTGACAAAGGCCAAACCACTGGAACGGAAAAACCTGATGAGAAAAATGTGGACAAATTTACACTCATGAAAATGTTAAAGCCTCATCAGCTTTCGGCTGTTTTCTTCAGCGGGAAAACCAGAAGAGAAGAGGTCAGAAGTGAAGACAGTGATGGAAAAAAGGAAGTGGATACAGAGGAGGAGGAGCCAGCTGTCAGTACGAAGAATAACTGGAGAGGTCGTAAAACTCGCAAAGCCAGGAGATTAACCAGAGGCAGGAAGATCAGGGAAGGGACAGAAAAAGAGAGCAGGACAGAGGGTGGAGAGAGTGCAGAGATGAATGACGGGTTCGATTGTACTGAAAAAGGTGCAGGACAAGAGTAAGAACAATGTAAACATAAGTAGTACGTCAAGCTGCAAAGGGTAAGAAAGTCAAATCCCAAGTTACATTTCGCTAAACTGCTGAATGTGTAATATTTGATGGCTCTGCTGGATGAAACAATAGCTCGTGTTTGCCCAGATAATGATTACTGATGACTTCGGGATTTGCTGATCTTAAATAATGACATCAAGAAAGTCCACACCTGTTTCACATGTTAATAGCAGAGTTTACAGTCTGCACATTTCAAGTACTTTGTTGTTGGGCTGCACTATTGCAAGCACAATCACAATTCTCAATTTTCTAGCAAATTAGACTTTTTTGACATGTAATTTTACTCAACAGTGAATAGTTAAATATGTAAAAGGCAGATAATAGATCAGAATATCAATTTCATGACTTCGTGGTAGTGTCATGCTAAAGCCAGCAGCTTCTTAGCTTAGCCTAAAGATTTTTAAAAATGATTAACTGTGCAGTCCCTTCCGTATATTTCTTCCTGACTCTCAAATGCTCTTTCTACCATCTGTTGGTCTGAAACATTTTGCACACTTTCCTTCTGTTCTCTTGTGGCACTAAGTTCCTTGCACTAAAGTGGTGTTGGTATTTCCTGGCTTTTTGCTGCTGATGTTAGCACAGTTGCACAGCTGGTGGAGGTTGAGGGGGTGAGCGGGGCTGAGGTTAGACATTTGGCGGCTGTGTGGTGGTGGACGTCTTCGGCTTCGACCTGAGGTGTTGCCGTGTGAAGCTTTCTTCAGCAGTTTAGTTTCCTGTCTGAAGCTCTGAGCTCTGTGCCGCTTTGCTCTTGGCCACACGGATGGCATCGCATGCAAAGTGTTATGTCACTCATATACGTTTACATTTCAGTTTGTTTTGGTCATGAATATCAGTTTGGACATTTGTAAGAGTTGTTACATATGACCCTCTTGAGCCAGTGGTGGAGTCTTACTTCATTCCAACCGATAACTACGTAAACTGATTTCACTGAGCAGTTCCTCTTCAGAAGCTGTTTTGTTTCAATGTTGACTCTTCCTCCTGCTTAGAGGAAGGATTGCCTGTTGTTTTGCTGCCTCATCTGTGATTGTTTATAAGCAATTTTCTTTTTATTCACATTTTTATTGAAGGAAGAATGACCTATTGTGTGAGGTGACTGACTGAGAAATGTCAGAATGAATGTATAATTTATGCTTTTAGTTGTTTTTACATCTGCCTGATATTATTTAAGCTTCATATGAACATGAAATAAACACCATTTTTAAATTTGAGTTGCCTGTCATTTTACTACAACTTTATGATTTTATTACATTTTTTTTTTTAAACAAAATCTTCTCAGACATGGATCTCAGGCATAAATATATGTTGGAGATGATTAGGGAGGACTCTGAAGAGTTTTTGAAGCGCTCAGGTGGGCTCTTTTGGAAGAATGGGATGTGTTTGAACAGGTTCAGGGTGTGGTATGTGTTTCCCAGGATATCAGCTTCCTCTCATACCTGCTTCCTCTGGCCTTCTTCCCTTACTGCCTTTCACTCCTGCGTCTTTTATACTCCTCTTCTCACCCTGCCTCCCTCTGGTCTAACTGTGATTGGCTGTTCCGTTGAATCATCCCCTCCTCCTCCTCAGTGAACTGGTTCAACAGGTTAACGTTTGTGAACCTTCAGCATTGTTTGGTTTTGCAGATGGGACCTGTTAATACTGTTATCTCCCTCTGGTGAGATAACACACTTGTGCTGTAAATGCTTTCAAGTGTCATATCATTGATTCTTTGTTTTTCTCCTGTTTTCTCCTCCTCCTCCTCAGAGTGCCACGCATGTTACCACCGTAGCTGCTGCCGCGCAGGTAAAGACTGTCCTCGATGTCAGCGGCGGGCAGAGCGGAGAGAGAGTATGGCACGCAAAAACATGGAGGAACAGGAGGATGAAGGAGGTGGGACCTAGTGCTGTTAACCCAAGACTGTGAGATGAACGAAGAGTAGCACAATGAGACCATGATTGTAGTGACTTGCCGCCTCTCATTCCGTTCCAGTCCTCTCAGACCTGGGTGACAGTAATGTCTGCAAAACAGAGGTTTTCATCTCAACAGCTTGCCAGATGTGCAGGTTTCAGAACATCAGGGCATCAGTTATATTGGTTTCATTTGAGTGTTCATGGCTAATGTTGATTTTTAGATACATTAAATCTGAGACAGGCCCCTGTAGACATGCACTTTATGGTTAGCAGGTAGTTTTTAATGTCAAATTTGAGCTGATGACTGAGTCAGTTTTCCATTAAATTTTGAGACATATACAGAGAAAGGTACAGAAGCTCTGAGAGGCAAGTGGGAAAAAAAAAAAAAATCATGCGATCATTTTTTAAAGTCTCATCTAAATTGTTCTTTCATATGACTTAAGAATGGATAAAAAAGGTTTGCCGAGATCATCTTTGTTTTTCTCCTCTGGTAAACCTTTTTCCCCCAACTGTTTTAAACACAAGTAAAAAGAAAGACCTTCTCCTGCACTTGTTCTAAAGTTTGTCCTCCCAAAACTTTTTTTTTCACCTGCTCTCAGTTTGTAAACACAGGAGAGAAAACAAATTAGATCAGACTTAGAAAGTGGATCACCAGAAATAGTTTTTTTCCCTCTCAAAGCTTCGGTTGGATGGCTCAGGCCCCACAACATACTGATTTCTTTAAGGAAGCAAAACTTTAAAACACTGCGACTTTTTTTTTTTTCCTAATCTTGACCTGTATTCTCATAATTTAAGTCCCGAAGTTATAATTAAATTGAATTTCCTTGTGCATAACAAATAATACTGTAGGATTTGAACATTTTACACTTTGGCGACACCTGGTGGCAGTATAAAAAAGTCATTGAAGCAGATTTCAATCACTTTGGCTGCAAAACCAATTTTAGGATGAACTGTTTTTGCAACCAGGTATCCCACTTGTCTTCCTTTGTCATTTTTCTTTTTTCCTCCGCCGTTTTTGAGCAGTGCTGCAGGCATCAACACTGAAAATCAGCACTGGAGTGTTCTGTATCTGAGTGTGAATGACAAAACCCTCTGTGGTGCTCTACAGGGATGTTTTTGACACAAGCCATGTTGCAGTTAGTTTAACCTTCTTGGCACTTTGTTCCTCTGTGGAAAAGCTAATATATTTGAGATTAAACTAGATCAGAAACAAATTATTTGCTCAAATAGTTGTACCCGGGTTTGATATTTCTCTTACCTACAAATGGAGCCTCTGGCAATTGCTTTAACTTTGGTGATTTTATCGGCTACTGGCTTAGCTAAAGTTTGTTTTGTGATCTTAAATATTTAAAAAGGATCAAATAGCAAGAAAAAAATTTGTTCTCTTTTTATGATGTTACTCCTTCTCATTGCAAATACTTTATGGATGGAGCATTCATTCCTTTTTTGTTGAGGTTTTTATTTTAATTTGAAAATTTCAATGATATTTAACTCAACCTTTCCCCCCCTACGCTCCGTACTTTGTTGTTTAAATATATTTTGGCCTCGCTATGTGCCTCTGGGACCAATGAGCTTAGACTTATGGAGCTGGTGGAGTTACATTGGCTAATTTATAGAAGGACTGGGATGCATAGAGGGGTTTCAGAATCAGTATTGCAAACATTTTAAATGAAACTGCTCGCTATCTGTGGGCTGCTTTGAGTGTGTGTGTGTGTGTTTGTGTGAATACTGCGAAAAGCTGTGTGAATAACTGCGTGTGTGTGTGTGTGGACGCACATGTCTACCTGCTGTACATGCAGCCATGCACTAATGGTTTGCACCAGCCTAATCAGCACTTGCCTGTTTTCTAATGTCAAAGGTCTTTGAATAAGAGAGAGAGAGAGTGAAGTTATTGCACTGATCCTGTCAATGTTTAAGAGGCAGGTTAGGATGTCACTGTTTGTGGGGATTTTTTTTTCAGTGTTCGTTTTTAAGAACATGAACTTTCCACATGAAAAGTTTCTTTCATGAAGCTTCTGTCACCTGGGTTGCACTTTATTGTGAGTCCAAAATAAAATTGCCTCTTTGACTGAAAATCTTGAAAAACTCTGAAAACATCTGGAATTTTCAGATAGCAGTTGTTTTTCTTTCTTGCACTTGTAATCATTTGGTGACTCCTTAAATTTATCTCTGGACCTCTTAGGTTCAGAATCACTTATCAAGTATATACGTTTTAGAGACACTGTTTTACCTGTTATGGCTTAGCTGGACTTTTTAAAAAATGGCTGATTTGTCTCTAGGAGTTACTGTAATCTTAAATGTCTAATTAGCGGCTCTGTATTGAATTAAAGTAACAACCAGAGTATGTTGGTTAAAAAATGAATACATGAAATTGTTAGTTATTAGATTTAGAATTAAATGGTTTGCACTCAATTTTAGTACCAAACTATTAATGGACTAATATCCAGAGGACATAACACCCTTAACAGAATTTGCTTCGTGTGTACAACCCCTCATGAGGTGAACACACTCTTATGAGATACTATTTAAAGCAATAAATGTGATAGTCACGTCCCCAAGCCCCGACAGACAAACATCAGACAAACTGCACCGTGTCTTTAGTTTTAACCAGGCTGCTTTTAAACGAAATGAAGTGACCACTGAGGCGCCTCCTCAGCGCAGCAGACTGTTTATCCTTGGACTGCCTTTAACAGGGAGGCTTGCTGAGGGTAAAAGTGTACTACTACAGAATAAAGTGTGTATTAATAAAAATGTTAATTTTTATTAATGATTTATTATTTGTGTTTGTCTTTGTTCTGTAATTATGTTGATAATAAAATATTGGCTGGACTGTTAATGAGGGTTATTGTTTTTGTGTGCTAATAGAAAAGCTAAGTCAACTTGACAATTTTTAAATAACTAATGCTAAACTGAAGCTAGGTTGCTGCTAACAGTAATACTATAGATTTATCTCCTGTTTAGGCTCAGGATTAATTGTTCGATCTATGAAACCTAATCACAATTTCTAACCAAGAGCAGTCAACAGTCCAACACCCTAAGAAATTGACTCTCTTTGATGTAAAACAAAGAAAATGAGCATATTCTCTCATTTGAGAACCTGAACAAAGCGGATGTTCAGCATGCTGTTTAAAGCGTGAGCAATTAGTTGATTATGAACATGGATACAAATTGATTGGCTGATCCATTAATTGAGCAATCATTTTAGCTCTTAATTAGCGCTTACAGCATTGGCCTTTGGCAAAATCCACTGTACAGGTAAAAGGTGACAACTCATCAGATTTTACAAGATCTATAGAGAAAAAACCCCCAATACATTATAAGTAACCTCAATCAGTAATTACTACATGTACAATGTGTGGAACAGTGAGAATACATTGAAAGTGATGCTCTACCAAGTAAAAGTTGTGCTTTCAAAATTCTATGTCAATAAAAATACACAAGCATCGAAGTATGCTTTGAGTACTCATCTAGAAAAAAAAAATATAGCTGTTAAATTCACCCTGTGGGATCAATAACATCTTGTCTTGACCTATGAATACCTATGAATTACAAAATGTGCCTCTGAATTATAGTGGAGTAAAAGTATAAAGTGGTTGATAACAGGCCTGGGCAATAGAGCTCTGAAACGATCACGATAGTCAAATTTTATGTTGGTCGATATCGATTATTGATCATGTAGGTTGTGACTGATGACCTGTACACTCTAAGGGATGGGAGCAGCTAAGGTGATAAAATGAGTAAATATCACAATATTTTTGACCACGTATCTCGACACTGAGACAGCATTTTAAGGACGACTATTGGTTATTTCACAAAATGTTAACCCGATGACATTTTTTGATAATAATAATAGTAATATGGATAAGTGGATAAAGAGTCATTATAAGAACAACAAAAACAGTCTGGTAAGTTCAGAAAATCACATCACTTTACTGTAATAAAGCCTTTTCAACCAGGAAAGACAACAATCACGCCATGTCATGATATAACGATATCCAAAATCTGTAACGATATCTCGTCTCATATCACGATATGATACAATATCGATATATTGTCCAGGCCTAGTTGGTAATAGAAATATTCATAATTTTGTTTAAGTGCACCTTTCTACCACTGATAAAGCAGTAATCTTTGTTATAAGATCAATAAAGTAACATCTAACTGGTGTTGCACAGACTATATTCAGCAATGACTTGTGCAGGAACACTAATTGACCACAAAGAGCACCAACCCCATTAATCACAATGAAATTAAGGTTCTCTTGAGACACTTGTGATACAAGGTTATTTGGACAGTTTTGGAAACCTATCTGACTATATGTAACAGGCAACATTCTATGATCATGTGGTTTCCTCTCTTAAAAAGACTTAACCAGTGGCATCATCTAGTGGACATAATATGAAATTCTCAATATTTTAGTCACAGTGGTACCACAGTGACTTTGATAAACAAAAAAACCCTAAGCCGCTGAGAGGCTGCTGTACCGGGCACTTAACCAAGTTACACTTCTTGTGCTGCACGTGTGTGTGTGTGTGTGTGTCCATACACAATGAGATTTATTTGCGACCCAAAGGAACATATTTTCTGCGAGCAGCCCTCTGGTTAAATCATGCAGCATAGGAGTTGTTCGAGACCCAGATACTAATGATGGTGATGAAGCTGACAGAGATGAAGACAACATACAAGCCAAACAGCAGACGGTCGACCACTAGCCCGATCATTTGCCATTCCTGTGAGGTTTGACTCCCCTGGAAGTGTTTGTCCATCTGGAGGCGGATGGCCATGAGATCTCTGCTCAGCTTCCTTAGTTCATCCAGCACAGGCTCTGGAGGGACCATAGGCGGTTTCACTGGAGTTGTGTTGCTCTCAAGATTACTGGCCGAGATGCTGGTGATTCCGGAATCCATTGCTGTTTGTATTATAAACAAAGAATGGCTGATTTAAACTCTTAAACATTGAAAATTGCTACTCAGTTATCTGTGAAAAATATTTATTTCTTATCGGCTGGTTCAAGTCCATTCAAATTTATCATCAGGGCACCATAAATAAAGCTTAAGTGTACTACTAAAGCATAACCATTTCCCTGCAAAATTCATAAACGTACCTCTAGCAGAGGGGTTGAGGTAGACTGTGATTCTGTTGCTCTTTTTCTTTGGAGGGAGACAAACGACAACAGCTAGATATTGAAGCACAAGGATACTGAGCCAGTGAGGCACTGCGCTGTACTGGTTGGAGCTGAACTGGATGTTGGTGATAAACACTGTCTCCAACAGGCTGGCCACCATCAGAGCGAGACTGAGGGAGAAGAAAGCATCTGCCAGAAACAACAACAAAAACAAATAAGACTCAGTACATATTTCATCAAGTACTGGATAGGAAGTATGAGGTGATAAGCATTTTTTAAGTACTAATTACATAGGGGTACATACTTGTATTCAGGGTACCAAGGGGTGCTTAGTAGTACCTAGGGAAACTAAGGTGGTACCATAGGGAGCACTTATGGGCACCAAGAGGGTAAGTATTCTGTACATACTGTGTGCCTAGTGGGTAAGTGTTTTTTAAGTACTGAGTATAAAGCTGGTACATAGGGATAACGAGAGAACTGTTTCCACCAAGCAATACAGCCTGGTACAGCACTGCATGCAATTATTTGCATTTCAATTGTCAAAAGTTGTGGATGGTACCAAAATGACCTGTCCGTGCTGTTGTACTTTTTGGAACCCTTCCGTTGGGGTACCAACACACTGATTTGGTACCAAAAGGGTGGAGCTAGACTTACTGTGGTCTTTTTATTGCGAAAAAGCAAACAGCTGTTTGCTATGTACCCCTAGGTACTCAGTACTTACAAAATACTTACCCCTCAGGTGCCCTGAAGGTACACAATATGTACAAAATGCTTACCCCCTAGGTACCACCTTAGTACCCCTAGACAACACTAAATACCACTAGGTACTCCACGGTACAATTTAGTACCCTTATGTATCCCATAGGTACCCCTAGGTTCCCTCTTTTAGTACCAGTGCTTAAAAAACACATACTCACAGGCTCTGGTACTACCCCCATGGTACCCCCTTTGTACATCCTATGTACATAGTACGTACAAAATTGTTACTTCTTGCTCTAAAAAGGTAACCAACTTTTGAGGCAAATAACACTTCTGCCACTACTACAATTCCTGCTGCTGACCCTGATGGTGAGCCGGCCGAATCAGCAAACCAAAACACATAATCAAACTTCCTGCTTTTTTTTTAAGTTCAACTGCTGCATCTCTTTCCAGACATTGTTCTTTAGTGTAGTGTTAGGCTACTCAAAACCAGATCCTTGAAAATACTTTCAACCAAAGAAATAGTCCCTATCCAAAAATCCTTTCCTCCCTTGTTGACCTTACCATGATATGTTCAGTTGTCTACAGTGCAAGTGTATGTGGAAAAATTAAGCTTATAGCTTCAAAAGCACATGTTCAATTACATAGCATGCTTCAAGTTTTTCTGGAATAAAATAAGTCACAGTATCACAGGTGTTGCCCACTGATGAGAGGTGTTGATTCCCCAGTAACAGGGAGCAGGTCATTCATGATGAGCAGG
>JAPZDX010000020.1:13346088-13356573 GCA_029783625.1 Naso annulatus | reverse complement strand
GTCTTGTAGAAAGTACCTAAAAGCCATACCTGAGTAAAAGTAAAGACACCTCACTGGAAAATGACTTTGGTAAAAGTAAAGGTTGCCTATTAGAATATTACTTGAGGAAAAGTCTTAAAGTAGCTGGTTACTGCACTCAAGTATCAAAAGTACAGTGAATATAAATGTACTTAATTATCAAAGTAAAAATACAAGTAGAAGGTACATGTAACAAGCAGTCTAGTTTGACTTTTTACAAACAGTTTATTCTTAATTTATGTAGCCTCTGTTCTACATACGGACAGAATATCCCAGTCATAGAACAAAATGAAAACAAAGTGATAAAAAGAGGTTCGTTTTTTTAGAAAGCATTCTAAACTTTTTAAACTCCTGTGTGTCTGATTTGAACAAAAGGGGCAAAAGTTAAGCTCAAGCTGTGATCTAACATGATATGCTGCCAAAACAAAACGAAACAAGATCATTGGCTATTAGCCTACCAAATTTTTCCTGGTTTTATTTAGCAATCAGTAACTAAGATGCTTAAGGGAAATGTAATGGAGTAAAAGTTTCTTTGGAAAATGTAGAAAAAATGAAAGTGAAAGTACAGTGATAGACTGCGGTAGTAAAGTAGCGACAGATATCCAAAAAACTACTTAAGCACAGTAACGAAGTATTTCTACTTCGTTACTATAGTCTACAACACTGCTCATCAGTCCTATGTGGACAGACTTAGTAGACGGTTTGGGGAAAATAAAACATAAAAGTCGTTCTTAAACGTTTAGTTGTATCAAATTAACAGTCTAAAGATGTAGCGATTTTTAAACAGTTAGTTTAAACGCAGATGCAACAAACTAACGTCATCACCAGCAGGCAAATCGTATTTATCATACCGGCCTTATGTTGGGCAAACTTATTGCATTTAACGTTAAACAAATAAAACACTGTTCATCGAGTACTCACACCTTTCTTTCCCCTCGTCTTCTTTATTAGACCTGATGACGAACAGCAGTACTTGGTTGTCCAAGCCGTTAGGTGGCGCTGTGGCGAAAAACTAGGGACCTCGAAATGTGGTCCTGAAACTGCGGTCCTGAAGATGCAGCTTCTTCTGCTGCAGAGATGTTGTAGACTACAGACAAAAACATTAGTCATTAGGCTGACTTAATACCTAATAGACTACCTAGTGTAGGCCTATTTAAAGTGTTTCATAACATTGAAGGAGAAATGAGACTGACCGAATGGTTTCCTAATTACAGAAATGCAACACTGCCTGCTGCTGATATGCTATACTACATTTTTCTCTATCCTCTAGGCATTGAAAACACAGCCTATTTTTAATATCTCCACCATATTTTCCTTAATAGTAGGCCAAGTACTTTCTGAAGCATTGCAAAAGATTACATAACATAAATTTAATATAATTGATCTCCTGTCACAGTCATGTCCATAGTAAAATAAATATATTTAAAAAAATCTGCCTCCTTCTTTTGTGCATAATTCAGATTCAACTTTAAGTCCAACTTCAACACACTTCTCTTTGAGAAACTGTGTTATTTTAAACAAGAGATTAATAAAAAAAAGCTTTTTAGAGTTCTGACCTGACCCGAGTCACTTATAGCAGTTTAAAAAACACAAAATAAACCACTGCCACAATTCATTATGTATGTACGGTATGTGTATGCAAACTATTAATTAAAAAGTGATGCTGTGTTTTTGAGAATAGATGCCATAATCACAAAAAATAAAATCTTGGATAGTGATAGACCTGTGTATTGATATTTTCTTACACCTCTATGTGATACTAGGTTGTACTACAAGAGTAAATGTTGCTCAAACCTTTAATGTCATACGGGATAATTATGCAGGTAGTGACTCTATGTAAGCAGCTTATTGTAAAGAATCAATAAAAAGAACATTAAGGTCTAATGTGTCATTAATCTTTGTTTGCAGGTTTAATGTCGAAATAGTGAGTAAGTTAGTGTTATTAGAACGTTGTACCTCAAGGGTCAGTATAATGATAATCTGCGTGTAATGAATCACACCATGTCCAGTCTTTAGGCCCATGTTATTACACATGTAAAGAGAGATAAACAGAGCGCAGCGTCTGTCCCTCTGGCTTTTTGACATAAGAGCAATTGATCTGGAATTCTAAATAGGTAATTTTAACTATTCTTATTTATCTTCTTAAAGACTTAAGGCAAAATCAATGGATTTGTGTTCCTTGATCAGCAGAGGTAGTTGTACGCACATTTATTTACAGAAGATATGTAATACCTGATAAAATATTTGTGGATTGAATAAAACCTTATGGTGTAAAGTGGATAATACTCTACCCTTTCCTTCTGGTTATGATTTAAATTCTACTTTCCTTAACAAACATGTGAATGAGATTTGCATTGTGAGAGTGTATCAGAACAGGGCTATCCCTGCTGCCATAGATTGATCTTGATCTTTAAAGTCAGGAAAAGTCATAATTTGCTCCTAAATCTGAGCATTTTTTTCTTTTTTTTTTCTTTCAGACAAGTGAAGCCAAATGAGACATGCTCTTATTTTGTTGAAATTAAGAGGCCTTGAAAGCAAAGCAGTTTGAAATTATGAGGAAATTTGCAGTGAGCTGGATTCACTGTGTTCTGGACTGATAATTCACATAAAGAAAATGGGATGAAATGATGAAGAAAATAGTGACATTTTAGAAGACGGTGATATCAAAGGTTTTCCTTGTCAAAGAAAGAAAAGTGTGAATCTGAAAGCAGTGTGATTCCTCTGTAACATCAGCAATAAGGATAAGAGAGAGAAAAAAGAAAAAAGGTTTAGGAAATGCTGGGTTTAAGAGCTGATATCTGAGAAACATCTCATAGAAGATGGGTAGGTGCCCTTTAGCAAGACCAACTACTTTAATGTTTTGTTGTTTTGTTTGTGTGTTTTAAGTCAGTTCTTGCATCCCCTTGCCTGATTAAACTATTACAAAAATGTATTTGATGAGCTTCCTTGAAATATTATTAGTTACTTTTCTTTAACTTTTATTTATTCTCATTGTATAATGAATTTTTTTTACAGCTATTTGTATTGTGACTTCCTATATAATTTTCCCCTATTACAAATGTATATTTCTACAATATGATTTTGTTTTAATCCAAAATTTAGTTACTTTTAACATTTATTTGTTTATTCATTTATTTCATTGTTGTTTATTCATTCATTATTCATTTATTTATTTATTCAGGATAAAAAACAAGTTTGTATATATTTGTTTATATAGCCTAGGCCTATATGTTTTTTATGTTTATGTATACTGTTGTTTGGCAATATCATTTGCTCTCTGACATTGTATTGTGTAGCCTTTCTGTATGTGCCTTACCTCCAGCCACATTAAAGTTTTTTTTAATTTCGACCTTTATTCATCAAAATGTACAAAGTCAATTACCAGGAAAAATGTACCGTAGGTTACTCTTATTTTGAAACAGGAAACTCGGAAAAGACGTCGCTATGGTAACGGGTGAAACTCCTGCAAAGATTAGCTTGTTAGCCATCGTCTGCCGCTTTGTATCTTCTGTCTGAATATAGTTAACATTGTTTCGTGGAAATGCGATGGGTGGGTCAGATACGTACCTCATACGACCCAATCATCAGCACAAGTGAGTCAAAAGTGGTTACGTATAATTTCTAGCAGCTGAATTAGCTTTTAGCCGAGTTCCATGCTAACGATATGTGACGTTAGTGTTAGCATTAAGTTAGGCACGATTTAGCTAGGTGTCTCTTGTGTCCTGCCATTTGATAATAGGTTATTTGACAGTAACGTTCAGTTTTGTTGTGTGAGGTGTGTCATTTAACCTAGCTAACGGTTGCTTTAAGGACACAAAAGCGTGACATTTTCAGTCAGAGCCCAATGATGGTAAATTACAACATCATGTTGTTATTTAACTTGTCAACAACTAAAAAAACTAATTAGACTAATAAAAAACCCCGTACCCAAAATTTATTATCAATATTTGACATATTTCTGTAACTCTGTGACAAATGCTGAGAGCTCACTGTGAAATTGAACAGGTTTAAGCCAGCTGTTGTAAAGGAGCATATCCGTGAAACTGTGAGGGAGCGACTCTCTGGGATGCGGTACGACCCAGAGGAAGTCCCGGAGCTGTCCCGGTCACTGGCAGAATGCATTAAGGACAAACTGAAGAGTGAGTGATGCTTTTAACTCAGAAAGAAGTGTTTTTCAAGCACTGTTGGTTGAAAATGATTAGATTAAGGTCTAAAAGTCAGTGTGAAAATGGTTATCCAAATACCCATTTGCACAGAGAGACAACAGAAGAAGACAGTTTAATTACAAAATTCAGATTACTAGTGAAATGGCTTGAGAACTGCATGAACTGCATAGCCAGATGTTAGCTTAATGCACAGCAAAATGCTTCAACAAAAAAAGAACTTAGTGCATTTCTATTAGATTTGTTGCATATCAGCACGGTGACTAGTGGTTAGCACTGTTGTCTCACAGCAAGAGGGTCCTGCTTTTGAAACCAGGTCCTGTCGCCTCATAGTGAGAAGGTCCTGAGTGGGGCAGGGTCTCTCTGTGTGGTGTTTGTATGTTCTCCCTCAGTCTGACTAAGTCCCCTCTGGGGTCTTTTCTTCCTCCCAAAGTCCAAAGACATGCAGGTTAGGTTAGGTTAACTGGTGACCCTAAATTGTCCTTAGGTGTGATTGTGAGCCTGAGTGGTTGTTTTTTGTCTCTATATGTCAGCCCTGTGATGACCCGGTGACTTGTTCAGGGCGTACCTCGCCCTCGTCCAGTGTCAGCTGGGAATGGCTCCAGCCCCATGCGACCCTGCAAAGGATAAGCAGTTACGGATAATGAATGAATGAATGAGTGAATTAATTACTAAATGATTGTTCCTTTGAATTTTTTTTTTTTTGGTACAAGGTGACAGACGAAAGATGCTTTGCTTTTTATTAATTTTGATTAATGTTGCTTGCAGTACAGGACCAGAAAGTCAACAAGTACAATGTGTACAATGTGAACTGAATTTAAAAAAAAAGGTCATCACAAATGATTAACAACAAAATATCTTAAAGTTAAAAAATACCTAATGATTTATTTAAGCAAATGCTACAGTAAGTGTAGAATATTGGTACCCACCACCATACTGTCTCTCCTCTTAAAGCTCCTTTTTTCTTTTTCAACAGCTGCAGGATTTGAAAGATATAAGCTTGTTGTGCAGGTGGTCATCGGAGAACAACGAGGACAAGGAGTCAAGTAAGTGATCATTTGATACTTGTAAACAAAAGGTGCTTTTATAATTTCAAAAACTACTATATTTAGAAGATAGTTTGTTGTCAGACTGCTCCATTCAATGACTGATCTTGAGCTGACACTATAGTTTACTTCTTTCTTATTGTGCTTATGATTTCAAAAAAAAAAAAAAAATATTCATGCAATATTTCAGTTGTAAAAGCTATAAGATGACATTAACCCAGTTCTGCTTTTCACATTTGCACCATCAATGTTACTAAATATCCTGGTAATAACAGATGAGGTCAGGTCAAAGTTGGATGACATAACATTCATACAGACATTTTCTGAAATTAATCATCAGCACTTTCTGCATTCTCTTCTCTTTTTTGTACCAGGATGTCCTCAAGGTGCTTGTGGGATGCTGACACAGACAACTACGCAGAAGATGTTTTCATGAATGTAGGTACCATTGCTCAGGTCACTCGTGTTTTTTCTGTGTCTGTGTGTGTGTGTGTGTGTGTCTGCGGGGCTCTTCTCAGAAATATTTTTCACGGTGACCTGTGTTTATCTCTGCAGGACAGCTTGTTCTGTGTTGTGGCAGTTTTCGGAATCTATTACTACTGAGGACAAGGGGACGGATGACAGAGAGTTGATGTGAGATGAACACCAGAATGAGACTGCTCAGCTCACCATCAGCTTTTCGGGTTTACAGTTGACATCCAGTGTTGATCTGCACTGATACTGTTCTCATGTTAGGATTAAGGATGTGACCAGGTTCTTACTTGGTAAAATGATTATTGTACAGACTGATTCTTCATTTGTGATTAATAAAATTTGTATGCAATATCTAACCTCACCAAGTGTCATACCTGTGATATATCATACCTGTGAGTCCTTTAATGTCTTCAAAGAAGATGTAATGGTGATTGAGGGAATTCTTAGTATAATATTGAGGACTAAGGCTGTCATTTTGCTATCAAATGACTGTAATGTGGTACAATGCATACTTGTACTTCACTCTGTGGTGCCTGTTTTAGCTTCTACAGTAGGGGTCAGTATTTGTCTCTAAATTACAACCTTTTGAAGGCTTGAGGTGCAAACTCAAACAAGATGAAATACAGAAATGCGTGTGATTAATACTTTTCATTCAGTTAAACTGATGTTTAGCTCATATTCATTAGAATAAATAAAGAAATGCCTTGCCACCAATGTGTTTGTTGCAAGTTTGCCAGTGTGAGGCATGAAGAAATCAGCAATTTTCTGGTCACATAAATCTTAAACTTTCAAAATTAAAATCAAATCTGTATTTTCTGTAGTCTCTGTATTTTCATTTCCTCAGACCTGATCTGACCTGATAGCCTTCTCTGACAGATAATTAGGATTGAATCTCAGCGGAAATGTGTTTTAAAATAAATATTCTTTCCTTTTTCTGTCTTTTTCAAGAAGTTGCCTCTGACCCAGTAAAGTCATGGACATCCTTGGACTGAAACTGCTCTGTGATGTTTGCTCCACATGAACATGCCTGTGCTTGCTTCCTATTTATCTGTGCACGCTCTCTGAGAAAAGAGCTTCATTCTCATGTGACATTGGTAGAAAATGCAGCCGTATAGCACAAGAAATATGTAAAAGTTTAAATATTTGTAATAAATACAGACAGATCAGCCTTCCTCACCATTTATTTTATCTTGTCTTGTTGAAAAAGTTCACTGCCAGTCAACAGATGTCCTTTACGTATTCCCATATGGGGTGATTAAGGAGGTGTGTTGACTTTTATGAGTCGCTCATCCCCTGACCCTTAATTGCATTTCCGTCTTAAAGCAGTCAGATGTACCTAGATACTTAATGCCTGTCCTTCAGAAAGTAATCCAGACCTGCTCTGGTTGGAGATGCTTAAGAGATGCAAACAGCAGGAGAAGCCTCTTGGGAATTGCCTTTCCAATCTAAATGTAAGTAAATGTGAAGCTGAGTGACACTGAGTAGATTACTCACCTCGGCCCAGCATGGCTAAATTAATGCAATGGATGGGCTGCTTGAACATTAAAAAAAGCATGGTTACTTTCATGATTTTATTTCATGAATGTTTTCACTTCTATCATACTTCTTTGTGATGGAGTGTCACATGACTCTTGCAGGGCCCTCTGGGATGTCTTCACATCTGTTGAGTCCTTAGAGCTAACAGACTCCCACTGAGATTGAACATCAAAGTGTTATCAAAGACATTTCTTTTTATCAACATTGAAATGCCCTTTCTTCCTGCTATATGTCAATGAAATAACTGTTAACTTAATGAAAGCAATAGTCCACTTAGGTCATTTGCAGGATGGGCTTGATGTGTAATTTTTATTTTAACATTTTCTTAATGGCTAATGACTGTAGCATACATTTATGGGGGTAATTTGGTGTAGCTTACCTACAAACATTACTCACTCCCTTTTCAAGGTCATAGTGTCCTTTCTGCCATATTTTTTTCAAAGGTTTATCAAGATTAACAGGCAGGGTTCAGTAATGGATCTTAGGGTCAGCATCACAGGTTTCATGCTGTGACGCTCTCTTTTACAGCTGCTGCTCCTTTTGAGGATTTGCTTGTAACAAAGGTTATTCATCAAAGGAGACTGCTACAGGAGAAAATGTCACCAGCTCTGGTCTTACTGAAAGCACTGGATGTAAACCAGATGAAGCTTTTAGCATGTGTATATATAGAATTTGTCCAGGTGTCACTGGTGATATCCCTTATAGGATTTTGACCTTGAAAAATTATGCATCTGACCGCTGGACTTTTCAATAAGGTTAGTAAGGCCTTTTTAGTTTTTTTGTTTTTTTTGTTGCTGTGAGCTGATATCTGCTTTATTGCATAAGCAAAAAACAAACAAAAACCAAGGCAGCTAATGTGGCAAATGTTTACTTTCAACAAAAATAATTCCAACCCTGCACTTGTTCCACTTTTTAACCTTTCAAGTGTTAATCTTAAAGTTTTGAACAAACTCAAAAAGGGCCATTAAACACGGGTAATCCATGCTTTTTGTGACGTAAAATGATAGTAAAGGAGAGTGAGTGGCATTTTGATTTTGTAGCTGGACATGAAAGGACATAGCTTAGACAGAATTTTGTAAATTGACTAAACTTTAAAACTGGAAGTAAAAAAAAAAAAAAAAAAATTGAAAAGTTCACCTTCCTTTGATGAAAATACTGATGTGTGCAACTGAGACTTGTGGCCTCTTTTAATACTTGCAGGCTGTCAAGTCGTGTCAAAAGCATGGTGTAAATAGTCAACATGTAATTACCACAACAGTGTTTGTGGCCGTCTACATTTTCATTGCTCAGAATAGGGCAGCGATAATCAAACTCCCTCTTAATAGGTGTATTATAAATCAGCTCTAATTAAAGAACTGCAGGGTTTGCTTGAATGCAGTCATTGCAGTTGTTAGCGTCATTTCCAGACAGCTATTAAGAGCCTGTAGTTAGCATAATTAGAGACGATTAATGGGTGAAAATGTTAATTGGTTGCAGATTGGATGCTCTCATCTTAGCAATTATGGTACACTCCTCTTTCCCTGCAGTCAAAAGGATAATGTTACCAGCATTTTCAGGAAAACTCTCTTACTTATCTATCTCTTACTTGTTGTCACTGAGTGGTTAAAACCGAAAGGTGAAATTATACCCATGATACAAGTACAACAGTCACTTTACAAGTGGCTCCAGTTAGAATTAAGGCGAAGTTCAATGTCATATTTTACCTGCGGATAGCAACACTATACGTATAATGTGCTGTAATTACATTCCACAGAGTGAGTGTGTTTACGTCCTGTTATTCGCAGTTATAAAGCGTATTAATGTGAATATGTCAGGCCGATGAATAGGAGAATATTGTTGTTCTTTAATACTTAGACGAAGTAAAAGTGTTCACATACTTATTGTCAATTTTAATGAAAACTGCAGTGAAACTATTTCTAGTGGAGATTTCTGTATTTAATGTATGTTACTGAGAAGAATATTACCGGCACTTTCTACCACTTACTTTACGGTATCTTCACCCTCAACAATCTCCATCGGAAACTGCACATTCAGTTAATGCTGACCAAATGACAGTAATCAGAGAAATGTTCTCATTCATGTAAAATCACCTAAAATTGAGAGTCGATTTTGTTTTCATTACCTCAGCATGAGTCTTATACCTACAGAGGAAGCAGATCTTCTTTCATGGAGTCAACCATGTCGCACCACCACGTTTACTACAGTAGCCCAGAGTGGACAGTCCAAACACTGGCCATATGAAGGGACTTTTGTGGCATCAGCCCCCCCCCCATCAACACACATGCAAAATTTACGGCCACTGTAGATTCTCTTGCATGATTGGAAGATTAAGGTGAGTGGATGGATATTTAATCATCTACAATCTGGACTTCAAAGCAAGATGTTAATATTAGCGATATTTGCATGCTGCTAGCATGTTAGCATGCCTTTAGGATGTTCTCTAGCATGTTAGCATGCAAACATGAGAGGCAGGGAGAAAGATCAAGAGATGACGCCAAGTGACAACTCAGCAACGGTAATCACAACCAAAACGTTTCTGTGCTGCACATACGTCATAAACCCTTTAATAATGACTTGCTAAAATCAGTTGATGAATGTAAATGTTATCGTGCAGATTATCCTGAAAAACCACAGCTGCTTCTGTATTTGTTTACAGACCAATTGTGTCATTATGGCAGTGGTGTTGACGTACAAGCCGGGGGGTAGCTTGTTTGGGGTCTTTAGAAGTTTAAGCATTAATGAGCACTACCAACGAATGTCCTAAACTGCACATGTAGAGGTGTATTGTGGTGGTGGTGTCACTTATAAATCCATCTTAGTTTTATGTCAGACAGCAACAAAAAGAACCGCTGTGCTTGAGCTTCAGTTAAGTTTTTTTGGGGGGGAATGTCACTTACCGCTGATGCAGGTAAATAAAGTTTAACAGCTAAAAAGATTGCCTATTTTTGTTTCAGAAAATCGTGTCGCTGTCAGACCAAACAGAACTCAGGACCCACAAAATAGACCAGGGACAGGAATCAAAGTCAAAATGTTTAATTGAAAGTCAAAAATGAGTCAAAAATCAGGCAAAGGTACAAAATTGCTAGACAAAAAAAGCACAGCTAAAATACACAAGGGAGGCGGGGAAAACGAGACACAGGTGAAGACAATCAGACAATCACACAGGAGGGAAACTTGTCAGGAAACGGGGAGAAATAACAGACTTGACAAAATAAAACATGAAGTGTATAACTAACTGACTATCTGAC
>JAPZDX010000020.1:13321329-13332086 GCA_029783625.1 Naso annulatus | reverse complement strand
GTGGGTCAGCATGTGTACTACAACAGCGTGTGTGTATGATATTGCTGTCAGTGTAAGTGGGTCATGCATAGTATGATCGAATAATTGTGTTTGTGTGTGTGACTACTGCATGCGTGCAGGGTGGAAAGTTAGATATACAAGCAGATTGTCATTCAGAGCTTCACTGGGAGATTTGGAGCACGGACCCTGGAATTAACAGTCATTATATGAAAAAATAGAAGAGTAACAACACTAATCCAAAAGGTTTCTTGGGGAGAAAATTTTAAAGAAGACATCTTCCCTTTATAAAATCCCAGAGCTGAAAGTGTGTTTATCTTGTTTGCTTATGACGAATGACATCCATTAAAAGGAAAGTTTAGATGTTAAGAGAAAAGCTGAGGGAGAAATAAAAGCAATTTGACTGAAACAATAAAGTAATGTAAAACTATGGCAGGATGGCTGGAGAAGTTAAGCCAACAGACAGCTTTTGCCAACACTCCATAACATTTTGTTTTTGTCACAGGCCTTCTGTTTTCAGATAAAATGGACTTTTAATTTAACACGCAGTTTCCAGTAATTCTGCAAAATCTCCTCAGTCTTTGAGGGGAGAAATTGAGGTGACTCGGGTTGATTTTTGTTTCCCAGCTGTTGGCAAGATTGAGGCAACAGAATTAAGACGCTTTTCATTTTTGCTGTTGTTGTTCATTAGTTTTCCAGCGCTCAAAATAGAGAGCATAATATTTTGATTCTTTTTTGTATTAATTTGGGGATCTAAGGAAGTCCCACCCTGGACATGTGTTTCTGATAAGAGGCTTGATGTGTTTCTGTGATGTTTGGCTGTGCGAGTGTGTAATTGTGGACACATATGTGTGCGTGTGTTTACAGACAGACAGTCTGGTAAATGGCACTCGAAGCAGAAATGGAAAGAACCCGTCACGACCGGGGAAAAGATGGCAAGAGATCAAGAGAGAAAAAAGTGAGTGTGTGGGAGGTGTGGACATCAACTGTGAATCACTGGCAAGAAGTGAGGGGGTCAGTATGACCCCTGTTGACCCTTCACACCCATCTACATGATCCGAACCCCTCTGAGGTTTGCTGTTGGCCTCTATCACTTTTCTGTTTGGCCAAAATCGGAAAACACTGCATCCCCATGAGGCTCTCCTGCAAACTGTGGCCCAGACCAGTCAGCCTTGGCTCCACAGCAACCTCCGAACTACAAATAATGTCCATCATAGCAAGATGAGATTTAATATTGTTTGGTGTTTCGAGAGTTTTCTCTTGCAGTAACTGAAAACACATGGGGCTAGATTGCTGATGTCAAGAGTCAAAAGTTTTTACTTGACAAAAGTAGAAGAAAACATCAAGAAAGCAATCAAAATGATTTTCTTTCAACTGTGCTAAAGAAAAAAAATGTTTGTAAGTCTGCACAAGTTGAAAACTGTCCAAATAAATCAAAGAAACCCCACAGATTCATCATAGATTGAAGAAATTTTTAAGTACCACACCGGCGTTACTGCATGCCATTGTCCATTGTAAACATCAGCCACACAGGTTACATAAACCCCACACATTGCAGCCCAAATAGTTTTATCTATAAGATATCGTGTTTGTTTACATTTTGTCTTAGGGTACTGCGATCAGGGTTTTTGAGGTCAACCACTGATCACCAGAAGCAGTATCGGCCAATACGGATTATCAATCAGGGTCTATTTATTGATTTATTGCGATTCATTTAGCTATTCTTACAAGCAATGTATATTAAGAATGAATGTTTGAATTATTATTATTTTTTCTTTGTAATATTTTAACGAAAATTAGATTAAAAGCTTTACACACCAGGTTAGACCGATAAAATGTACTGAGACAAAAAATAAAAATAAAATCGAGGAATCTTACTTTCTAAAATCCTTTACTTAAGTCAAAATACGAAAGTACACGTCTTAGATTGACTTAAAAATTATAATAGCATTATCTTTTTTCTGTGATTTCTGTGTGATTTTTCTGGACCAAATGTTTATCTGTTTAAATAAATCGGACTTTATCTTCCTACCCTCTGACATCTGCGATGTTGAAATTAAAAGCTACTGAGGAGACATTTGCTCATATTACTACTACTGATTTCTCTCTAGTAAAAAAACGAAACAAATACAAACTAGATGCCTCAAAGCAGTGTTAAGTTTTAAGTTTCAAACTCAATTACTTGCTCTATTTACCTGCTACAAATGTCTTACCTGTCTGCTTGTCTTTGGACCTGTTTGCTGGACCACTGTCATCGTGTTTATTGTAACAGTTCTTTCGACTTCTGAACATATTAAACTTCATTTTACTGTATCAGATGGGACTCTGTGTCTGCATTTAGTCACTTATTGCTGTTGCCAGTAACCTCACTCTTCTTCTGAGAATTATTCTTCCTACTTCTTCACATCATTTGGAACCTGTTTCTGTTTAGTCATTGCCTGTTTCTGGCTCTGACTGTGTTCCAGAGGCTATTTTTTTGTTCCTCAGACCAGACGTGTATCCTCCCCTCTTTCAGAATCTGCACCAGTCTCCCTGTCAGATCTATTTTCTGTCATCTTGTTTTTTTTGTAGGAGATACATCTCCAGTTTATTTCATGTAGAAAACATCTTCAACATAGTGGCTTTTCTTACTGGATATAAATCAACTTTCATCACAATTAAGAATGTGTCTGTTAACTCATCATTAAAAACTGCATTAGAAAAATTCTGGAGTTACTCAAAACTTTCTGTTTTTTTATGTGTTTTGATGTGCACAAAAAACCTCGACCACTCTGCATGCCAAAACACCCTCCAAAGTGTTTTTTGCAAACACTGTTTGATGCAGGTCTACCTCCATTACAACTGGGAAAATTATTCTCTAGTCAGTTGTGCAGTGATAGACAGAGGAGGAGAAAACTGTGGGAAAAGATGTCAGAGGCGTTGTTTTGGCTGCAAACAGCAGCATCATAAATCAGAGGCAGTATAAACCGGCTTCACTGAGAGAAGGACACACAGGCGTCTGTTGGCCCGCTGGATCAGAAGCAGTCAACTAGAAATACTGTGTTTATGTTTGGCTGCTTGTCTACTTATGTATTTGCTTTTATGTTTAAACATGCTTGTATGTGTGCATATGTATGCTTAATTTCCCCACAGGGATCATTAAATCTCATTTTGGCAGCACTTGTTTGCGTGCAAAATGCATGTGTTTGTGAGTATGCATGCAGATGTGCATTTAGACTTGTGTGTATGTTTATGTGAATCTGTTTATACTGTAATGCCCCACCCTGTACTCCAGACAAAACTGAGGCAACTGCACCATCCAGCTCTCAGTGTTTACTACAGTGAAAAACAAGTTAATATTAATAGAGTTGTTACCCCTAATAAAATTGATTTTATTTTGGACATGATCATGCTCCAAGTTTTGAAGTTACAGTTCCTTTAATGTTACAAATAACCATACAGATACAAACAAAAAGTATAGCTGCGAGCAGCAATGAGGGGGGCAAGCAGTCAAAAAGCTACTTGGCCCCTAAATATAATATTGCCAGCAGAGGAGGAAAGAAGTACACACATTCTTTACTTATAAGTAGAAGTATAAATACTTGTGTAAAAAGACTAAGACAACTTCTTCACTAAAGTAAAAGTATTACAGTACAGATTCTGAAATGTACACAAAGTATAACATTAAAAAGTAGGCTACCCGATTTCCACTGGCCATTTCTGTACAAAGCCAACTGAGCCGTCTGTATAAA
Source organism: Naso annulatus (assembly GCA_029783625.1). Taxonomy (NCBI): domain Eukaryota; kingdom Metazoa; phylum Chordata; class Actinopteri; order Acanthuriformes; family Acanthuridae; genus Naso; species Naso annulatus. The sequence continues at coordinate 13,328,358 of JAPZDX010000020.1, read as the reverse complement.
ACAAAAAACATGACATGACATACATTATGTAATCCATGCAAGATAAACATTACCTATACACAATATACGATCTCAAAAACCTTAGAGTAAAGTGCTTTGTATAGTGGCATAGTATAACAAGTTTAGTGTTGAGTCTCATTCCAAGATAACCAAATACTGACATTTTGGGTCGGTAAAGCATCCTAAGCACAGCCAAAATTGCAAAAGCATTAAAACTAAAGTAACAAGCCTGTTTTGAAAATGTGAGGAGTAGGAAGTACAAATATTTTTGTTAAAGCGTAAAAGTAAAAGTAAAAAGTCGTCAGATCAAGAAGTAAAATAAAATAACTGAAAAATCTACTTAAAGCGATATTTCACTGCAAAACTATTTTTCCAGATGTCTTGAATTGAAGAATATATTTTTTGCCTTCCAGCGTTATTCCATGGTAAACGGATTTTTTCCCAAAAATGTGAGCTACTCACTTGCTACTTTTGCTGGCAGCTGATGGAGATACAGTTTCAAAACATCAAAAACCATCAAAAAATGTCCATCCAAAAATCTCAAAAGCTTCATGTGGTGCAATTTAAGTCTTCTTCACCGTGTTGTATGCTCAATACTTCCAAAACACTGTTACAGTAAAAAGTTTACGGTACAAGGCTCCCATTGCATGCCCGGCCATTAGAAGTCTTAGAAGCTTGGATAACAGTCAAATAACAGTGTTTAAGAAGTATTGAGCCTATGACGAGATACCACCAAAGCTTTTGAGATCTTTGAAATGACATTTTTAGATGGTTTTGATGTTTTGAAACCGTACTTCCATAGACTGCCAGCAAATGCTGCTAAAGTGAATGGCTCACATTTCTGGAAAACATTTGTTTACTGTAAAAAGAACTCTGAAAGGATAAGAATATATTCTTCAGTTCAAGACATTCAAGGATGAGTAACTGATACATGTAAAATAGTTTTGCATGTTACAAAATATTTGCACCGTGTTACTTCCCACCTTCGATTGCCAGGGAGTCAAATAGTTAACAGTGAGCAACCACTGATGCCAAATTACCAAATAAAAGTTGCTTTTTGTAGATTACTCACTGATGTACAGACATGTATCCATGCATTAAAATGATACCGAAGGAAACTCGGTGATTCTCAGCAGAGTTCTTCATCACATCTTCTGAACTCTCCCTCCCCTTTTAATGGCATGGGGCCAGTCTGGCTCCAAGACACATCATTCTGATCTGTTGCACAATATTTGCTTGTGAACAAGTCGAACTGGGAAAAACTGTAATAACCTAATAATGTGTTAACTGTATTTTTAAAGGCAAGAGAATGAGCTGCAGGGATGACATAAATTCTCACAATTTTTAAAAATATAATTGACAAACAGCAACAACCCTGTGGACGTTTTGACTCATTAGAGAGGATTTATGATTGAGACTAGCCTTTTTTTTTTCCAGTTGAATTCTGGATTTGATTTGTAGATCCATTAACATGAGTGTTTACTGAACCAAGTAGATAAATATGAGTGGAGTCAGTATTTGACATCTGGACAAACAACTGAACGCAGGAATGATAGATTTGTTGAATCACAACTCAGTATGTGCAGTCAGACTGGAAATTTCAACACCACCACATTTTTTTTCTTGAGTTCGGTCAATTCTTTGACAGTAAACAACTTTTAGTTTGAGGGATTTATTGTTCATCATAGTTGTTGTGTTCTTCTAACTCTTTGAAGCAATCTTGGATTTCTTAAAATGCACTATATATATTCAATTCATATATATTCATTATTATTATTATTATTATTATTATTATTACTAATCTTGTGATATCCAAATTCAATAAAATATGAGTGTTTCCATTATGTGTAAGTACACCTGTGGTGCCAATTTCCACCTGGTTTGCTGGCCTGTTGTTCCATGCTGAACATTAAATTCTGAGGCACGTCTTAAGTAAGAATCCAGTCTAATGCTCTCAGCTGGTCGAGCGATGTGACTGCTGCACCCTCAGTAGCTCTTTCCAAGTTTCTTTGCTGACACTAAAGATTTTCTTTGCTGTTCTAATGACCTTTTTCCATTAATAAGGCACTGTGGGATGACCCTTACACGGAGGTTTGATCCTGGGGTTTCATTCCCATGTGGTTCAAATTACGGAGAAAACAACACAGTGGGTTGTTTCACAGCTCAGAGGAAGTGATGCCACGATGCCTGCAGTCATGTCCTGGAAGACCATGGCTGATGATATGACCTCACAAAAAGTGCCGAGCTGACCTGCGGTAGCTTAAATTTAAAAAAAGAAGTGTGTCAGAGACTCAGATAGACTTCTGTGTAGCAACAAACCCCCTGAGACTGAGCTTTATGTTCACGACAAAAGTCTTGGAGGACAGGCTGATTCACACTTTGACCCACAGCATTTTCAAATACCTCCTGGAAATTATGTTTATATAGTACAAAATTGTTTTCTCAATTATGTTGTGAGGAAAATGTAATCTATGACCTGATTATGTTTGTTCCCTTCAGAATGTTTATGCTGTTGCAAATTAGCTGAATATTAACAGAATTTCTGGGAGACAGTTCGTGCCTGAGCCGCGTCTTTCACAATCTGATGAATAAATATCAGGTGATCAGAATGCATTCTTTCTACATTGCAATGTACAAAATGAGCACTAGCTGAGCAACAAATCCCCAAATTTTTAAGTTTAGGTCATTCACAGTAGGCCTATAATAGAAATTCTTTAGGTGTTGCTTTAATTTGTGGCATCAGCGTTTTTAAAGGTCATGGTCTGGGTATACTTTGTTGAGCTTAGGGAACCTTTGTCATTATGATGATGATTATTATTATTACTATAATAAACACTTGAATGAACACAGTTTATATTAAAAAAAACAATGCTTACTGTTTGTGGGAAAGAAGAAATAGACAGTGGTCCCAGCCTGATCTCCCGCCCTATGGGGGTTGGGCTTTATGGTTCTTTAATTACATCACCTGACTTCCTTTCTTGTTAATATTACACACATACTTGCTGACGCTACTTTTGATCACTTACAGTTTGTACTTTTGTTGACTTGCTTGCTTGAGTCATCTCTTTCTAACCTGAATTCAGCATACCAACTTTTCACCACTCCTTGGGGTGAGCTCTGGAGACAGAGCATGACTGCACAAAGGCCAGTGTTGTCCATTTTCTCAGAGCGTGCTGACTTGCAACTTTCAGTTACCTGAAAACAAAACACCACAAAAGTAACTGACTTCAAACTTCCTGCATAGTCGCTCTGTGTAAGGAGAGCTGCAGAACTCGTCCCCTGCTACTTTAGGCCACAAACTTTTCAATCACCCCTCAATCAGGGAGCAGTGGTACTTCAGCCTCCTTACAGATCAATGTGAAATGAATTAAACTGAACAATATGTGATTCACTGTTCTTGAAGTTGAGTTATTTCTGACATGTTTCAGTGGCTCAACTTGTTTGCATGCATCTATTACCACATTGTATATAATAGCAGCAACTACATCGGTGGATTAAAGTTTCTTGTAGCTCATTTTGGGTTTTCATTTGATCTCTCTTGATCCCTGTCAGTTATGGGAAATGTAATATGTCTGCACTGCTTTAATAAATATTCCTCATATCTTACCTCTACATAAGCATAATGCTGCTCCTAACAATGATATTTTAACAACAGAACAGTACCAGCTGGTCCATTTATCTTATTTATTTGAAGGATATGAAACAGAAAGGGCCAGGAGTCACAGAGCATCAATATAATGACACTCAGTTCATCTAACATCACATCATATCCTCCTGAAATATACTGAATCACAGAGCTATGATTGTATTTTATCAATCAGCCGAGTCCCTGAGAAACACCAAAAATGGCATTAAAAGGCAATATATTCGGAATACTGTCTGAGGATTTACTCTGCAGTCCAAGCACATTACTTATGTGTTTGATATTACTTCCTTTATACTATATATTTTTCTTTCTGCATGCATTTGTAGGTGCTGTGTGAGCACATATTAATGACCGTTTTAGGGTTTCATTCAGTCTTGCCAAACATTTTCTTACTCTGTCTTCCAAGGCCAGTAATAAAAAGCTTGCCCCTATTTTGAAAATAGTTATTTCTGTGAAATCTCAGGATTTCCTAATCACGATATCTTGGCTTTTCTAGAGCGCATAATGTTTCAATGCAGTAAATCCCACTGAATCCACCCATGGATTTAGGATAATGTGTGTGCTGAGACGATAAATTTTTAATTTATCGTTCTGCACTGCACAACATTTTGGTCATCTAACTGTTTATAGTGTAAAAACTGTCATTGTATAAAGAAGCTGGATAGCTTTGAGCTTAATCTGCAGAGCACATCAGGTTTATGGATACACATGAAATGTAACATTAACTTTTGAGGTAGTGTGTGTTTAAGTGTGCATGTATGTACACTCTATGAAAGGGTATTCATGTTTTATTAATTACTGATTTTATCGCTATTCAGGTCAACCCTGCAAACACTTTCAGTGTCCTTTTATTTTCCAATCAAAATTAAAGCTAGCTGTTCCTCCTCCTCTCACGAATATCTCAGGCTCCTGTCTCACATTTTAATTATATGAGTTTATCTTAAGGTTTTTATATTTACATTCACAGTCAGGATGAGACACTGATGAGCCCTTTGGAGGCAACAGAATGGTGCTGTGGCTCAGTTTTGAAAACCGAGCTGGTGCCATTAACAATAAACTCCGGCAGCGGTTGCATGATATTTAACCAAACCACAAGCACAAACCACCCACAGCTTTAAACATTTAACACATCACGTCCCTGCTTAATCACCGCTTTTTCTTTCAAGTAAAATTCAGATGAATAAAGTGTTACAGGAAACTGCACATCTGTATTCTTACGGGACTTGTAGGGTTTGTGAACTGTTGGATACGACATCTTTTTCATATTTTCACAAGACGTTTTAATGCAAGATGCATTTGCGCAGACTCTGACTTATTTTTGGCACATTATAAGACAAACATTGCAGAGTTCATTGACTGCAGTGTCTCCTGTCTCCGTTCCCTCAGACACTGCACCAAGCCAATCTAAGCAAATCACTCAGTGTGCCCATGAAGATGACTTTGGAGGGGGGTGAATTCTCTTGGTAAGCCACATGGCTTTTTGAGAGCATGAACACATCATTTAACCGCTCAGAGACGGGGTCGGTCCCTCCACTGTCTCCCTCGTGAGGGTGGGCGGGGCCAGTCAGACTGTCATTACTCTGTTGACAGCATTTGCTGTGCTGAAAGCAGCTAAAGGGCAACCTCCTCGACTCCTCCTCTCCCCATGTGTTTTAGATGAACAACTGCTCTTTTTGTGATGCTGCTGAAGAGTTGGATAAATTTACTGATTGTTTCTCACATCATCCAGGAAAATTTGCTTAATTCTCTGCATATATAACCACATTTATTTCTTTATATCTGCAAGACATAAAGTCAAGCCAACTCACTGGTGTGAATAAAAGGCCATTCATCAGCTATTTGCCTAAATTCAATAATTCTAAGACAGTATCCATATTTTTGGCTGCTCTAATATTTTGGCCCAAAAGATCTCACTCAGTCAACGCCCGCAGAAATAAAGGAACCTCTGAGTAACAAGAGAAAGGACTTTGTTTGTCTTTTGAAATGTCTTGGGGACACGGGCGATGAAACTATTAAACGGTTATGGGAGAGCTAACCCCGCTGACACTGATAGTATCGGAGATAAGTGGGCGGGGGCCACACCAGGGACGAATCACACGAAACTTAACCCATTCCCTTAAAGCCCCGCTGTTCACCCTGACAACCGCGAATCAGCGAAATAGAGTCCCTAAAATTCCACTCTGGCCCTCCATCTACCTCCCCTCTCCCCCCTCTGTCTCCTTTCCCCTCAGTCAATCAGGAAGGGGTCCAAGTCTCCCCACAATGGCTGCCACCAGCACTGCTTGCTGTTCAAGCTGCCCTTTCCAACTCCTTTCTCCCGCTGACTAATTAGTGTTATGGTTAGTTAGCATTTTTGGCAGGCCGGGGGGTTTCCCTGTGACATTATGTCTAAAGCACTTGTCAAAACAGCGGTTGGAGGAGTCATGCTGGCCTGCTGGCTGGGGAGGTTGAGACAGCGGCAGAAGAGGTGGAGGTGGAGGTGGAGGGGATCGATGGAGGGAGCCAGGGAAATCGCGGGTGGGCTGGAGAAGGGGAGAGAGCCTGGCGTCTCAGGCCCTGACAGCTCCAGTCTCCGGGCTCTCTGCCCACAAACAGCACCGGGAATCAGAAAGACAGGCAGAAATTAGCTGAGCTTGACTGAAGCTAACTGTACTATGCAAACTTGTGCTTGTTGCCCAAAAGCAATCCTCTCGCCTACACACAAATCAGGTGATAGATGTTCATGCATTGCAGCACGAGCCGGGCTGCTGTCGTTGTTTGACTATAATTTCAAATACTGTTGGAGGCAAAACAAAGGAGGAACATTCCACTGAGCTTCTCTTGTCTTCTTACTTATATTTATCTCCTCTCCTGTCACTTTATCCTTCTCTCCCTTCTTCCTTCTTTTTTCTTTTCCATTTTTTTTCAGTTGTTTATCTCTCTTAACCTTAGCCTACTTCTTTACACACTTTCTCCCCCTCCACCCTCCTCCTCTATCCATCTCTTCTCTTCTCACTCTATATCAGATTAGAGGTTGCGCTTGTGTTTTTTCAAGTGTCTTCTATTTGAATGGAGTCGTACCTCCTGCTTGCCGTCCATTTACCTCTGATGTTAAATGATCCCCAACTGATAAGCCCCCCTGTATTATGGCTTGTCATGGTAATCAGAGCGCGTAGCGGGCTCTAAGGTGAGGACAGTTTACACATTCACTCAGCTAGACAGTTTGGAGTTCAAATAGGGCACAAAGGTTACATTCAGATTCATGTTTTTATACTAATACACACAAATCTGTGATTGGAGGCTTACGAAATGGTTATGAAACATAATATCAAATAGGTAAATAAAGCACAGTAATGAATTTCTTTCTTCTCTTGTCCCTCTAACAGTCATACACCACTGCTGTC
>JAPZDX010000020.1:13242418-13255742 GCA_029783625.1 Naso annulatus | reverse complement strand
ATGGTATGAGATGAACTGATCATAGGTGACTTGATTTATGAGGCAAACATTGATTATGACTGGAGATGCCCTTTAAAGGCAGCCTACTCGTTGTTTAAATGAGTCAGAGCCACCTGGGTGCAATGTTGGTAGAACCCTGCTCCTCTTAGCCAGACAATCACACATGTACACAAAATACCAAAAAATGACATTAAATGTAAACAAACATAAATGATATACAGTGAGACCATTTGGTAATGCATCCAATCTAAAATGTACTTCCTGTTCCTTTCTTTACAGGTAGGCATCAAATGCGTAGAGTTTGAAATGAAGTTTAACAGATCTGGTGAACTTTGACACAAATTGGATTCATTTTCCAGAAAAGATGCTGAGTTCACACGTTTACCCACAGTGGCAGCTTCCTGTCCTACAAGCCACATAAATGCCCTCATGGTACGATAACCCTGCCGAATACCCTGCCCTGTTTTAACTCCTGGTAGCCAAAGCTATGGCTTCCAGATGGTGTCTCTGACATGTTGTAGGGAAAAGAAAGGAACTAATCTAATAATAAGGGCAGGCAACACAGGAGAAGCCTCAAAGGACGGGAATAATATTAGCACATCTCTGTAAATCAAATCCCTCGCAGCAGTCTAGTAGACATTTAGTTAAGACGCCCAGACCACCTCTGTTACAGGGAATTACTGGGTGTAAAAAAACACAGCACAGATTGCTCTCGACGCCCTACAACATTCTTTCTTTTTGTCAAAATGATACAATTATGGCGCATATTAAAGGAAAACAACACAAGTGCAGATTATGGTGATTAGTGTTTATCAGTCATCAAGCCATGAATAATGAAACGCTGTTTTCCCCTTTGCTTCATAAAACCGAGTCCATATTTGGAGGTTTCCTGCTGCTTTTTCCCTGAGATAGTTTTCCAGACCTCCTTATGCTGCTTTTATCTGTTGACGCATGAAGCAAGCTGTATGTATTTATTCATTCATATTGGGGAATGGAGTGGAAAATAGTGTTTCCGTGCTAATTTAACCAGTTCAAAGGGATCAATCTGGGGAGAGAAATTCCCAAGAAATAGCATCAAATTGTCTCAATGAGCATGATCCTTATCATGCGAGCTGTGGCCCGTGCTGCACACAATCAGGAGAAAATTCGGCATCAGAGGCTGCATCTGTGGAAGTCAGGAGGAAGGAGGCTTTGAACCCAAACAATATCATGCTGATAAAAGAAGGTAATTCTGAGACTTCAAATGATGTTTAATTGCCACAAGTGTAGGAGAGGATAAGTTATTTATAACTGCATCGGTCCTTCTGCTCTGCATTCCTGTGCAGTAAGCCTGAAGGACTCCCTGGGACTGGGCTGAGGGCTCAGCGCTGTCAAGAAGTTACGTTTGAGAGAGCCAAGGAGAATCATTGAGATTCAACAGTCCAACTGGGTTTGTCATTTAAGGTTTTTTTTCTTTCTCTTTTCTTTAGAAAACATCCGAACTGTCACTCTCTTATACTAACCCTGGGGGAAGGCTAACTTTCTCCCCAGAGGCTGTCGAAAAAAAGGGGAGGCGTTATTTAGAAATGCATAAGAGGAAAATGCATGGTATTCATCCAAGACAGAAAGCACCAAAACGTTAGCCATCAGACAGACACAGCTGTCCTCACCCTCCCTGGCTGTCATACTCTCTGTTTCTCATCTTCAAGGGCTTTGGCTCTGCCAAAATTTTCTCCCTCTCCATCTTCCACGCTCAGCCACTTACTCCAGCAAAACTCTTTGCTTTCTCTGCCACTGCCTTAATTTCCTCTCCCACACTTCCTTTTACACTTCCTCTCTTTCAGGTTTCAAGTTTCCAATCACTTCCTCGCTTTCTGCCTCCTAACCTCCCCTCGTCGCCTGCCTCCTGGAGGAATTAGCTTTGCGCCGTAGTGTGCTGGTGAGATGCTAATTAGCCGGTGGTGTCGAGAGATGCATGGGCACATAAACACGAGGGAAAGGTGTTGACATCAAGGCCACATGGACTCCCAATACTGTTTATAGCAATCACCTGAATGGCTGATTAATGTTTGAGGTAATCAGTGGGACAGGAAGAAACTGGACTGTGGGTGTGTGACTGAAAGAGTAGTGGAAAGAGAGAGAGAGCAGCAATATGTAGCTCAACATATGAACTGGCCGAGGTGATATGTCTGCGGTGATATGAGTGTGTCTAAGACATGTAATTAAACCGATTTTAACATTTCCCTAAAAATCTCTGGTTAATTTCTGACATTTAAAATAATACAAGTCTTTGTGTGTAATCCTGGAGAACTTTATTGAATTCATTTTCCGTGTATGACCTCAGTGACAGTTTTAAGTGATGTCATGAAACTTGCTTGATTCCCACCGACTTTCCTTGGAGGAGAGAGCTGAGTTATGAGTCCAAGTGCTGTCAGCAGTAGTCTTCAAACTAAGTAGCATTGAATAAAAAGTTTTTTTTTCTCTTAGATCATCTCTTGACGCCAGCAGAAGTGTTCGTGTGCCTTTGTTGTAGTTGTTTTATGTAAATTCATATATATTCGTGACACAACTGTGGTATGAAAAAGGATATGTGATGCCACTTTCAATTATCAGTTTTCTTTTTAGTATTGGCCATGAGAAGCTGGTGGTTGTTGGTTATCTATTCCACTAAAAAAAAATAAAAAATCCATGTGATGCATCCTACTTTTCTGTACTAGTACCTTTGCTTGTACAGAACAAATCACTGAACACATATCAACACCTTATCAGCAACAGGTTAAAGAGACCATATTATTTCATTTTCGGGTATTTGATTTCGATTTTAGGCTCCTATAGAGCAGCTAGATGCAACTGACCGAACAGTGAAGTCTGTAGATCTTCGTAAAACTTGGCCTCGCCCTCTGTCTTCCTTCTAGTTTTTGCATTCTCTCAAAACGGTCTGTGTAGCTTCCTCAGCACATCAGAGGGAAAACCAGAAGACATTGATTCCATGAAATATGACCTGATTTTACTAAAACTGTTGTTTTATGCGACGTATGAACGTGCACCGTTAAGTTTCGTCTCTCGAAGCTACGGTTCGCGGTAAAAGTTACATAGTGTTGCTTCAAAGACTATTTTATTTGAAATGGAAGGAAAATATGATTTGACCTCTTCTTTATAGCTCCAACCTTAAGCAAGGATTGTATTGTGTTAAATATGTGGTATCCAAAAGGTATTCAAGTATTGATACTTATGACTGTTTTACTTATAGTCCAATTGTACAGTGTCCTCTTAACTTTTCATAGTTCTTTTGTTTGGCATTGAATTATGTGATAGACTGATGCTCGGTCTGGTTTGTACCTGCCTGTTGCCTGTTTTGTGAAATCAGATAGATGTCATGTGATGCTGACTCAGTTTAGAGATCCTATTAAATCCTACTTGTATTCAGTATCTTGAACAACATCAATGTGCCATGTAAGAACTTGAACACTGACAGTATCTGACACCTGTCACGAGACATACATGTATGCTTATGCTTAAAGATATCAATAACGTAAAAAATGAATTAGAAATAAGTCTTACTATTGCTACAGTTTGACTCTCAATTTCAACTTGTTTTGTAAGAAGGCTAAGCTTCTGAAACAATACGTTTCTGACTGCCAAATCTGAAGTGGCTATGTCAGGAAGAAAAATTTGCGTCAAGCTGATAGGTATTTTCAGGCAAGTTTTTCTTATGGGCAGGCTTTACAGTTATTTTTTTTATTTTTTATCTGCAGATCATTGGTAGTTGAAACTGTCAAGGTACAAAACCCCCCCAGACCCCTCCATAGCCTGATCGTTAGAAAAACTTACCTGAAAATATCTTCCAAAGAGGCTAGATGAACCTTTTTGCACAAGCTGATGGGGTTCCATTACGATTATTAATAAATCTGTAGTCTGGGCCTTGTAGTCGTATTGGAAAATAACCGGGGACTTAAAAGTGGAAATTGTAAAAAATTAGCCAATATCATTTCCGAAATGTCAATGTTCACTTTTTCTGAAACAAACATAGATTATAAACTGTCACATCAGTCCACCAGTGTCTTCTTTTTAAAACTTTTAAGTGCTGTTCATCTCTGAAAAAAAAAAAAAAAAGTTTTTATTTTTTTTAAATGACAAGTCTTACCCTGACAAGCTTGCCTTTGATCAAAGCGTTTCAAATGTTCAGTAATTCCTCATCACTTTGAATCATGAACAGTTACAGTTGAAGACCATGATATGAGCATGGGAGATCGAAATGATGCTCGCAGATGTGGCTGCCAGCATGAATTGGATATGAATGAGACTTCCTAGTTCCAAATGTTGGAGGCTTTTAATGTGGTTTTACTTGTTTTGGCACAGGAACATCAGCCTGTGGGGTCACTGGATGATAATGTATGCTGATCAGTGTTAAACAAAGGATGCTTTCTTGCCACTTCTTAGCTAAATTCAAGATGTATTTCCTTGTCCTGGCCACAGCATGGCACTCTTCAAATTGAAATGTGACCTCTGTTCTGACAGTCCTGCACTCTGCTGTGACATTCTGAGTTAATACTGGAGCATCATGTGAGACCCTCACCGTCTCATTGCAATCCAATCCTTGTATTTAGATTTAATGATGAATTCCACCCGTGACAAACCAATCACACATGCCCATCAGTGAAGGGACAGTGCTACGGTCGTGCACAGTGGGGTTTGAGAGGAGCTTCCTTTGAAATCAGAGCACGACGTGACCGAAATGAGTCCCCTTTCCTCCCTACTCTGTTTTTTCTTTCTTTTTTTTTTACTAGGCCCCTCTCCTGAAGATCCACACCGAGTGGTTGGTCTCCCCAGTCAACATTGAGACTGACATCAGCACAGCCATCTCATTACTCTCCAAGGGATCTGGGGGGTCAGTGCTATCAAGTGGAGTGGTGCTATAAAATAAATTGAATGTTCCGCTGAGGCAAATGTTGAAGGTGATGGACAGAGAAGGCCCCTGCTCGGAACCACAGCTCTCTGCAGCTCCCCTGGGTGCTGCAGACTGGGACCTGAGCTGAACAGCTGGATGACTGGCTGGGGAAAAAAAAAAAAGTTGCAATCAGAATTAAACATGAGCAATCCGACCGGTGCGGTATGTCGGCCATCCGTCACTCTCTGCAGCTCGGAGGGGCTACCTGTGCACGTCCAGTGGGCCTGTCAGGTATTGGAAGAGACACACTTGGCTGAACAGAGTTGGAATCAGAATTGCAGATTTTGAAGGAGAAGGAGAGGGAGAAGGAGAATCAAGCCAATTGATGTGGAGTGAATGAATACAGAGCCACAGAGAGATGGTATTTCTCCTGTTTTGACCAAAGATAATGTTAAGCTTTAGTTACATCTCTCTTTTCAGAGTGATTTTTTTGAGCTCTGAATCTAAAAATCATAGCTTGTAACAGTAAATGACTTTAATTCACCACTGGGCCTGAACACCGTCTAATGTATTAATTCAAAGCGTGGCTATTTTGACCTGGAGCCTCTAAGGGATATTTCAAAGTCCTTTTGTTCAATATTTGACATCTCAGTGGTTTGTCCAAAGACTTTGGTCTGCAGAAATGCCTCTATTTACAGTATTTTCAGGATTAACTGTACACTTGAATAAAGAAAAAAAAAAGGCTATTCTAATGACTCAACTGTATTTCCAAGATGTAACTTGTTTGATGCCAACATAATTATACCTCACAGCGTGTGGTTACCTTGATGTAAGAAGTTAAAATAAACAATGTCAGATGACATCCTAAAACAACCAGAAAAAAAAAATATCAGTGAGCCTTTTTCCTATTGGCGTCACTATGTTGGAAAATGACTTGCTTTAGAGGCTTTAGAGGATAGAGATTTTGCAACACAAAGAGCAATGCATAAGTAGAAGTATAGCTGGATAATTAACCAGCTATTGATCTTAATGAAGGATATTGATTAGCAATTATTATCAGGGTTCAAACTGAAACTGAGCTTTGAATCTCTGCTGGATTTTCCATCACACCACTCCTTTTTTCAAATTATTTTTAAAGACCATACAATTGTGTTCAAAGTCCAATTTTGTACTTTTACACTTGTCACTCTAATTACTTTGAACTGGACATGCAGCTCTAGTAGTCTGGCAGCATGTAGCTACTCTATGTGGCCTTGATTTCCTTGAGCTTGTAAACTATCCTGTTTCATTTTCAGAAACAGTGCACGTTGAAATAAGCCTCACTGTGCACTATGCGTGTTTTCTCTATAAAGTGCCACAAATAATTTATCTAAAGCCGTGCTGCAAAGAGAATAGTCAACTAAAAAAAAAATGCATTTGGTGCAGTTTTAAGATTTGGCTGTAACAGCCGCTAACGCAGCAGTGTAGCAGTAGCTTGCAGGCTTGGCACAGAGACAATTTGAAATGTGAGCTCAATTAAATGTATTCATGCCCTCATAAATGACATATGTTGTTAGTTATGAGGAGTAACTAGTTCAAAAATGCAACACACTGACAAACGGTTAAGTAATTGTTCACCTGTAATGAATGAAATAAGGTGTGATGAGTCAAACTGTTTCAAAATGTAAATGAAAAAGGAGGGGGGTTTAGCTTTTCCTCACAGGGCATTTTGACAAGAGTGGCTATCAGAGCAGCTGACAGATTCAGTGTTTGAAAAAATCTATTTAATCTCTGAAAAAGAAGCATTGGGATTGCTTGTTGGTTTCCCAAAAACACCAGAAAAGCCAGTAAGCTTACAACTATTCACAATAACTGTCCTCCGTTGCACTGCTGGAGAAGCAATTTGTTGGCAGACGTAAATCCATTTAGCCCCAACAGAAAGGTGGCGAGCCGACTTAATTGAGGTCTCAGGCTATATTTAAAAGGAGTAAATAATTTTGGATGCAGCAGGTTATTCTGAGCAGGGGTCAAACGACTGAATACACATTTCAGTAATGGAAAGACTACTCGAGTTGAAGTCGGTTCTGTAATTCTGGGCTGCACACGCTCCACATTTTCTTGTCATATCTTGAAAGATGTTTCAGTCTGTCCCACTTCTCTGTGTGATACCAGGAGAAGACTAATAAGTCTCTGCTTTCATCGTCTGAAAACTTGAAGTCTTCTGTTAGGGCTGAGATGTCTGTTCTGCCAGAGTAAACACTGGTTTGAACTGCACAGCATGTTGCTTGCGAAAAAAAAAACCCTGCAAAGAATGTTTGTGAATATGCAAAATGTTTAATAGTTTAACCGTGAATAAGTTATTTTTGCTATTTATTGTCACACTTAGAGTGCAGTAAAGTCCATTCAAACTGCACAAAGGTACATGCACACTGTTGTACATCAACAGCAACACATTACCTACATAAAACACCTGCCTTTTGGCTCAAATTGAGACAGTCCAGAGCCAGACAATTCTTCAGCTCACTTCCTACAACAGCACAACAGGAAAATAAAAATAATGCACTCCTGACCTGTAAGCTTTGGGTCTTTTTTAGACAAGTGCTATATAATTGTGCTGTCAGGCCTAAATTATTCAGTGTCTACCGGAAATGTGACAACTGTTTGTCTGCAGCCCACCGTTTTGGCCTCCTTTCCACTCTTATCTGCTCTTTTCCGATTTATATGTCGCCTCGCTGGCATGCTGCGATAGCCTTGTGTTTTTGATTGTGTTTTCATCAGTGTTTTTCTAATGCATCAACTTGTAAACCAATTTACCCGCTGGCGCCCTAAAACTATTCTGGCATGAAACAGCTATTGCAGCATTTAGCTTCCTACACCCCTCCTTTTTCCACCACTGCCAGTAAATGTTTAAATATGTTGCAATTTTGTTTGCAGGACCGTGTCACCACACACGGCCAGCCAGCAGATGCCTTCGAGATAACAGCACACCTTTTAGTCAGGATTTACTAGCAAACTTTGTTCCAGTGTTGTGGTTAGACCAGTCGTTAGCAGAAGAATGAAGCTTTGTAGCACAGAGACAAGCACCATTCCTATGCAGAAACTTGTAAAAAACTACAAGGCCACTCTGCTTTAAAAACTTTCAAAGATGGTTTCTAAGAAATCACCTTTTACCCTCCACAAAGCACTGGATCTAATGATTAATTGCATGCTATTCCGGGGCGGGAGAGGGCACAGTTTAATCTTTGTAACTTAATCCACTTTTTGACCACTTGACCTTGGCTACTCAGCTGCGCAGGGCCAATCGCTGATAGTGATATTGATGAAGAGGATCCACAGCTGGACACACAAACTGAAGCCAGAGGCGTCCGAAGTCAAATGATCAAACCACTTCTTTCGTACTTTCTGGTCAAAACCTTGTGTGGTTAGAGCTGCTTGAAGAGCTGTTATCATGGGGAAAATGCAAATACCACCCAAGTAAAATTACAGGAAATAAAAGTATAAAATAACGTCCTGCCTTTAAGTAGTTCAGTGATTTTGGAAAGGGCAGGGACATCTTTTATGTTTGGTCCTTTAACATAAAACACTTGTGCAAAGACCACAATCATACAGTATCATATATATATATAAGACTTTGCTCTTTATTTGGCTTGATTTTGCTTTTGTCTCTGTGACACATTATATCCCAGAAGAGCAGGAAATGACAAGTGACAGCTTCCATTTAAAAGGCCAGCTGTGACTGAATTCAATCAATACACTTAGATGGATGACACTGCTGATCCAGACACTTACGGCTCTTCTTTGTTTGGATCCTTACAAACTTGTAGACTTCCTCCTGCAGCCCTTTTCTTTACAACTCCTAAATGTCATCCACTTCATCATCGCCACTTTTTGATTACTGCTTCCTTATTAGTCCTTTATCCATAGGGCCAGAACTCCTCAGTCGAGTGTCATTATTTTGAGTGCGACGTTAATGAAATCAATATTTTGACACCTTGCCTTCCCAATGCAGGTAATTGAAGTCGCAGGTATAGCGGGTAATCGAGTTGTGGGGGGACATGATTGACAGGTAATGAGATAAGGACCAAGCTCTGAGGCTCTGACATTGTCCCAGAGCCTATTCTGTGCATCATGAAAAATGGATTTTAGTTGGAACAGAGTTAAGAAGGTTAGTTCGTATTTTTTGTTCTAAAACACAGCAGTTCTCAGCATCCCCATGACATGGTTTCAACAACTTCAATGCGGTTTTCTGATTTAATTTCCAAGAATTTCTTTTCTTTTCTTCTGTATCAATGTCCAGAAATCTTTATTTTTGTCTGCTCTTTCTTTCTAAAGTGAAATGCTGTTTTATTTGGTGTCTTCAAAAAAATGTATTGAAATGACAGATTTGCATTGACGACAGAGTCATGATTAATACCTCCGACACAGAAGATTTTTTGGCCCTGCGGAATTTCTCAAAACTATGCTGTAACTTTTTGTGTTACATCCCACAAAGGAAGAAGAAAAAGAAGAAGAAGAAGAAGAAAAAAAAGCAAGGAAAAACTAGCTAGCACTTCAAACGGATGAATTCTCACGTTAGCTAAATTAGCCATCTTTTAGCTAGCCAGTGCTTGTGGCTAATAGCAGAGCTAAGCTAGATGTTGTTAGCGTAAGATTGCTAGCTTGGCCCACATTTAAAAAAAGAAAAAAGGTGACCAGACTTTAGTAAAGGTTACACTGGCATGGAACCTTGATAGGAAAGAGTTCATAAAAGAGGGCAAATGATTTATAAGGAATAACTGAGGGGGCGTCATGCCCTCCTCTCGTCCCCCAAACTAGAGTGAACTAAAGTAAACTCAGCTAATCTGATGTGCTGATTATATTGAAATGGACTACCCAGCATTCTGGTGGATTTTTTGTTTGCTCAAGATGCAGAAATTCTGTAGTTATCCACAGTTAGCACAGCGCTTCAGGCAAAGCCCCAGCCAACAGACTGCTGCCCAAGTAATTAAAAGACTTACTGTCAACACAGAGACACAGCTAGAGGGAGAAGAGCAGAGAGAAAGTGGGAAAAAGAGATAGAAAGCTAAAGAGAAAGAAAATGAGAGAAGGCATGAGCGAGGCTGCCTGCTTCAGCTTAAGCAGCACCAAAACACACATGTTCACACAAACACAAACACACACATGCACACACACACACACACATACTGTACCTCAGCCAACTAATACCACTCTGTCATCTGGGAGTCATGCTTTGATCATATGCTTGTAGGAACATAGAGAGAGCTCATACTGTCCTCCAGCTCCATGTCTACCTAGGAAGTCAGCTTGGTTATTACCCAGCAGCACCTGCCTCTCTGAGGGCAACTTGCCGCAGCTCATCTGTGCCACCCGGTAAGATTTAATATAAATGATTCATGACCAGACACTAGTTAACTCTATTTTAAAAAATAAGTGGACTTGACCTGACATATTCATCGTGTCCAGGGCTGCTGTAGGTACTTTAATAAGTAGATAAGCCTTTAGCGAAAAAATGGACTACTTTATTATTAAACCACATACAAAAAGAAACCTAAAATTAGTTGATATTATGCTCCTTGAAATTAATATCAAATTAGTTATTAGTCACTGTAAATGGCAGATTAAAAGCAAAGATTTGACTTTATCAAACAAGCCATAAAGCCATAAGCACCATTTGAAAAGTGTTTACCAACTTTCTGTTCGATTAAGTGCACGGGAGAGCATATTTATTTGATGCTTTGCCTTTACTTTGAAATGTATTAAGTTTTTATTATTTACTTCTGTTCTGTGAAGTGCTTGATTAGATTTTTTTCCCCTTTTTTCTCAGTGGATTAATTTTTGGAATTCCTTGCAAATGGCTAAAATGGACTTATATAATAATAGGCTCAGACAAATCCTCTGACTCAGTGTTGTTCCTATACACTGGACTAATTTACTGTATGACCCCCCCAACCCATTTTCAAACTTTTTAAAAAAATTTTAAAGTATGTAATGATTTACTTTCAGAGCAGTGTTCTGGCTTGTTTCTGCTGTACCTTTTGACTTAAAAACTTTGTTAATCACATTCATTTTCAGCTGTGTGACTACAGCAGCTCTTATCTTGCTTTCCCAGTGCTGAGCTTAGTGATATCTAAGCTAAGCTCTATACAGTTATCCATGGACAGTGCTTACAGTACAAGGCTGCAGAGGGTAACGTGGCAGGCTGTGTCTCATACCTAGTATATGCCTGAGTAATGCACTTTCTCATTACTTAGACTCATTTTACAGCTTCACCTTTTCTCGAAAGTTTGGAAGCAGTGTTTTAAAAATATTTCTTGCACTTGGTCACTCAGGGAGTAGGTTAAGATCAAATATTGTTGAAGGCTCTACAAATAGGCAGCTCATCAAGGACCTCCTGATTCTGCGAGCTGGTCGGGAACTCAAGTTGCACACATTTCATCACAACTTCTTAAGTTAGACTCGCGGTGGCCTTGACGGAGCATATTCCCAAGAGCACAAAAACATCTTTCATGTGAAAGGCATAGGCTTCACTCTTGCCACCAATCCTTTCCCCGACTCTCCCTTACATGCACTGAAAAGTGTTTATGACCCATGTTCCAGAGGTCACGCTCAGACTTTTATTCGTTACTCTGTCATGTCAAATGCCCCTATCTGCTTTCCTCATCTCATGCAATTATGTGACTGGGGTGCAGTAAAAGGCGCTGACCCTGACCTTTGACCCTATAGAAACGTACATACAAATGTCAAGCCAATAACAAGCTTCCTTCTCAGAGGAACTGCTCGCCTAAACAGGAGTAGTGCTGACAAGTAATTCACTTGGTTCATCAGACAAGTAAGGAAGGGGGGAGGAACAAGAAAACGAGCTGAATACCATAAAAAAAGCACCTTTTGAAGGACGAAACAATGTTGAAATATTTTTGGGTAAACTCGTGCAATCAAACAATTGCTGGTTGTGAATGCGCTTAAAGACCCTGAGATTGCAACAGCACACTGTTTCTTTTACCTCGGTGTCCAATCTGACGACTGATAAACATGAATACGGTATAAAAACAAATGTTAATGTCATTAGTAGGCTGCAGATGTGGAAACAAGCTGGAAATATAATTTTTTTTAAACAACCTCTCTTCCCACCCTGATTTTATGAACGTGCTTGTTGCCAAATGATCATATTTCAAGTCTTTGAACCGTGTCGTTTGAGGTATTTTGGGCTTTTTAAGAGGAAAACCGAAGGACCCTCATTCACTTCATCCAGAGCTGGCTTTATAATTCACTGTGGGTGTAGGTTCAGTGGGGCCAAAGCAGCGAATAAGGGGGCACTAACATTAGTGCCCATGAAAAGCTTTCTCCAGCTGGGCGAATGGATCCCAGCCTGCCAGCCAGAGGCACAAGGCCTCGTAATTGGCCCAATCCAAAGGGATTTATAGATTTTCACATTCAAATTTATATTGTCTGGTTAGCATTTGGGAGGTAAGAGGATAGGCTTACCTTTTTGGCTAAAGTGCTACTTTATTAAACCTCACAGGAAAATAATGGTGAGTCCTCTTAGGGAAGCATGACAGGAGAGATAATACTGTAGGCTATCATAAATTCATTCTGAAAAAGAATTCTGCCATGTTAAAATGTTTTAGGTTTTTGTAAAGTGAAAGTATGATTTTACTGTAGGATATATGTTAAAATATTTGAAGATATATCTGCCAGTATCAGAGTACACTTCAAATATATTTTGTTACTTGTAATGTACTTTTATGTGCCATTTCAAAAGCAGTTTTACTTAAGCTGTTCTCAATATGGTCCATTAATATACCAGTAATTCTCTATTAGTAGCCTATGCTACTTTGTTACTTTATTAGTCAAAAATACTTTAAAAAATAAGATTTTTAACCACATTTCAACTTTGCTATCATACAACAAAAGCTGCTTGACACATGTATGAGGAAAGCAAGTTATGGTTAGAATAAATTGTCCTCATAAATTATACATCCTCATATTTAATGTATTTATTTATTTATTTATGTTCCAATGAGAGTGTCAGCTTTTTATATTTCACACAGCCTAAACTGTAAAGCACAGATGTTTGATTTATCAGCTATCTTTTCTCAGTAAACAGACCTTAGATGATCACACAGTATCATTATATTTATGTATTGTACTGACTGTCTATCTCAATATAACAGAAGCCACAACAACACTGATGTTTGTTTGTGCTTCTCTATGTTATGATTGACAAAATCTAAGAGTATACTTACCATCTGTTATAGGTTCCAAAAACAGTTTTCTTTTTATTTTACGGGGATTGCATTCTTCTTCTCTCAAACAGTCGATTTCCACTGAATACAAATTCTCACTATATGCTCAAAACAGGCAGTTGCTCAAAACATCTGTTGTGTGTATTGTCTGACATGTGGAAATTCAAGTCTTGCCATTCATGGTCAGTTGCCTTGCTGAGGAGCACCTTCACAATTTTTTTTTTTTTTTTTTGGT
>JAPZDX010000020.1:13197020-13210630 GCA_029783625.1 Naso annulatus | reverse complement strand
ATTTTGCTTTGGGCCCTTTGCTGTCGAGCCAGTGGTTAGATTTAATAGTTTAAAACTGTTATTTGTCGGTCAATAATAATTTCAGCAGATATTCCACGATCCAGCTGCAACATCGCTTACTCTGAGCTAACTTTGCAGAAGAGGAACCTGCTCCTGTTAAGTTTTCACTGATTTTGATACTAAGCCTCCAATTTATTTCGCCAGTGACTGTTAATTTCTTATCTTTTGTTTAACTGTTGCTCAGAGGTATCTTTGTCTCCTTCTGTTCTTCAGTTGTCAGTCTGGTTGAATCACCTTACAGCATTTTGTTCTCCATTTATTTTGTCTTTGCAAACCCTTCATCCAAAATGCAGTCTGTCTGTGAAGAGGATTTTCTACAACGTACAGCAAGAGCAAGAAAAAACATTCAAAATAACAGATGGATAGACTTTTATTGTCATTGCATAAAAACAACTGTTTTACGGCAATCTTTTGCCTGTGCAACAGGAACATGATTACAAAAGACAATATATTAATAATAATTTTAAAAAATCTAACATATAAAACAAAACATTGCACATTATATTGCACATAGTGAAAGAATTCACAGTGTCCACAGTGTTCAAGCAGTCAATGTAGAGTAATTCTTTCAATCATCTGATTGTACCGAATCAAGCTTTCTTGGCTTTTAAAGTTTTAAACAGTTTTGTATTAGAAGAATTCAACAAAATGTTTGGATTTGCAGTGGGCCACATCACATAGTGAGAGGAGCATTCAACAAATATCAATGTATCAAATGATATTTGAGAATGAGTGAAATTATATTTATTGCAGAACTTAATCAACAACAACTCACTTTTCCTAAAAAGAAAGTAATATAGTAGCAAATGTTGATGAAGTTAATGTTATGATGGAGTTAGAGTGGTGAAGCAATCGAGGCACACACACTTATGATGTTTGAAAATATCATTTTTCTTGGGTTTCAGCCTCATTACAAGTGTATTCTCTGCTGTCTGAGACTATTTGCCAGTGTTGTGCGCACACGTCGTCAGCAGCAGTGGTGAGTGGTGATGCTTTCCAGAATATGACTGACTGCTGACACGCACACACACACACACACAGACTCTCACACATAATCACACGACCACAAACTCAGACCCTTTTTCTGTCACACATGTACACTAATTTTTACACACATTCTCTAGCCCGCACAGACGCACACCCAGACCTCCATGACAAACTGTGCCACCGGCTGTGGAAATATGGAGCACATTTTCAAGGCGCTCACCGTGTCCTCAAGGAGAAATCCATTTCAAATGTTTCCAACCTCATTGATTCTGAAAGACGAGCTGAGCCAACAGTTGTGTTTTGTTTATCGGCGAGTGATATGATCGCTTCAACTTTAAAATCGACTCGCATAGCATGCAGTCAAGGCCAGAGGAGAGGATCAGACACCGGTTGAAAGAGCAGTGAGCCAAAGGCGGACTGGGGGGTGGGGCCATGTGTGAATACAATTATTGTGTTATTATTGCGGAGGCAAGATAGCACTAGCCTTTCACTTTAGTAATTGAATCCAAGAGAGAAGCTAATTGGTTTTCAAATGAAGCATTAAGAAACAAAACCAAGGACTTTGGATAACAAAAGAAAGTGTTCGAGTCACTCTGAGTGCAGGCGTGGAGGAGAAATGATTAAAAGAAGACTAAACTAAAAGGAAATTGTCGCATTGGAAAGATAATTTGTAACGAAAATTAAAACTCTAACAATCAAATAATTCTGATACTGCTGATAAGAGAAATCAGGCACTCGGGTAAGAAAACCCTGCTCATGACCTAAACCAGCTCTTGAGCTTTTTTTAACACAACTGTTGACACAATGCCAAGCAAAACACATCAAACTCCCACAGTATTTACAGCATTAAGACAGAAAAAGAAAGTCCATCTGTCCAGCAGCATACGGCGTGGCTGCTATCGTGAGCTGCCCTTCACTAATCAAGTATGTCTGCGGATCGCCAGGCTTTTGATCCTGACACAGGCGTTTACAAAGTCAGCAGCGTGTGTGGGCCGCAGCCACGGCTTAGCTAGATGCAGGCACGCACACACACACACACACATGCACACACATTCGCACACATCAACAATAGTCAGAATCCACAGCCACGGAGGCACCTTCCCACAGAAACTGCACAGCACATGTTGTTAGCTTCATGACTGGTAGCTCAATCAAGGAGCTGTTGGGATTTTTAAAGCTAAGTCAGGTTTCCAAGCAAGCGTGACTGGCATGTGAGCCGCATTTGTTGTACTCAGTTGCAAGGCCCCTCCAACTCTAAATATCATCAATCAGAGTGTTTCAGGAGTAAATTTTTATTACTTTTGAAACACTTTCTTCAAAATTAATTTCCCCAATTTATTTAAATCAGCTTGCTGAGCTCTGCTGTTGTACTGCTTCGACAAAACTAATAATACAGCATAAACTGTTCCCTTTTTTAATGGTCAGACTAAGCTAAGAGTTTTGTATTTGGAGTTTTATAGATCACACCTGCAATCCCTGATACTTTTGTTAAATTCCCTTCAGGCAGTATATTCATTTTATCCAGAAGTTCTAGAAAATAACAAAAAAGAAGAAGAAGAAGACACACTGATAAATGAGAGTTAAGCTAATCAATTATGTCACATTACGTGCTAATATTCCTTTTAAAATATGTTAATATGTTAAATGTGTTTTTCTTTTATGTTGAAAACTACAAAGTACAAAAACTACAAAGTAATTAAAAAAGAACAACAGTTAAAAGAAAAAAATTTTCCCATCCTTATCTGAAATTTAACTCAGACTTTCCATCATGGAAAAGTAAATAGCCGCTTGCACTTACTCAATCCAGATCCATCACAGATTTTAGGGGTTATCTGAGACTGAGAAGATTTTCAGAATGAGGCGTTGTTAAGAAACATGTGGTGATAGTAACCGTGTCTTTTTCATCTTTATGTGTGGTGTTACTCACGGAGGATCAGCCAGGGCACACATCCACATGCAGGAATGATAACAAGAGAACCATTCAGACATCAAAGCGCAGGCGTTTATGCTCCATTCAATTGCCACAAAGTGATGTTGCTTGTTTTTAAATTCTGCCCTGAGGTTAGAAAATAAAATGTTAGTAAAAGTACCATTTGCAGTAAAATGTATGTCCTTATATAGGCAACTACTTGTTGTTTCAGGTTATAATGTCACAGGAACTTTGTGCTATTGAATAACAAGGATCCAAACACAATGCCTGGTTAGTTTTCACAGACTATAAAACATGAACGTACAGTCTCGGTGACACCATCCAGAGGTTTCTGAAAAATCTTGGCAGTGCCTGACTTTGCCTAACTCTCAGCTAATCCAAAAAATTGGACAAAGAGGTAAAGCTTGGGTGGAGCACTGACTGCTTGGAAACTGACTGTCAGTTAATTACACAGCTATCCATGTTGTTTGTCCAATATTTTCTTGAAAAATTGTGAGAAAAGCACCCACATCAATATAATTAATTCGTTATCTAAAAATGTCTTCTGAATGGTGTCAAATATTCAGAAATTGGAATTACAGACCAAAAAAAAGAAAAAAAGAAAGAAAGAAAGCTGTGTTTAAAACCAGGCTGTGAAAATGTTTATTCTGTGTTAAGTTGGGCACTAAGATACGGGGGGCTGTAGTTTGTGACTTGCTTTTGAAGGCAGCCTCAAGTGGCCATTCAAGGGAGAAGGATGTAGCTACAGACAAGATGGCGACCTTTTAATTCTTTAATCAAATGATGAATATACAAACAATATGGCAATTATCAACAGGCTCTGATCTCCATATCATCACTAGCATTGTGGCTAGTGCTAACTAGCTCTGGCACTATATGGCCTGTGTTTAACTTGTGGTGGCTAGTCAACTTACGCTGAGCAAAGATGCTAGCATGACGTTAGCTCACACTACTTCAGCTAATGTAACTGGCAAATAAATTACTCATCAACAGTTAATGTCCAGTTTACAACAAACAATGCCTTTGCCGCTAACTCAACTTGTTACGCTAACGTAAAGTTCGGAATAGTAGAAAATGTATCAGTAAATTACGCAGAAGACAAACTTCCACTATGGAGGTCACATGACTTTCTGTCAGTTGTAGAGGCAGTGATTAAGATGGCTGCTCCCCGTGGTCTGCAGATAGGTACTCTTAATTCAAGGAATTGCAGTTTTCAACATTTCTCCGTTGGCTTCATTTTTCACCCTGGGAGGTTGCCACTGGATACTTTATTTTCAGCAACTATTTCACATTTCCTTTTTTCCTACTCCATCAAAACATGAATGTTTCTTTAAGAGGACAAATAATCACACCAAGCTGAAGTTTCCTGGGGTGATGCATAACAATCACACTCAACGAGAGCCTGTGGCACCTGTTGCTGATGCTCAATAGCAGCCAGGACTGGTGGAGGAGCTGTCAACCTGCTCGTCTGGGACTTTGAAGGATAGGGTGAGAGAACAACGGTCCAGTAAGTGCGACTGGCTGGAGATGTGGGGTTGCCCCTGCAGCCATCACGAGCACACCGCACCCCTGCCCGTTCCTCATCGAAAAAAATGTACATTTCCTGCCCGAGTCCAAGCCTCATGCTGCCAGTGCCTTCATTTTGCCTTTTGACAGTTGTCACGGCCCAGCAGCCATTTCCCTGCACCTGTGACTGGACACACCAAGCAGCTCTCTCTGGTTTCAATAAAACATGAAGCAGGTCTGAGAAAGGGGATGTTGTGTGTGAGTGCTAGCTTGAATTGTTGGGTGAGATAGTATATATTGTCCGTTTAATTTCAGCCCAGCCCATTTTTGGGCCTTTCAACCTTGTTAAATTGATTCAAGTCAAATATACAAAGCTAATAAAGGCTCCCTGGCAAGGCAACTAAGTGTTGGCATGTTTACTGTGTAACATTGCCAATAATGTGGCATCAGTTGACAGATAATACAGCATAAATCCTTGTACTGCATCCCTTTGGCTCTGTCTCCTCTGAGCTACAGTGAGACCTTAATCATATAAACACACCCGGTTTATGAGAATGAAAGCATTATGCAGCAGGTATGAAATCTGGTTTTCTTGCTGCCTTTTATGTAAACAATTCATGTACATTTATTGAGGGAATGCAATGCTTTTACCTTTGATTGTTTTACCCCTGACTGCTCTAGGTCAGCCACACTCACAGTATTTTGAGTCTCATCCCACCAGATTTCATCACATCGTTTGCTTGCCTTGACTGTGTTAGAGGCATTATGTATGCCGGTCTAAGTTTCCAGGCTCATTTTACTCTCACATAGAGCATCTATCACATTCCAGCTGCGTCTATTTGTCTCCCCTTGAGTCGAGGATCCCCGAGCCCTATTGAAGCCCTGGGAAAGGCCCTGGAAAATTCATGGAAACCGACACAAGAATCCGGAGATGCAGACCGTCCCACACTCTGCAGAATGTGCGCGCCACATTTTCATGGCTAATCATCCTGAAGTGCAGTGGATGGCTTACAATGAGCACGGTGAATTATGCACATTATACCAGTAAGCTGCTGTAGAATGCAGCCGAGCTGTCTGGCAGCTTTTCCACAAGAATATCAATCAGAGTTGCTACAATATGATGACAAGGCCGGCTAGAGCAACATGGTGGAGATGATTCAGAGGCTGAGTGATTTTACAGCCCATGGAAGGAGGGCTGCTTTGATGGCTGGCTTTGGTTAGAGACATGGTTGCAGTCAAAATCTGGCATTTCTGTTAGGTGAATATGGAATGTGTAGAGACAATGCACAATCAACATTCTTATTAAACCAAAAGCAGCATTTTCCATCACAGTGATTTAATTAATTTTGAAAGATGTGTTTAATAGGTTTCTCTGACCGATGGGTCAGGAAACAGTCAACATCTAATGCAATTTTTCAGACAGCTCACAAAAAACGGTTTTATCCTACAAACCTAATCTATTCAGTTTTATCCATGGAGGCTGGAAGCTCATACTGAAATGAAATGCACATCTAAACTACACAACAAAAGCAAGAAGAGGCAAAAGTGACCCTTTGCAGCTGAGACTTGCATGCAAATCAGCACAGCCACTCCAAAGCGGCATCTGTTCGCTGTTTTCTCTCTGCAGGCTTACTTGACAGGGAGCATCAAGAGGACATTTACTGCAGCAGTGTCAGGAATCCATAGTCAACATTTCATTGACATCTCTCTCCTATTAGCACTGTCAAACATGTGTAGGCTTTTGAAGAAATTCCTCTCTTCATTTTTCATTCCAAACAGATAAACACGATGCAAGTAGGCACATAAACATTCATGGACCTGCAGACAGATGTAAACACAGTACACATACTATTTCCCTTTGGGTTCACTTTGCTCTCGTTTATTCTTTTCTCTCCCCTTTTTTTGCTTTATTTATGTGTTTTCTGCTCCTTCTGAGAGCCCCCTCCCCACACTCCCCTTTTTCCAGCTATCAAGCAAAGGCAGGGAGGAAAGACAAGCGGAGCAGGAGAAAAAGAGAAGAAAACAAAGGAAACTGACAGCAATTACCATCAGAGTAGAAGAAAAAGCAATGACAAACAAAAACAGCAGAAATCTCGAAAAAAAAAGTTGTTCACAATCCCTTTTTAGAAAACACTATACATTTGTTTGGATGTGGGCATTGTAGGATTTTTGTGTGTCAACACCACATGGAAAATTACAGTATCAGACAAACCCAAGAGGAAATGAGAAACGACAAGGGAACAAACAGAGATTAGCATGTTTATCTGTCATGTGAAAAAAACTACAATTTCGCTGATGCTGTACAGGCTGTCTGCCTGTTTTCTGCAAGCCCGCAGCATGGCAACTCAGTCTTAACTTACTGTATGTTGCAACCCACTTAGCTTACTATACTATGACTCAAATATGAGGTTGTTCAGATAACACAGTAACATCTAAAGGTCAATGCCAATGAAATTAGACAACATTAAACAAAGCTTACTGTATTTTTTATGACCCTATTCTGTTGGTAAAAAACCTCAGCATTACAAATTGTGAACTTAAATGTTTATATGCTTATATCTGTTTTAGATGTTTTGTAACTAACTAAAGCTAATAAATTAATCTCTGCATGAGTCAAAGTGCTACTCTAGTCAATCTTTGTATTGTGGAGCACCGTATCCCATTTCTCTTCGCGCAGTCTGCTGCTAGTCTCTATAATTCAGAGCCTGTCATAGCCTGGATTACTTTCTGGCTGTCTCATGCAACACCTGCCAGACGAGACACACTCTGCAGCAATGAATGGAAATATCCCCCATGCACACTGTGACCCAAAAGAACTTACAAAATATGGCATAACCTTGCCCTAACACACCTTGCAGATGTGGCACAAGCCTCATCCATCAGTTTGCTTGGCAGCAAACTGTCCTGATGGAGAAGTCTGAAAACCTGGTGAGGCTTCTTGTAAGCTTGATGCCATTTGCAGACCTCGAGTTGAATTCTGGCAGGAGAGCAGCTTCCAACACAAGATCCCGCAGACATTTTACACCTATGTTTAAATTTATGCTACTCAAAGAAACAGCTGAAAAGCTTGGCACATTAGAAAACTCAAATCAGCTCATGTCTGGGGGGGATGTTTCACCAAATAAAAGCAAAGACCAGTTCTGGTCGAGCACATTTGGAGGTGCAAAGAAACCCTCTTAGGTTTCAGCTGTACGCCGACAGCCCTCAGACACTCCGTGGAACGAACGTGAGGGGAAGGCTAAAATGTGAGCCACAGAGTCAAACATTAGAGCCAGCGGGTTAATCCTGTTTCAAACAATCCTGGTTTAACTCTTGTCAGCCTTGATGCTACCACCCAATATGAAATATCAGGACACACACACACACACACACACATGCATGTCTGTAAATGCAGAGACTTAATTTAAGTCTAACACACAGCAAAACACATGCACACACAAACACATTTTGTCTACACATCGTATAGAGGACTTCAGTGTGGCGTTTGTTTAGTGTTCCCTACATTCAAGCAGCTGTGTCGGTGGTCAGGCAGCAATGTTGACAGCTGAAGACCTGTTGGATCATAAAACCAACCAAACCTCCAGCCTCATAGTTTAATGATATCACAAACTAATATGGTTTAAAATACTTACAGCCACACATGTAGCAAGTGCAAATATTTAAGGCTTTTTTTTTTAACATTTCCTTCTTTCATGCACATATATGCAAGCAAACATAGACATAAACATGCTAACATGAACAGGGAGGTGATCTGGCCTTTCTCATAGCCAACACTCACTATAACCCACTGCTCCCCCTCTGCTTAATTCCATACACTCATAACTTCTTAATGGAGGGGCTGGCAACTCGAAAAATAAAAAAGATGCCTTGTTGAGCCATGATGGTGGGGGACCCATAACTCTCCATATTACATTTTAATACCATTATCTGGTAAATTTCAAGCATGTCAAGAGGTCTTCTCTTGTAACACTGTGAAATATCGGGTTTCACAGTATTAACTGCTGAATCGAACACGTTGAAAGCCACAGACTGGCAAATGAAATGTGACCTTGAATGTGCTGACCTTGCATGATTCTAGCATAATGTGTTAGGGCAGAAGCTCCATTTAAATGTGGGATTTCCTGAGAAATAAAATGTGTTTCTGTGTGTTTTCAGCGTGGTTTCTTTTTTCTTACTGGCCTAAGTCATGAAGTACTTAAAGGACCATACCAGTATAACTATATGTCATTTTCCTTTGTCGACAATGGCGAAATAAGTTACATAAACCCCATGAATTTTTGATCAAAATAGCTTTATCTATGAGATGTCGTGCTTATTTACATTTTGTCCATATTCAATAAAAACATACAGAAAGTTCCTGCAAATATTGATTAAAAAGATCGTCTGTCAAAAACCTTCTTCACAGTGATGTTAGAGCTAGGAAGGCAGCACTTGTAAGGAACTATTTTACCTTGCGTAGTAACTTTCGTCTCAACAGCCTCCAACTCCCCTCTTTCTACCGTTCATGATATGTATATTTTCTCTTTAGAAGGGTGAATTACCTATACCTAGCAACTTTAACATGTCCTTTGGTGTTTCTACTCTGTATCAACATGAATGGCAGTGAATGGGGTTTAAAAATCCAGTCTGAGGGGTGTCCTGGTAGCTTAGTTGGTAGAGTGGGCTCTCCATGTACAGAGGCTGCGTCCTCACTGTAGCAGCCATGTGTTTGACTCCACTCTGTGGCCCTTTGTTGCATGTTACTTCCTCTCTCTCCCTCCAATTTCCTATTCAATCATTCAGCTGTAGCTGTCCTATCAAGAATAAAGGCGCAAAAGCTCACCCCCACCTAGTATGCATGTACAGTATATGAATGCAGTCT
Organism: Naso annulatus; assembly: GCA_029783625.1. Taxonomy (NCBI): domain Eukaryota; kingdom Metazoa; phylum Chordata; class Actinopteri; order Acanthuriformes; family Acanthuridae; genus Naso; species Naso annulatus. The sequence continues at coordinate 13,201,286 of JAPZDX010000020.1, read as the reverse complement.
GACATCTACTAAAGCATACATGGTCGAGTTTTAACAACATCTCTAGAAGATAGGTACAATTTCTGCTCTGGCGAGGAATCAAAATGGACTAGTATGGTCTGATATGGAATATTTACAATTTAAGGAAATGGCTTTGGAGTCCAGGGGGTTAAAATTGTCCTCATCCAAAAGAAAAACTCAACTGGATCCCTGTAGAGCAAATATGGAATAAAGAGAAGTTATAATCAGGAATGAGTGTGTTTTTGACTTGTTGTTTTAAAAGATATTTTGCATGTACAATAACACTGTTGAGTCTTCTGTAGGTATGTTATTTTCTGTTCTCAGATTGCGGGTTTGTGTTAATGTGGTAAGTAATTGTCGTATTAGCATTTCATTTTAGACAACAGACTGGAAATTTGTGTGTTTCTGTCTCTGTTGATATGCCCACAGACTTCTGGTTTGTGCAATCTGTCTAAGCTATAAACTCTCACATCCCTGAGGAAACCACTTGTCAAATAGTTCTCAAGTATGTCCACTAAAGATTGCCTTAATTGCAGATGACATTTAAAATGAGTTTTGAAGAGGTTGGCAAGAAATTCTCTCCATCAAACCACTTCCATTCAAGCGAGGGAGAGGCCAACTTTGGTGGCGATTAATATGCTCTACCTTCCAAGTCGTAAGTCTGTAAGTTTTCCAGGGGACGGTGTAAAACCGTATTATAGAGAACAAATCAGTTAATAGCTTCTTTATGGCATATCCTAAATGCCTCATTTAAAAAGCTTTCAACTCAATAGCAGTCCTCCCATGTGGCCTGACTGCATACATAGATAATTAACAGACACTCTACCATATTAGCTTGAATTGGAAGCGAACATTTTTATCATTTATTCAGTGTTTGCAAACCACTGTCACACTGTGTAGTCACGTCACACTTTTCTTTTTTCTCTGTTTCCTTTGTGTGCCTCTGCTTACTGTTCCACAGAGTAATGGAATTTTTTTGATTGCATAAATTCCTTGTACAGCTGCAAGATAAAGACAAAATCCAAGAAGAACAGAGTGGAGTAATATTTACTTTAAGGTATCATTAGAATGTTTTGCTTTTAAAAATATGATAATAATAATAATAATAATAATAATAATAATAATGTATTTCTATTAAATGTCATAGTCTCCATTCTCCTATCAAAGTGGCAGACATGCTGTACTGCTGTTGTCACATGTCACGTTAAATATGATAATAAAATGAACTGCAGCAAATACACACATTCTGAAAAAAGAAAAAAACAAAAAGACAGATAACCTTCTGTATGTTTTGCAGCAACAAGTAGACCTCTAACTACGGTATGCCAAGGTCGCTGACAGCAACAGCCCACCAGGTTGTTCACTCGCTTTCTACACAGACATGGTCTGATCAACAATTCCAACAATGTCAGTTGAAGCCAAAAAGCAATCCCCACTATTGAAAACTAATGCAAATCTAGAGCTGGGCGATATGGCAAAAGTATCATTTCCCAGATTTTTTCATGGCAGGCTCACGATCACCATTTTATCACGATTCTTTAGTTTTTCATATTGGTCAAGACTATTTTATAAGTTAACTTTACACACAAATGGTAGGCTTATGTTTGGTTCCCGATGCCTCAAAATGATTTTGTTTTGATTTTTGAATGATTCAATTCTGGGAATTACATGTAGAGTAAATGTGTTTGGTAAACTAACTGCAGGCTATTCATGTGACACTGCGTTGCGACAGCCCATCAGTCTTGACATTCTCCTCACCTCACCAACGTCCCAGTGTCCTGACGGCAAAAACATCCCAATGTCCGAGCGTTGAATCAGACATGGCAGTCGAAACAGTGCTGTGTGTGAATACTCTGTACAGCTGTACGAAACAATTTTATACACAGCGGGATTATGTCATGAACGCAAACACAACGTTGTTTTTCCAACATTTCTGGGACTTCCACAACTGATACTGTGCAGAAATAATGATTATATCGGCTGTAGTTAATGACAGAAGAAATAACAAGCCCCCCTTCCTTCTGACACTATGAACTGCCCTTTGGGAGAGGAGAGACAGCCAAGTTAAGAGCCATAAGATGCATAGTCTCTGGACTGCTCCTGGCTAAAGTCTGGTTCCTGGAAAATAAAACAGACAAAAGTGGGACTCTTGCTGGTCAAGCAGAGGAAAACCACTGACGGTTGTGCCCCTGTCTTTGCAGAACGCTGTCTCCTTTACAACTTCCCGCATTAAGTTGTCAAACCTACTGCGCGTTCTGCGTTCTAATACGACAGAGTGCAGGTCTCCATCTGGAAGAGGGGAGGTGACTCTGTGTTTTACATCAGCCATGCTTGGTGCCCAAATGCAGTTAAAGTTGATGGACAGTGATTCCCAGATGTTTAACTTTTAATGTTATGATGTCAACTGTTGGGCCATCACTACTTAGTTGCTGCTGTTAAATTTCCCCATACATGCCAATTCAAAAAATGCACAGAATTATTTAGGTGTACATGTCTTCATGCATGTTATTGACTGTATTTATTTCTCTTTTTCATTTTTTTGCATCATATTGTGTTCTTTGCATTTGCTCCAGATGTCTAGCATCTACCATCTTTTGTTACATTGTGCAACACTGTGCTGCACAAGGACAAATAGCCCACAATACCTTGATTTCTTTAATGCACTAGAGAGCTATATCGTGTTCAAGAACATCAGTAAACATAGAAAACAACAACAAAACTTTTGGAAAAAAAACAAGAGGAGGCAAGAGAGCAACGTGTAAACTGGATGTAATTAACCTAAACTCATACAGACAAACACTGTTGGACAGGGGATTGGGAAGGCGAGCTGTGCAGTCTCTGCACTGAAGCTGGTAGTTTCTAGGCTAATTAGGACTGTGTTGTGGTACAGTGTGAAGGGGTTCTCATGTGGGTTCCTAATTCGTTGGCTGTGCGCACATCCAGACTGCTCATTTGTGGTGAGGTATGACAGCGTGAGACCCGAAAAAGTTGACGAGAGTACGCTTAGGATGAAAGAGAGGCAAGTATGCTGGGACAAGAGCAGAAGTGGAAATGAAAACCAAAATGAGCGAAGGAAATTAAACAGTGAAAATCAAAGCACTGAAGAGGGATAGAGGAAAGGGAAGTGAGCGGAAGAAGAGACAGCCAGCCAGAAAGCGTTGAATTGGGGGGTCTGGGAAGGTTAATACACTTCTCCTCACAAGTTGTGTCTGTCAAGTGGTGCAGCCACTACAAATTAAACACTTCCTGTGAGATTCTTTTAACTACCCTACATGAGACTGTATTTATAACAAAGCTATATTTATATCTACGTTATAATCAAGTAATTAGTGCCATGGATTTTACTGTTGTATGTAATTGCATTACATGTGCCACACCTCACTTGGTGTTAGCTCGTAACGGTTTCATTTCATGTAGAGTTGTCTTAAACGTGCTAAAACAAAGGCCAGAAATTTATTCACTGATATTAACATGCAAACAGGGTAGAGTTTTAGAGATTAGGAAATGGAGGCTGCAGTCAAAGCTGAGGAAGGACAATTTGGAAATCAAGCTAGCTGTAGATGAGACCCCTAAGGAAGCAACTCCGCACCCATCTCCCCTTCCTGTTTTAGTTCCATAGCTCAGACTCGCCCTTCACCTGGCTCGTATTTTATTTCATTTGCTGTCACTCTCTCATTTAAATGACCATCTTGATTCGTCGTCATCCTTTTCTTAAACTTCTTTGCTGTGTATGCAGTTGTTGCTTAAGCTGGAAGAACAACTTTTCCTCCTTAGTTGTCTGCCATTGTATCAGAATCAGAAAAACTTTATTGTCCATTGCAAAGCAGTGGGAATTTGTCTTTGATGTGGCTCTTTGTATATCGTATAAGGATTACACTAAGGGAGGTGAACGCTGTTTTTGTAGAGCAGCCAATAGGGATATGTACTCTCTGTAGTGACCGGAAAGTGTTTACCATGGTCCTCATTTTCTAAAGCCTGAATACAGAGCCAGTGAGTGGGGCTTAAGTTTAGTGTTCTTTCAGAACATTTGTATAACAATATGCCCAAAGGTTATTTCTCTTTGATGGAAGAGTTTCATTGATCTCGCCTCAACACAACCTCTTTGGTCAAGGTTCAGCTGATGTCTGTCATCTTTATATAGTCCTGTACTCCACTGTTGGAGGAACAGACTCTTAGTTATTTTTGCAGTATTCTACAACATGTAACCGTTGCTTCAGGGTTTGCACTCATTTCATGAACTTTTGCAGCTGTGTGAGAATGCAACAA
>JAPZDX010000020.1:13186878-13196920 GCA_029783625.1 Naso annulatus | reverse complement strand
TGTCCCTCAGCGAAAACATAAACTATAAATAGAATTTTCTGTTCTGTTCAGTCAGAAATTATGTCAGAAATAAGACATTGCTCTAAATTATAAGTTAGAACTTTCAGAAAGCTGTTGAAGGTTGTGTGGACTTCATCCATCACAGGCCAGTCAGAAAGAGATCTATTATCCTGGTCTATATGCTTCCTGCACTCTACTGGTAACAATATGCAGCAGTCCAGGTTCATATCCTCTTCTGAGCTTTGATCTCTTTTACAACCTTAAAGCAATCTCACGCACAGCACATTAAAATCTTGGTAATGTCAGCCGCACTGTGCCGTCCACATTGAATCGTGCAGGACTCTCATATATGCATGGAGCAACACAGAGTAAAGATGAAGAGCCCTTCAAATTCACTTTCCTACGAAGGCAGCAAGGTTGATGTGTGGGAGCTGAATGTGAGCAGGAGGGAGAGGCAGTAATATGCTTTTGTATTCTATGTGTATTCATGTTACAGCATCTGTTCCTGTGTCTTTCTATCGACATTAATGGCAATGATAATGATAGTTCACTCTGAAAAGGTAGACAATTACATTCAAATGTTTTTTTGGTTTGTTTGTCTCTCTTTTGTTTGCATGTTGCATATTTTTGACAGCTACTGACCATAAAATCTGAAGTCATGATGATGTTGTTGATGCTGCTCACAGCTATCCATTTGTGTTATACTGTCCTGCTAAATAAAGTATATGTTTCAGTGAAACCTCGGAGCTGAATCCGAGGAATTATTCAGCACCGAGAGCCTAGATCTTGTGGTTGTCAAATTTACAAAAATGTAACACTGCCAACTGATTTGAATCAGAATATGTAGACAACAGTGGACAGTGTCACTGTTGTGTAGATTCCTTGTCCTTAATTTTATTGTTGCGATGGAGCATTTAATATTTGAGGCTGCGTATGATGGCGATCCCTGTGCTGAATTCAGCCCTCATCATGAAATGCCAGGCAGAAGTAACAAGTACTTTTCCTTTGGTTTAGTGTCTCATTTCCATTAAGTTTATGTACAGGTTGTGTCTGTGTGTGCCTGTGTGACTGATTTGGGCTGAGCCATCATAAAGTGGTGAACTATTTTCACTCTTGTTACTATGTTATTCCATTTCCTTCTTGCCTTTGGATTGTTTTCTTTAGAATAAATGTGCAATTTCCTCCCTCAACCTGTTGAGATTTCAGCACGACCTACCATTTTCACATATTAAGAGAGATAAGGGGAAGGTAACACAAGTTCAAGATAAATCTTGACACTGTCCTCATAAAGCTTTGAGTGAACAAGGCACTTGAACCATGCTGTGCTTTCATGTGCTTGAAAGGCAAAGGGAAATGAGTCAAGATCCAGGTTCATTTCCTCAGACTTTAGAGAGAAATGGAAATTAACATGGGTTAGTTATTTAACAATAGAGTCTTTCCTGTTGATCAGTTCTGCAACATTAATCCACAGCAACTCTTTCCAGCGTCTTTCCAACACACTGTTTCTCTACACAGAGAAAATCTTAAGACCCATTTACTCTATCTTACGTACCTCATGAAACGTTGAATCTGTCATGGCCTACATGCTTTCAAAAAAAAAAAAAATCTGTTTGTACTTCTCCTCCTCAGGGATGGGTTAAATGCAAAGAAGACATTTCACTGTACACAGTATATGCAACCAATAAAGTACCTTTACCTTTATCTGCACAGGTATTTAGTGTTGAGCATAAGTGAGCCTAAAGATGCATATCTTTAAGGGATGTTTAGAACCATTCAGGCTTTAAACCACTGTGCATTGTGTGCTGTGGTCTAAGTGTATGCATTTATTCATGAGAAGTGAGAATTTCTTGTCAAAATTTGTTTTTAAAAAGCTAGGCTTGTACTAAATTATACAGAATTTGTACTGAATGCAATAAGCTCATTTCTGGACCACACTGGAGTTTGGTAGCATCAGCTTTTATGAACTTGATCCAAACTGGATGAATGTCCTTGGATACAGAAAAAACTTTCTGTTTGGCGCAAGCGAGAACACACTATTTGTTTCTCTCTCTTTGCAAAGTTCAGTCTTAACTAAAGCTTATTGCATCGTTGTACCATCAACCCTCTGACCACAGAGCTGATTGCAGAGCCAAGAGCAGCAATTTCAGGATTTCAGAGCAATTGATTGCTGGTCTTAAACCAGATGTTTACTGTGTATCCTCACACTTCCTGAATAGAACATCTTCCTTAAAAACCTGAAAAGATTCCACATTCCAAACTTGTAGGTCATGTTGCAGCAAAGCTGTGATAAAGTGTATTAGCATTTTGATAACATGCTGTTGCCCAGAGCAGTCTCCACCTCTTCTCACTTTGGTTTTGCAGGGTGAGTTAACACACAAGGGGCACAGTGAGGTATTCAGAAGCCTCCCGTGGCTTTTTACGGTCACATATATGGAAACATCCCATATTTTCACAATGAAAATAGAGGATCGTTTGAGTATAATAATGCTCATGCAAACTAAAACCGCTGCCATAGATTAAGTTGCATGATTGCTGCAGCTACGATTGGGATCTGATGTCCTAAAGTGAGGTGCATACTGTAACGTGCCTTCCTAACAAAGGTCCCTTTGTTCAAGCAACTGGGGGGTCCGTGCACCCCTGAAACCCCTTTCTTTCCTCCCCCACCCTCCCACCACCCCTCCCCACCCGATGTCTATTAAGCACACTGATTCCCAGGTCAAATTGGCCCCCTGTTATTAATCCCAATCACCCGGAACACATCGACCACAGCGCACCACGAAAAACACATGTGCCTGGCACCCCCACCCATCCCAGCTCAGCGCACTGATTCTAATTAATTAATTACATCCCAGGTGATTTTACTTTGAGATGGAGAGAGGAAAAATAGAAAAGGAAGGAAAAAAAAACTGCCTCCCACAGGCATCACCAAATTGGCAACAAAAGCTCCCCAGCAGCAGAAAAAAAAGGCCCAGTTCATTACTTGAGGGAGAGACGGCTTCTTGTAGCTGTTTCCTAACTACTGCTCTGCTGTCCAAGACCAAAATACTCCGTTTCTTCCCTCTTCTTTCCTTCTTCTTTAACTTGTCTGTCTGCCACCCACAAAAAAACCTTCGCCAAAAACACACACTGGAACTTACCCACAACAAATTGATAGCATATTTAAGTATTCAGGATTACATTCTTTGAAGAGAATGGGTAAAGGAAAACGGGTTTTGACCAAATCATATTTCCGGCCTGGGCCTAATGGACAGCCAGAGAACTATTTAGCATAGCATCAGCACTGTTTTAAAAGTGGACTACATATTCAATATATCTCATTTATTCGAAAATTCTTTCATGTCCCTCTAGTTTCCTTTTCTCCTCGTTCAGGCTGCTTCGCATGGAACACGGAGAAACTTTCTTTTTGCCACTCTGATGTTATCAGAGTAATCTGCTGATGTGAAAATGTTTGACTGTGCACTTTTCCTATGCACCATGTTTAAATAATGATATCCATCAATAATCTTGGACGGCATCTTCATCTGTGAAGTTCAATTTGAGATGAATCTGACATTGCAGGGAGTTTGCAAAGTGCTGTCAAATTCATTTGAGCAGAGTTCCAATCAGAAATGCAATATGCTGTGAGTGAAAATGTGACATCTACACTTACAAAGTAGTTGCTGAATAATGTATGACAGTGATTCTCATTTAATTTGTCTGAAACATTTGGTGAGTTACTTACAAATTGCTAATGGCTCATGATTGTAGCATGAACATTAACATTTCAGATTCAAATTTTAGGATCGTATTGCTAAACCTTTAATTCACACAGAGATTGTAAAAGTTATTTGACAGGCAGCAGCTAACCCATTGAAAGGCTGTACTAAATGAATGGAAAATAGGATAGTGAGTACGTAACAAAAGCCTTTGGCTGAGAAAACTGCGCTTCAACAATGAAGCCAGTGATGTTTTTATATGGAAATTGAGTCTTTGGTGGCATTTAATAAAAGTAAATAAACTCCTCCTCCGGCTGCACTTTTAAAGAACGTTTAAATATACATTTCTCCTTGAGGGTAACCTTGGTTGGATACATTAAAAAAACTGTGTTCAAAGACTTATTTCTACACCGAGACCCATGTTATGGATATCCTCCTCAATTTCTCACCTTCTCTTCCAGTAAGTTCCCGTGCTTGGAGCTTCCATCCGTTTATTTGAACTTTAGTTTTTTCATTTTTTCCAACTGTAGAAATCACTTTTTTAGCTGCTTCAAGAAAGTGGCTACTTGACATGTGGTGTAGCCAATGCATTCTTCTTTTGGACTGAAAACACAAAGGAAATGTCTGCTGCATTTTTGTGCCTTCAAAATTGTCAAATTATCAGAATTTGAGACACAGTACGCTTTCCATTCAAAATGTATTCTATTGAAGTGAGAGTTTTCACTCAGTGGCAGACCGCTGCAACAGCCTGTATAGGCAGGTTGTATATTCTCCATTTGTCTTCACATGGGCTGGTGCCACCGTCTTTTCTCACCTCTCTATGAATCTGCAAAGTGCTTCTAATGAACTGATAATCTCTGGCATGCTCTTATGCCCAGTCCTCCTTAGGCATCTACTCACCTACATTTGCACTGGCAGGGTCTCTGGCAGGCTTTCATTAAAAGACCCAGCACCAAGCTAAGACTGACTACACACCGACTAGACTGAGGGGTCTTTCTTTTGCTTTTTCTTCAAGTAACAAATGACGTAAGTCAACATAAACATACAAGCATGAAACTGGCTCTGGCCGCTTGAGGAACTTGATCCTACAGTCTTCCCTACTGTCTTTGCAGGAGGGTGATGAAGCTATTAAAGGTCTTAAAGTCCATATGTGGTATCTGGCACACAAGAAAGAGCTTAGTCCATCCAGGCATGTTTAATGGCACAGAGACTCCATACTGGTTATTTAACAGTTGCCAGCTCTCTGTCTTGGCAAAGAAGCTCCATTTGAAACCAATCTCATAGGTGGCATTACACCATATGGAAGGAGACTTGTGGCTTACTGTTATTTGCAGTATCATATTGATCTATAGCGGACAAGTTACCTTTGTGCATGACCCCCACTGCAGGGAGGTCAGAGGTCAATGCTAACTACTGAACAACCTCTTGGGAGCTTATCTGGATTCTCTAATGTGCTAAAGGCCTCCTCAGTGGGTGTTTGTCATTGTGACAGCTTTAACCCGGCCCTTATGTTTAAAGATGGTCTCCTCCCTGCAATGCCATACTGCTGTAACACATGTGAGGCTTCCTTTCATGTGAGGAAGTCATTTTCAATGATAGAAAAGCAGTGGTATGTTGCATTGTGGCATTTATTCCTTCTTTGCATGCTCCTCTAATGAACTGCCACTAAAATTTAACTCAGAACTGAAGTTAATAATATAATTTTCTTGTCAGTAATTTTCCTTAAACACTAACAGCAAGACATAACAAAAACTTTTACAGTGATACTGACTGCTCACTCTCTTTGTCAATCTTTATTGTGAGTTTCTAATAGAATTTTTTGGCACTTTACTGTTGGCCTATATGGTAAAATGCGTAGCAAAAATATGATTGAACATGTATTGTTTTGGAAACAACTTCATTTGGGTAATGCACCTTCATAAACAAACAAATGGAAGACAGATCATTTTTGGCGTGCTGTGATTTAATCTTACTGCTAGTGACTGCATAAGTCAGGATGAAAATCACTTACAGTAGGTACCAGTAACTATATAATTACATGTAAATAGATGTAAATAGTGACAGTTCAACAGAGGGCGCCATATCCCAAACTTTTCCTGCCCGCAGGTTTGATCTGACAACAGGTGGAATTTGAGAGGTTGTACAGCACAGAAACATATCATGACAGATGAGCTGCAGTAAAACTGAGTCCATGCCTAAAACAGGCCACAAATAACCAGCGGCTACTGTAAGTGTACACTGAAACTCGGACTGCGTTCAAGATGTCAAACTTGAATCCTGTGAGACACATGAGATGAGCATAAAGAGGCGCTAAGCTAGTTCTGGTTTGTGTAGGACAGGAATGAGCAAACACTGAACAGCATTCAAGTCAGAGTAAAACACATAGTATGGAATTACAGCAGAGGATGGCATGTATTTTCTCTGCATATATTGTATGAAAGAACTCCCAGTTCAGGGTAAATCGTTGCCAAAGTCTTGTGCGATGTTCGTAATCCTGACGCGAGCATGATCTCTAACAGAGGAATGTGGAACGGAATGCTGCTCTATGAGGCCCGGTTCCTGGACACATATTTATTTGCTCATTCATCACTCCTGGAGGACCTCTGACCTACTACTGTGTGTTTTTGCTCTCCTTTACTCCCAGGTTCTCTTTTTTTCTCTCCATTCGGAGAAAAATAGGGCCGATTCTCTCTCAGGCCAACATGTCGACATGCTGTGAGAGTCGCAGTTCAGCTTTTAAGAGACATTACAGATTGGGCGGAGAAGCTGGATTTCATCCAGGCGCTCGTACTGTAGTTGCTTTATCTACAAAGTGAGCCAAGTTTGTGAAAGTATATGGGCACCAAAATTAACGCCTCACTGAATGTTTGGAGAAGTGTTTTTGAGATGTGTTCTAGGTGGTGGAAACTCGACTTCAGTGAGGGTCTGGTGGGACACCGTGGTAAAGAGAGGAAACAGATGTTGCTTGTACCCAGTGGGAACATATGAAAGACTAAGGTATATGGAAGCTTAGTGAAGGATAAATGTAAGAGTTTAATGATGAGGTTTGAATCCCCTGGTGAGAAAAAAAGGCTATTTTGGGCATGGTGATATTTGCAAAGTGGAAACTGGAGATAAATTCAGTAAAATTCTTCAGGAGACTGAAGAGAAACTTGTCTTAACGTCAAAGATGCAGGCCTGACAAAATGGTCGATGGTGTTTGTTCTGATGTTTGATATTAAAACTAATCAAGCATAATTTCCTTTAGACTTTATGTTGTGGCTCAGCTGAGGATTCCTTTTATTTTTCTGTCTTTTTTAAATTGTTATTGAAAATTGTTATAATTATTTTTTAAATTGTATTTTTTCCTCTCTTGTGTTTTTAGTGCTCCCGTTTCTCTTTCTGTCTTTGTTTTGTTCTTGTCTGTATGCGAGCCCTGGTGTGGGCGTGGTTCTCCACATGTCTCCTGGCTGCTGACTCTGCTAAGTACACACACCTGCCTGCAATCTGCTCATCACTCCGCCCATTCTACACACCTGTTTCTCATCAGCTCATCCACCTCCAGTACATCTACCCTGGCTTTCCAGCCACTTCCCTTACTGCTCATTTCTGGCTTTTAGTCTGTACTTGGTGAATTTTTGCTCCCTGTCTTTTTGCCTTGTGCTAATCTGTCTTCTTCTTGTGTCGCAGGATCACTGTTGCTTCCTCACTAGTGTGCCAGCCAGTCATTTCCTGCCTGCTTAGCTTTCCCTACTCATCTAGCTTACGACGGCCATATTTTTCTCCATCATTTATCTCAGTGGCTCTGGACCCCCTTACCCCTGCTATCAACCTTCATCAAATCCCTACTGACAAAAAAACATCTTTCACTGATTATCCTGCCCTGTATCCTGCTTTTGGGTCTGACTTGAGTTCTTAACAGTGGGTGCAATCAATCAACCACTTAAATATCGCCTTTCATAAAGTTCAAAGTTGATTGACAAGCTGTTTATAAGAAAAAAAAAGAAAGAAATGATAAGAGTGCAATAGTAACCAATTACTATACATAGCCAATATGTGAACTTGACTTAAAAATGAATCAGATTCAAATGACGAATTGGATGACTTTGAGCTCAACTTTCAAAATGAGAAAATATTTACAACTCGGCTTGGACATTTACACCAAATACTCATGAATTCACTTGGACTATAGCCTTTCAGCTCCAAAATACCTGTACCATCCCCCAAGTACACAGATTAAAAAGTTATGTGTAAAGTGTGCTACAAATCAATAAATTTTTCAACATTTCCTAAATCAACTAACACTCATGCTGTTAATTCCTAGCAAGTCAAAACTTGTTTCAACCAATCCAACAGCATCCGATTAAGTAGCAGAAAAGAACTGAAGAACCAGTGTCATGTTACTGAGCCCCACTTGGCACTAAAAATAACATCAAAACCATTTTTTTTGCACACGAAAACTATGCAATGACAACAAACATGCTTGCTGAAAGTTTGTGATGGACTCAGCAGTTAGCTGTCTTAACATGGGAATTACTTCTGACTTTCAACCTCTGATACATTGTAAATTGATAATAATAAAATTAATAATAGTAACAACAACAACAACAACAACAATAATAATAATAATAATAATAATAATAATAATTCATAATAATAATAATAATAATAATAATAATAATAATAATAATGCATATCAGGTATCAACCTTAACCAAATGTCTTTAAAATTGTGCATGTGCCCATGCAATGATATATTCCACGACACAATTTCCACTTTATTTTGTTACCTTCCAAACTGCTTGTGAAAAGTAACTATAAAATAAGGTTATGTAGTGTGTAGTCAGTTTCTGCATAGTGAAGCCTTAAAACATCAAGTGCTCTAAACATCTGCCAAGGGAGAGGCAGAGAGATTTGCAAGCCAATCTGCTGTTAAGGACTAAAATGCAAGCATCTGCCTCAGAAAATCTAAAGCGTCTTACATCTCAGCATACTAACTGTGTAAAATGAATTTCCGGATCCTTCTGCTGTGCTTACTTTTCATTTTGAATAGGAGTTGGCAAATGAACTTGCATCAGCAACTTTTGTAAATATGGCCAAAAAATAAAAATTGACATGTGGCAGTGACAGTTTGAATATTTTCTAAAATTTGTTTCTAAAGTGTGAAGGTAAATTAAAGGTTGGAGATATTGGATTTATGATTATGTCATTAAACGACATATGGCTGCTGTTTAGAACTGCTGAGCTGCTTTGACTAAATCGGCAGCCCCTGTTTCTGAGAATCCACAGGCAACCGGTTGTTGCTGCTATCAGTGACAAAGAGGCTTCCTCCTGGAGATAAATTAATAGCATCAGCTTGACATCAGCTCCTGAGGTTAAGTCTATGTTGTCAACATGATTGGGCATTCAGGAGACAAATGATGCCAAAGAGGGTACACATTGTCTCGCAGCCCGCAGACACAGTCAAACTTTGTTATGGCTTGTCTGGGACCAGCAGGGTCTTCAGCTTGTGTTTCATGTTAAAATGAGAAGAGTGTAATGGATGTGCCACAGACTTTTAAAAAGGATTTAAAAGGTAATATGCAGGAATAATACATGTTCTACTTTTTAATCCTCAGATTTGATTTTGTTAAAGAATAAAAATGAAAGGAAAAATGTGCTTTCATCGTGGAAAACAAAGCAGTTGGAAACAGTGGTTAAGGCACCTTGATCCTGCACTTGTTCCAAACATCACAAACATTTATCCAATGACAAATACGATATTTTACAATATTACACAGTAAATTATAGCTTTAATAAAAATTCCACATTGCATTCCTCCTTGCTATTGCATGCATAAAAATACACCTCCTGGCGATCACATTAGTTACACTCAAATTCAGATTTAGTGTGTTATCATTGCACCGTTGAAGTACTAATACAACAGTTTCGGGTCATTACTGTAAGGCATGTTGCAGAGTATTGCCAAGTTTTCTGCAGCCCCGCCAATCCATTTTTACTTGTAGTTCACATCATTAAATTTTCAAACCTTAAAAAAGAAACATTTCACACTGAATTACAGAAAAAATCAATTATGCATAAAACATCTATAATTTTCTATTTGATGTAAAGATTTATTGTAAAAAAAAAGGCATTCATATTTAATAAGCAAGCATTCATGTAAAAAGAAGCCGAACAATGTTTTATGTTTTAAATGTGTGGAAAATAAGTTTTTATCTCACTTCCAAGATTTTTAAGGGGAAATTTGACAGAAACATTGAGAGCACTATGCAAAAAGAGCATTATAACAGGAAAATAAGGGCTTTCTCCAGCTGTACTGACAGTTTCTCTAATTTGAAAAAATCTACAGTGAGTTAGTTATCCAAAATG
>JAPZDX010000020.1:13162696-13173102 GCA_029783625.1 Naso annulatus | reverse complement strand
GTCAAAATGGCAACAAGAATTTAAAGTTACCAGTCACTCTAAATTTCCTCAAGCCTAAAATGATGATTATATATATATATATATATATATATGTGTGTGTGTGTGTGTGTGTGTGTGTTTATGCATGTGTAAGTTCACTGTCTCATCTGTGTATATTCTGCCATGACACAAACTCCACAATTTTGCTTTACAGTTGAACAAGCTGGTATTCACTTTTCTTTAGAGTATTAAAACTTTCTGTGCACTTTAAAATGTTGCTGTGGTGACAAATGTGGACGTTTTTACTGTGTAAAAATGTTCAATTTCTTTATATGATTTGCATATTTAACGTCTTTTACACATTCGTACTTTCCACCCATCGCTTTTTGATCTAGTGTGAGGACTCAAACGACGCTCTCCTGGTCACAAACCTGCTTCCAAAACCTTGAGGGTACTGCTGCCCCATAAATCTGTCCCAGATCCCCACAGCAGCTTGAGAAGTTGTTAGGTAATGTTAAAGCAGAATACTCTTCCCTCCCTAAACAATTACTGTTGACATGTCCTCAAGCAAGGCACTTATTCCCAGTTGCGTCTGTGTAGCTGTGAAGTGGCCGGCAGAAGACTGGTTTCACTGGATATGTCCCTTTCAGGTTATGTGAAGGATTTTTTAAAGGGCTCCATCTTTCATATTAGAGGTGGCTGACCAATATCGAATGATTAAGCGAAATCTAATATCAGTGAGCTAACATATCGCCCCAGCAGCCAAACCTTCAAAGCCTGAAATCTGGTCACACAATATCTTTTTTCCAATTTGGCTTCTAGATGCACACATGATGATAATAAAAGTCTGCAGATGAGGAATGAACATGAACTTGCCACAAAATTTGTCATGGCTGCTCATGATTGTAGCCATTGTTTTTATGATTTCATTTTCCAGACACTGTCACCCTCAAAGCTGCACTCACGAGCCGCCGCCACTCTGCACACACCGGGGGGTTGTGACATTCTTCATTCTGGTTCTGCTCGATCTCCTTGAAACACATGTATAATGTAGAGTCACTGGGTTTCTAAGGCAGTTTGTGCTCAAGGCAAAAGCAACTCAACTGTGGCTTTCTCTCGCTGCGTCTCAGTCTCTCTCTCTCTAGCTCTCCCTGTGCTCTTCAGCCAAGGCCTTGTGTTGGTATTGATTAAAGCAGTGTCTTTTTGTCTCCTGCCAGCATTTTCCACAGCTCACTGTGAGCTGAGAGGAAACAGCGACACAGACTAAAGAGGAATGAGGAGGTGACCAAATTCAGAGGTTGGAGAAAGCAAGTTCGGCGTTTCGCTGCCATTCAGCCAGTCAGGAAAAACATGCAACACCCTTCCAAGGGCCAGATGCCAGGAATAGGGCCATTATGATACGCAGTATGGTGCCGGCTTCCCTTGAATTCTCTCTCCACTACACCCAGGTTGCTACTTCTAGTGGTGCTGCCTCCTCCCTGCTGCTGTGTTTGGTTTGAAGGGGTCCTGGGAGGCGAAGCTGCTCTGCTCACTGCCTGGGTGTAAATCAGGGGTGCAGCCAATAGAACCACATCTGTTACAATAAAGTCAGGTTAATGTGGAGTCATCTTGGAGGAGGAGAGTTTGCATCTGGGAACATCTGGTGAGACATTTGGAACTGCCGGCAGTCAGTCACACAGACGTTTTTTTCTCCTTTTTTGTCTCTCATGTTTCTGGCTTTTGGCTGTCATTCTCATTTTGTTCCACAAGAATATTTTTTGGTTCCTTTCACCTAATTTGCTCTGCATTTCTGAATCTGCTTCTACCCGTTTTGATCTCTTCACGTCTCAACGATTTGTTTCTCGGTCTTTTTTTTGTCACTTCTTTCTTTTGTTTTCCGTCTCCATCGATCTCTCACCATCTGCCCCTTTCCCCTGCTTTTCTTTTTTCTCCTTTTTCCCCCCTCCATCACAACATACTGTTTTTTCTCACCACACCCACTTTGGCAAATCCTGTTCACAGACTTTCAGAGACTTTCTCTGGAATTGTAAACAATGTCTCCACTGCTGTGTAGATGTGAGTTGTTGCTGGTGTTGCTGATGCAGCTGTGAAAAAAGTGCAGGCAGCAACTCGGTAAAACAAGGCAATCAACAAGCTGAAGATATACTGCGCTGCTTATCACCACATGGTTTATTGTGATGCTTCCCTGAACCCAAAACACAATTAAGACTTGAATGTGACTCATTTAATCTTTACGTTTCATAGATAAATGGCAATCCCAGTCATAATTAATGCAAGATTTCATTTATTTAATTGTTGTGTTTACAGTTCTTAGTGAGAAACTACCAAGACATTTAGAGCTGCACAGAGCATGCTCACAGATGGAAATTGCATTCCCTAATAGAGGAAAACTGCACGTAAACACATCCAGCCTTTCATTATCTCTGCTGCTCGCTGAATAAATTGGTCATTTGTGACCCAGTGTGGTAAAAGTAGAATCATCATAGGCCGAAATGGAACACAAGCCAGGTCAAATATCTTTAACATCGTCTCTATCTGCGCCTCTAACATTTTTATGTTAGTCCAGGGGCCTGAGGCAATGATGGTAAGACTGGAGAGAAGGAAGACATATGTGCTCATGCACATGAGGCCAGATGCTGACTGTTTTTAATGTTGGTGCCATGAACTGGCTCTCATGGCGTTCTTTGGATGCTGTGCTGGTTGCTGCCTGCGGGTGAAAGTCATTACATTTAATATGGTGGGATAGGGAAGCAATTGAAGATTCTGGGAGGCAAAATGTGTTGCATCCATACAAATGACAAAGCTAATAATTTAAATCAGCTCAGTTCACGCCAGCAGTGATTATGATATTACACAGTAATTAACATCTATTTTTTTTACATGAATATTTTGTGCTTTGACTGTCTGTAATGTAACATTTTCAGTCTTGTTCGGCTTGGTGCGTTTTAAGCAATTTCAAGAATGCTGAGGGTTAACCAGACAGAGTGACTTATGGGGAAAATCTTCTCTATTAAAAAGAGGAAAAGATGGAGGAAAAGATTTAAAGTGTATCAGATTGCCGTGCCACAGATACATATTTGCCCTCTTTTATGAATGTCAAGGGTTTGTTGACCTAGAGGCAGGATGGGCTGGAAAAAAGTTAAATGATATTCTATCTGTGTCAGTAGAGCAGAAAAGGGTCATTAAAGAGTCAAACAAATATGGAAAATGTCTGCAAAAATAATCAGTCAACGTAAATAGCAGGAAGAGAAGCCATTGGGCAAAAATAGTAATGTTAGCATTATGAGGGAAAGTTTCTGTCTGTACATGGGTTCGAGTAATGAAAAAACATCCCCTGTGTTGCACCACAGCAACCAAGTCTTCGATGACAGACTCTGAATGCCCACGGTGCATTCTGCTTTTGAAAAAAACTGCCCACTGCAGCGTTTAGACTTCTTCTGCCCACAATCTGAGTCCAAACTACAGACACAGTGTGAAGCAAGATGGCATGTGTACATAAATCGTCAGAGCAGTCATGATGGCGCCATGTGCAAACAGCAACATATTTTTCATAAGATTAAAAAAATCATTTCACATTTTTACCAGCAGGCACATAAATAACAGTTTTTAAAGCACAAGGCCGTGTTGCTGTATGTAGCCACATCCTTTTTGAATTACAGAAAGTTCTTTTTGAAAAAGTTTGTGAAAGATGTTTTAAAGTGAAGGGGATGCTTTTTTTTTTTTTTTTACTCTCATTTTCAATGATGTTTGGATAGATATAAATAAAATCAGATTTTTTCATCTTGTTACGCTCTACTGTAATGATTCATTGCCAAGCTATGCTGCCGTGATCTAACTATGCGAAGTGCTCTTTAGTGTGGGCGGCTCCATGACAAGCCCACAGCTTTGAAGTTTTGCTGTTTATTAATTAGAGGAGCAGAAACTCCTCTGTTTGTGTGCGCTCCTGCGGGTTGTCTGCGCTGCTAGTCTGAGGGCTTTGTGCGTGACGGTGGTGGTGGTGGTGGTAGTGATGCTGGGGGGGGGTTCGCAAGTCTTACCGAGTGCTCTGAAGTGAGGGACCCACAAGTAAATTAGCCATAGCTGTTACCACATGAGCTGGCCTGTGTCCACTGAGCTAATGTGGGCCCGTAAGTACATATTCACATGTCAGAGAGGAACATCTTGAATGCAAATGCTCTCAAGCCGACTAGAAAATTGCCTTGGTTTGTATGCTCAGCGCAAATGGAAAACTGTTTCTTGATGATATAAATAAACAAATCAACATGAAAGAACAGGAGAATCTGGAAGATTTGTCCATATGCAGGGGACGTAGGTAAATGCCAAGGAGAGCTTAACACCGTCAATATGATTTAATTGAGCTATTTGAGGCTTTCTCATTAGTAGCAGAGATCTTATTCCACAAGCCTCGACTTTAATTAGTCAATTCAATTAAAGACACTCACGATACACATTTAGCAGCTGCAAGTGACACTCCTCCTAATGACAGTTCATAACAGTGGATCAGATTAATTGACTGTTTTCATGTATCAATTAGAATAAATAAGATTCTCTCACTAGCAAATATTTATGAATACAAATTCACATGAACAACTGATGCCTTAACTATTTCTTGGCAACTACTGTATGACTAAATATTGTATTTGGTAATTTAATTAATTTCCTGCAGCTCATCAGTAATCGCATGTAAAAGAGTGGTGCACTGGTTTGTCACTGGACTCCAACACCATCAGACTCAGGACTTACAAAAGTCATTTATTGCATGTATTTCTCTTCCTTTTGTAAGTCTTGTGCATACATGCCCACAATACACTACTAATGTAGCTCGTAGTCACCAGGGTTGGAAGATTACTGTGGAAATGTAATGGGTACAGATTACTAGTTACCCCATTTAGAATGTAATAAGTAATGTGACGATTTCAGTTTCTTTATTAAAATCATGAAACTTATTACATTTGATTACTTTTTAATTATTTTTCTATAATTTCTAACAAATGATTTCAACTGTTACCTATTTTCAGATGTTTAAACTAGGCCGTGGCAGACACGGAGTGCTGCAAATTTAAACAGGAGAACCAATCAAAAGCATCATAATAACATCAAACTTCACTAAATGGCTTTGACTGGAAATGGCAAAAGAAGGTATTGTGCTCATCAAAACATGTAAAGCAGCAAAATGAATATTATTCAACATATAGCCTGAGCTTTTTACAGAAAATATTCAGATGTAAACCCCCTTTATGATCATTAACAAGTAACTGTAATTTAATTACACATTCTTTCTCAGTAACTGTGACTAATTACAGTTACATTTATTTTTTAATTAAATTATATAAATTGATTACATGTATATATTTACTCCCTAACACTGCTGGTCACTAGCCTCCAGCAGAGACAAGCCGTGGGCTACTGAGGTCTACATTGCTCCCTTCTAACTTTATTGACTTGTAATCTTCAGCTCCAAATGATACTGCCTTAAACGTATGTCCAATTACACCATAAAATGTCTAAATCCTACCTTCTTTTTCTTTGTTGTATGTGTTAGAATGTGCGCTTACATTATCCCAAATGTTTCTACCCATAATTAAACAAATGAAATCTGTAATTTCACAAAACTTGCGGGAGGTTAGCAGATGGGATTAAAAGTTGTGAATAAAACTTAAATACATGATCTGATCCGTGAACATTTGTCATGTTTTGTTTGAGAGACCTGCAGCTGCACGCATTACATGTTGTGTATATTCTTCAGGAGCCACAAAAGGCCTTATACATTTCTTTTCACTAAAGACCTGTAAGCACACTTGAATTTGTATAATCGCTGATTTTTTTTAATACACAAATGCTTTTCACATATTTTTTTATTTGAGTTGAAATATAAAAATATTCTTTGTACAGATAAGAATGAGCAGACTTCACACAGTATGTCTTCCCATAATACCCTGGCGTGTAAAGGGCCAAAGGCCAATGGCTGCAGAGTGTGCATGAGATGTAACACAGCGCATATCAGGGAATGAATAACTGCTACGTTTCTGACAGGAGCTATTACTTGCCAGCTGTTTTTTTTTTCTTTTTGAATGCAAACCTGCTGAGAACCACATCCTAAGAAAAGTACCAGCTTCCAATAAATCTTCTGTGAGCAAGCAAAGAAGGAATTTCTGACTTCTGCCACTGGGGAGGAAGAAAATGAGAGGGAAAAGCAAGCACGAGGGAGAGGGAAAGTGAGAATCGTTATTGACTTGACATAACGAGAGCCAAGCAAAATGATGGTCCTTTCCAAATACAGAAACCACCGCCAGTGACTCGATTACAGCTTAAATCCACTGACACAAATTTCCAGCAATTTGCATTACAAATAAGAACTAACATTAAGTCTATCTAATTTCATTTCCATCCTCAGGTTGTGTATTTTTTCTTTTTCATCTAAATGCAAACATCCCAACTTCAGTGCAAGTGCAAGTCTGTTTTCGTGGCTTAAATGACCACGTTGTGTCAAGACCTTTTTTAATCAAACGCACTTCCAGACTCAGGGTATATGCAGTAAACTGATCCCATCAACAGCAGCGGTAATTAACCATGTAAGCTAAGGCTACGGGCGGAATGAGAGCCAGCCGCCTCAGTGACCCTGCTGTGACCTCCTCCAAACCTCAACATGGCATCATACTTCATTCGCCCCGAAGGCAAGTCAGATAAACCCGCTTCTTGCTCCACAGGATACTAGCGTGAGTCAAAATCCGATATGTGCCATGTGCTTGGATAGGCGTTTGTAGCAGTAAGTCGTGATCTGAGACAAAGTTGTTTGACATAATAGAGGAAACAGGGAGGACGGGCAGTTGGATCAGTGGGGAGGAGGTAATGGACGACAAAAAAACTTGCCCACCCACAGTTTGATAGAGCGCCACTGCTCGATTACTACAGTGGGAGAATTATTGCTCTTCTTGTAAGCTTCAGGTGTAATTGTGTGTTTGTGATCAATTGATTCTACGTGTGTTTTTCTGTGTGTGTGCAAGAAAGAGTCAGATAGAGTTGTTGCCATTTGTGAATGGCAGAGAGGGCACTCACAGCGGTGGCCTGTGCATGTGCATGGATTTGAGGTCATGACACCTGAGGACACACACTGCCAAAGTGAATCTAGAAAGTGAAGTCAACAGTGAGCACAGTAAACAGATACTGCTGTGTGGGACTCGAGCTGAACTCGGTATGTGTATTCCATTGGGATCCTTGTGGTTTGAACTAATTTCATAATGAATCTGCTGCCCTGGCTGCATTTTAGCAATTAATCAATCTCAAGTTGCATTAGATTTCTCCTCCACCATGTGTGTTGATGCCGAGTCCTCATCCATAAACTCTCCAGCCAAAGAAGCTTTTGATTTAAGGAAGTAAATAAGGGGAATGTTGGAGAGGTTTTGGTTCCATATTTGTGACAATTAATACAGCATGTCTGCAGACAGTTAATAAGGTTATAAATCAATGTATTAATATATTTTTATCTGTCCACACTAGGTTCCCCAAGGTTAGTATGAACCTTCATGCTAAATCATCACTTGGTGGATGCTGGCTTTCATACATTTTCATCCTTTATTTTGGAAGATGTAAAAGTAGTATTATACTACAATAGTCTTTTCTGTTGTGCATGGGAATATAAGATTTCACCTTTGGTGTACACCCCTCTGTTATGATAATGTAATTGCATTGAAAAAAGGCTGTAGTCAGACTAAATCAGGTGATCTGGCGAAAATGCAGGGTTTCCCACTCATTTGAATGAGGCCTGTCTGGTTTTTTTTTTTGCTGCTGCATACTGGGCAGCAGTGGCTGCCCCCAAAAAGTGCAGCTGACTGCAACGAAAAAAGTTGAAACCAGCTAAACTTTTTTGCTGCAGCCAGCTGTGTTACGCTGTGGCAGCCAATCACATAAAAGGGCCGTCCTCCAGCGATTGACTGCCACCCATGGATTGGGGGAGGAATAGAGTACACAACTTAACATTACACAATGGGTCCTGCTATGTTAATTAAATGACACCAAGCGACCCTGCGGTGCTTCGGCGGACCACCTGATTTGGTTTAAATTCAGCCAAAGAACTAACAGACAATTCAAAGGAGATGGGAGAAGGGAGAAGTGATACAACTCACGCTAATGTGCTTAAAAGTTTTCTTAATAAACTCTATTTTGGCAGCCAAAGTTTCCCGATGTTTTGGGAGTTTGAGTTTTGAGGAGCTGTTTAGGTTTTATCTATGTTTGAAATATTATTTAGCATTTATTAATTTAATAATTACTAATGATTTTAAAAGGAGGCTCTCCCAGTTAAGTAAAGAGGTCAGCTAATGTTGCTGCAAATGACAGTGTCTGCAAATTGTGAAATTTTTTGGAGAAAAAAAAAAAGACAGATGAATCGTGAAACTTGTTTATTTATTGATGACCAAACCTGTCTTTTGAAACCAATACTTTCACTGCATCATATATTTCTGGGGTGAGCTTCTTTTAGAGAAATTGAGGTGAGTGAATCACATGACAATGTCAGGAGGTGTCTATTCTGCTGGTATGGACAGTCTTCCTCCAGTTATAGTTAGGAACATCTTTATTGATTTTACAGCACAGATGGCTGCTCTATCACCAACCCAACCCCCACACCACACACCCACAGAGTCAGCCTGTTTTCATGGCAAATCAAATTATATTGTGTTTCTCAGGGCAAAAGCCACCCTCACCACTACGGAAAAATAAAACCCTGATGTCTCAATTTCCATATTATACTATAAAATATAGCACTGTGTTTTGTGGAAAACAGCTTCAGAGTTACTGCTGATAGTCACAGCAAATTTGCTGAACTTTAGTTTTGCATTAGAGGGAACTCCTCTCTCTTGCTCTCCTGTATTGTCACCTATTAAGAAAAAGCACTTTTTTTTTTCAACGGTCACAAGGTCAGCTTATGTGGATGTTATGTCTATGTTTGTTTATGGTTGCCATACAGGTTTCCCGTCAATGTCCTTGGGGCCGGCCTGAGAATGGTTAGTGTGTTTCAGTCCAGCTTTGTGTGCTGGAGGCCCAAACTATTTTAATAGGTGTTACCGCAGGGTAGACAGGTCATTGGCTTTGGGATTGGGTTTCCCTTGTGCCAACAGAAGTGGTTTCATTGTGTATACCTGAGCTTTAATCAATGCCGAAAATGTTGAAAGTAACATCAGGAATGTTGGCCATTAGCCAAGAGACCTTGATGAAATTGCTGGAAATATTTGAGAAAAGTCTTCTTGCAGCCTGCCTGGCTGTCTGCACGGTTAGGTTACACTTAAACACGATGAAAAATTAGGTGAAGAGAAAGAAAAGATTGAGAAAAGTTGAGTTACTTGTTAACCTGTTTGCTCTATGGTCACCAGTAGCAAGCTTATTTTATTTCCTCAGTTTTCCATATTTAGCTAAAGACATGGAAGCCTTCAAACACCAGAATGTTTGTATTTCTACTCACACAATAAACAATCAGTACATTTACATGATCTTAGAAAGAGTCCATTTGTTGTGTTTGTCTGACTAAAACTGGACTTTTAAAATACATGTAAACGTGTTAGTACGACTGAAACCGTACAAAGTCAAATTCCTTGATGTTGACTAACACACCCAGATAATGCAGTGAAAGGTCTATTACTCTTGCATGTGTATGACTCAGTCGGACTTTAACTAGCCTAACTTTCTGTGCATGATCGATAGTCCCTGCAGCGGTCTTTGACCTGGAAATTAAACAGCATTAAATTGTTGAAGAAAGGCTAGCAGAAAACAAGAATCCCACAAGCACGAAGGGTAGTTTGCATCTAGTTTGTACCAAAAATAAAGCACATATACGAAGACTGCAGCACTAAAGAGTTGTCCACGTTTTTCATGTTGGACATAAAATCCGCTAGCCACTTGCTGACTTGTTTGTAGCTTGTTTAGCATGTTACTTTACATCAATAAATTGATTCTCCATCTGTGCTTGTATACTGGGACAAGGACATCAGTCCAATTAAAAGGCCTAATTCAGCTATTACTGTGGCTCAATTTAACTGTGCACGTAAACATACTGAAAGTGGCCTAATGACTGAGAATGAAGGAAATCCTGCTTGAAGCATAGCATTGCAAATTACTGGGGCCTATTTAATCATATTTCCATACATTAATAATAGTATGCCTTTAATATATGAATAATTTTAAACTTTGCTTAGTCATCCAACAAGCAACATAAGTCCTTTAATTGTTATTTTAGGAACACTACCTTTGGCTGCATGACAAGCAGCTTCTAAAGAGGGCCAATTGTGTATGCATTCCACATAGATATTTCATTAGATGCTATATGAATATGTATGAGTGAAGAATCTGCGGGGCACTCTATGCAAACACACACATACATCACCATCACTCTGAATAAGGTAAGGTAGTGTTTAAAGAACTTTGTCTCCTCAGAGTTT
>JAPZDX010000020.1:13109626-13120108 GCA_029783625.1 Naso annulatus | reverse complement strand
TGTCTGATTCCAAAGGGGACATTGTTTTTGTTACAGTGACTCCAGAAATTGTACAAATATTAGAAATAGAATATAAGAAAAAATGCAATTCTAATAAAAAATATGTATGTTATGCTACAATGTAGGAGTTAAGGAATAAATCAAGCTATCTATATAGCCATACCTATTTATGCTTGGGCTCTTCAAATGGGTTACAGGGAAACATCATTGCAGTCAGATAAGATGATGATATACACTTGTGTAGGTTATTTTTCTGGGTAAAGGACAGCAACTATCTTACAAATCACTTATTACTGCTGCATTTCATACTTTATCAGTGTGATAACATTTATCTTGCTATAGATGAAAGGAAAGCTCTCACTTTTGGAATCTCAGGGTTGGAGATGATGGATTGATAATAATGAGCTTAGTTTATGAAAAATGCATTGAGGTTAATATAGTGGGATCAGACACACTGGCTGTAACCACCACTCACGGAAGACACACACACACACACACACACCTCATGGCTTCCAGCCGTCTCTGATGCTTTCCTTTACTCCCCTTGCCCACCCGACCAAACACCCACTCGCTAATCTCCTTGCCTCATTGATGGCAATCACTCAGTGTGACTTCTGGCAGAAAAAGCAGCCCTCAGATCATCTCCCCCTCTCTGCCCTCCTTCCTCATCCCTTCCTGCTGATTTCATCACTTCCCCTGCATCCAGCCATTGGACATTTAGCAGGCGACACACAAAGGAGGCCCGTGTACTTCATCCGTGTCAGGATTAAACTGTTAACTAGGGTGTGACAAGTAGGAGAGGCCGTGCCTTTGAAATGCAAAGTGAACATAAATGGGAAGTAATAACCATGATGTGTTTTTTTCTCCTCTCCATGTGAATGTTGGTCTGAATTTTGTCAAGGATTAAATTCATTGCTTGCTATGTATCAGCTCAATTCTGAAGACTGTTTGTTCTTCGTCTCGATAGCCCTGAGGTCTGGTGTGACTTTGAAGTGGTTTTGTTCCAAAAAATTTCAGCAGCATTTCTTTAAGCCCCAAGAAATAATAAAAATGGCCGTAGCTGGAGAATAAAAATTACCGGGCTGTTGCATTTCCATTCATCATATTAAAGGAATGTAGTCATCCAGAAAAGAAGAAAGAATGAATAAGAGAACACAAGGGGATCGAGTGGAATAATCCTCTACCCTGTTCAAGCTTCGGCCAATTTTTCTTTTTAATTACACGTGAAGCAGGTCACTTTAGACAGTGTGGTTAAAGGTAGCAGCCATGTGAGGAAATGCCTTGCTTCTTGTCACTTGCAAACATTTTAACCATATACAAAATGTGTCAGGTATGTCTGGCCTTGTGGTGACAAGAAAGCACAGATGGTCAGGGGTTAGATGTTTTACAATGCCACACAGCGGTGCGCTGTGAGCCAGACTGCTGTAATAGAGAGTGGGCCCTAAAACCTGAGGTGACAGATGAGGCAGGAAGCGTGAGCCCCTTAGCCACCAGGACGTCCTGTGTGACTCATTTTCAAAGGGACGGTGGCCAAGCTGTTTTTGGATGGCTGGTCTCCCCAGCAGAGCGAGTGCAGGTGTCCATTAGCCTCTCATTACATCTAAAGCGGCCAAATTTCAAGTAGTTAGTCTGTAAGCCATCAAAGGCCCCATGCCAAAATAAGACATGACTCTGAATAAAGCAATTATGAGGTGCACACATATAAACATGAATAATGAATGACTGCATGCTGAATAAATGCATTGCAAAATCCTGACATGTTGGCTGAAAAAGCGCCGGTTTTATGTCTTTAAAATCAAAATTTATGTTAATTTTCATCCCTTAGTATACGACACTGCAAGCAAGTAGTTTGCATTTCAATGACAAATCCGCACTGAGCCTCCACTCAGACATTTAAATCCAAAGTTGGAATTTCAATTGGAGAATTCTCAATTCAGGCTCCTTCATCTCCCCCACCCCGTTGGCATCTTACTCGCCATCTGATTGACACCCAGTCTCATTGTCTGTGGTCTATTTAACAGGACGGATGTGCATTTTACTGACAGCTACATAATGGGAGCAAATGCTGTTTATTTCCAACATACTATGGCGGTAAACCGATCCCAATTCCTTGTGGAAACCCCCTTGATATGTCATATGTTTTGCTGGGATGCATTTCATGACAAAGAAGCTGCTGATGGGAGAAAAACATGGGCCAAGATGCTGACATACAACATATAAAAGAGATCAAACCCAGCGATAACATGTCTGTCGTAATGTTTCACTAATGTGTAAAGGAAAAATGGAGGAGATCCCATCTTGCATGTCATGTTTTTTTTTTCCCTAGAAATGCTCCATCAGCATGTTTTGAGTTTAGGCTCAGTAACGCACATCAGGTCCAGGTTTTGAGGTCGACTCTTCCAATAACAGGTCATTGCCAACTTCTCTTTCTTGACTCCCGACAGTGCTTTTTTACATAATCAAATGAGCCCTTTTATAATTCTTTGCCAGCAAGTTACTTTCCACATTTACATCAGTGCATTTACAATGAGGATTGTAATTTAATCATCCTTTGCATTATTTATTCACATTTTTCTGGGGCAACATATTGTAGAGTTACTGGAAGTAGAAGAGGTAAGAGTATGACAGACAGAAGGAGGGAGTAGAGCTAATATGAATAGAAGAACTGCGATTATGAAGGAATCGCAGATGTTTGCCATGAGGTTTTGGCATTGGATCCACTGTCCTTGTTTGTGTGGTAGCCACTGGCAACTCTGCATGAAGCTTTTGTCAAAAAAGATGTCATTGTAATCCAGTTAGACGTAAATCACATTTTCATCAGACCTCTCTCTGACCTGAAAAATCTTTCAAACATTGTAACACACAGGTAATTGTATAAAAAAACTTTACTTGTGTGACTGTGTAGGAGAGCTGGATGGAACAGCCTTCAGGGTCCTGGGTCCTCGATATTAGAAATATTCATCTAACTTTTACGTCTCATGTACACAAAGTCTTTGTCAAAGTCTTTTCAGAAATGTAACAATATTTTTCTGCGTAAGGGACAGGCAAAATGTCTTCCTTACGTTTGCTTTAGTGTGCTTAAGTCTATGGAGGATTGTCCAATCCCCTGCAAAATACAGTATCTGCAGATTCAGGAGAAAAATACAGTGTGACTGACATATCCCATTCAGGCATGAATCTTGTTGAAACAACACTGCATGTGAGATATATCACAGCCAGTGAAGAGAGCAAAAATATCTCAATGCTGAACTTGTCAGCAGTAGACCACGTTGTAAAACTCAGTGATATCTTTATGTTCTCTGAGGCTTGTTCGCACTGTTGAGACCTTTCTGTAGAAGACCGGTTACGTTCATACGTTACGTCAGCGCCAGCAGTTCATATATCAGATTGTGCATGGACCCACCACCCAAAAAACATCACCTCATCTCTACCTAGCCGTCTGACTGGCAAACGAATCCCACCAATCAAAGCATTCTACAGGACAAAGGGGTGATCAGTCTTGCTACTGTTCAGCAACAGCTCTCCTATCTCCTTTCTCATTCATTATCTACCAATGTGAATGGACCCCTTATCCATCAAGGACCCCACAATTAAGCCTGTGGATTTAATTTGTCATTCAGCCCCTTCATTTCATTGCCAATGAGGCGCAGGACAAAATATGCCTAATTCTGACAACAAGTGGATAATTGTAACTAATTTGACAGTGGCCACAGGCAAAGATGATGCTGCCTGTTTTTTGCTTTGTTTTGTTGTCTTTTTTTTTTTGTGCCAAATTTGGCAGGGTAGACACCTCTCTTGGGAGAATAGTGATTTTATCAAACAGGTGCCTCATAAAAGAACAAATCTGGACTTAAAGCAAGAAATGACAAGCTGTCTTAATAGATGAGAGCTCTGGCAGCTTGATAAGTATTGACTCATACTAAAAGCTGAGTGAGGATGCTTAAAGCTGCAGATTGGGCTTTTATGGTTGTTGGAGCTCCTTTTTAATGAACGTACATACTGCAACAAAGCCACAGGGAAAACACAAAGGCTGCTGTACATATTCCGAATTAATTACTATGGTGCATGGTTGAGATTTCAGTAATTGCCATTAAGTTAAGTGTCACTACTCTGCGGCAGTTTTCATCTAAGAACTCAAACTTTACACACTGAATTTTGAGTGTAGGAAAACATGTTGGCTGTAAATTATACAGACTAGGGAATAACTGGCTTGTACTCTCGCTTTTGTACAAAGAAGATTTTTTTTAAGGTGCGCGTATAAACATACCTTACAAAATGTTGGACATAATTTTTCTTTTATGGCCCTCTCCCCCTCATAAATTTACACCCAGGCTTGTGCGCAAGGCACAAATTCAATCAAGGAAACGAGTGTCGGGTGGAAGGGGGGGGGGGCTATTCTGAGGCTACAAAAATTTAATTTGTTTTTCTCATTCCAGGGATGGGAGCCCAAGTGCCACTCCCGTACCCACACCCATCTCTGCAAGCACCTTTCAATTTGCCAGATTAGCAACCCTATTGTACCCCTGGCATGTTCAGGAGACACGCAGCGGCACATCAACCCCCTCCAAAACGGTAGCACAACCCCCCGCTTCCTCACCTTCTCTGCTCCGACCACTCCCTGTCTCCCCAATCTTATTAAGCTAATTAACTCTTTCCCCCTCCACCAATTTCATTTCATCTCATTTGGTTGCTCCTGCCATCCCCGACCCCTTCTTTAATCACGTTTAAGGTAAACTTAATGCACCTCCACCAGAACCCTTGCTCTCGGGCATCATGTGAGCCATGAGCGACAGAGATGAGCTTACCATTTCGAGAGTGTTCGTTCAAACTGTCTCTCCTAAAAAGGAGAAAAAAAATGCCTCTATGAGACCAAAAAATATTCTGTTTCCATGGCAATATGGTCTTAGTCAAGCTTCAAGTAGCATACTATATGAGTGTTTTAGGTTTGACTTTTTCTCAAATAAAGGGACTAGTAGCAGATACTACCAGCTGAACATGCTCTGTTACAAGATCCTTTTTACATTTTAGCTTTTTAACCTCACCTGAAGTAGCAGCTAACTGAGGATTCAATCATTTTTAATTATATTTATATATTGTCCCAAAATGAGACTTTAAACAGCACAGTAAAACAACAAGTTCTATTTCAAACCTGCAACACCAGAGTGAAACAAATGGTACTATGAAAAAGGAGAGGGTTGTCACTTACCCTGTCAGTAGAGTACAAACTCTTCTACTTTATATATTTTGTATATACTTTGAGTGAACTGTAACCTTTAGGTTAAGGATTCATTTTATACTGTATATTATTTAAAAACAAAACAAAACAAAAAAATCAGCACATAACATGTTAATATATGTACCAGCAGTATCATCAGAAACAGTGTTCAGCTGTATTCATTGTGATTCAAGTGTGCAGACAGAAAAAAAAATGTGCAGCTGTAAAAAGTTCTATGTATATTTTGTACAAGTCAAATCATTTCTACACATCTGCTTTGCTGATGGAAACTTTGTAAAATTTCCATCACAAAACAAAAGGAAAAAAAAATTACACCTCGAGTTGGGCTTACTTGACATGTCAATCGATCACAGCACATACCGTGGATTGCTAGGTGAAATTTAAAATAAACTAGCACACTACCTTTAATCTTCTCAGTCTGGGTGTTTACGCCAACACATAAACACAGAGGCAAGAGAAAGCAACACTCCCCTTCCCTGCAGCACACGTCTCATTGCAAGAGAGGATGTGACCTTTTCCCTTTCAGGAAGGAACACTTCTGTGATGAGAGACATTTTATGACAGTCTTAGTCAAGGGAATCCAGGTTGCCCTCCCTTAGAATAACAATTGTGTAGGTGGGATTATTTAGGTATGGCATATTTTACAGTGTCTTCACAAACACACAGCTTCTTATTCATGCCCTCTAAAAAAAGAAAAAAAAAAAGGTTATATGTGTTGAGAGGAGGTAACTAAATGCAAGAAGCACGCCTGAACATTTCCATTAGTAATATTTCATTGTCATTCTTATCCAGGGCTATAATCCTTTTTCTTTTGCATTATTTGCCGAAACATTACTGCAGCTGCAGCCATAGTTCATGTCCTCTCTGGATTTCATCTTCAGGATGATTTCAAATGCTGCCCCCTTTACTATGACCTCCAAACATGATATTCTCATGTGGAAGGGATTATTTCCTTTCCTAGTAAAAAAAAAAAAAAAAAAAAAAAAAATCATTTATTTGGACGGAGTAGCATGTGCGCCAACATTTCAGAATATGCCAGATTGATTGTGAAATGACCGTACTTGAACCCTTACCCTGTATTTGTGTTTGAAAGGCACATGAAATCAAAGGCATTCAATTATCACATCATTTATTCACTCACTTGAATTTCAAGACTAATGCTCTATTTTGGGACATCTGAGCCATACCCATCAAGACTGTAGGATACAGTTGGAAAGTCCAAAAAAAGTATAGGTTGACCTTTGCGATTACTTTGCTACACAGCACCGGTTAATTCTTAGAATGAGCCACGATTAGGTAGCTGTGTGGTAATCATTTCTAAAACTGACAAGCCGACATTCACATCCTCTTTACCCAACGATTGGCCAGCTGTGCTGTGGTGAGAAAGGAGTGAGCTCTTGAACCCTCTGTCATTCTCATTTTTCATTCTTGGCTCAACTATTTCTGACAATTTACTCCTCCCTCCCCTCTAAGATGCCCCACCCACCCATCAAAACCACCCAACCAGACCCTTTTAGAGAATTATATTGGACTCATTATGTAGGACTTGGACCTATTAGGTTTATCATAAAATGGCACTTTTCATAAACCTGTTACTTTTTCAATATACCATTTTAATATCCGAAATTTTAATTCCTCGTGCATCCCCTATCACACCCCCCCAGCTTACACAGAGAAGGTGTCCTTTGCTTTGGCTCTCAAAAGATGTCTTTCATTTTCCTCATGTATTTTTTATTCATTTATTTATTTTTACTAAAGTGGGTCTGATTAAACGGTTGACAGCTTTAAATCTCTGAACTAAAACTGTCTGGAAAATCTGTCTGATCGAACAAAATGTTTAACAGTAAATTAACATCTCCTATGAATCTTGGTGTCGCTGACCTCCAGTGTTTTAACCTTTGACCTCGCTGCAATGATGTACAGTTGGACTCCACGACTCCATGGCATCATTGTTGGGTGCACAATGTGTGTGTATCTGACTGCAACAATCACTGATCCTGATCCCGTTATCAGAAGTACTAAGCTTGGATCTTTTAAACAGAGAGGGCAGCAAACAACATTTTTAGTGTGGTATAAAGTTACTCTTGCCTTGTGAGACTGCTAGATTCTCGAGACTGAAAAATCACACAATATATGCGAGCCAGAAATCCATCTTAAGAGGCATCAAGTTATGCGCTTGTGGCCAAACCACAGTTGCTTGCACCAATCAGCGTCCCAAGAGGTGCTAATGGCAGCTGTGGGCGGCGTGGTAGATACGCCGAGAGCACGACTGTTGGTTGCTGACAACGATGATGGCTTCTGAAGAGCTCAGCATAGATGCTTCTATGTTACCAGGTATATCTCCTACTACATCTTAAAGTTTGTTGATCTTATTGGCTGACGTTAGCCCAATTGTTTTTTTTTTTTAAGTACCTGCCCTACCCAAACCTATCACCTCAATGAGATCCCAGGTTGTTCTGTGCAACAAATCATCTGGTGCTTCAGGCAATAGTTACTCTTTATTTACATATCCTCAAAGTAAATTACAGTACCTTTTTGGTACATTTCTGTCAATTTTACAGACCCAAACAACCCAATAAAGAGAGAGATAACACTGAGCAGATGACACCTTTGTGAAAATGGTGGATAAATAATGATTATGCGGTGCAGCCTGAATATGCAATGGGAAGTCAGTAGATATTTTTTAAATCCCTTTAATCAGTCACTAAACAATCAGTCTAAATTTTGTCATGTTTAAATGATGTCAGTCACATGTAAATCATCCCAAAGCCCACAAACCCCTGTTAAAGTTTATTTTCTTTTAGTGAGATCACATGACCTATTATTTTGTCTGTTTTCAACACTCAACAACCTCCTCCCTTTCCTAAACCAACAGAGCACCTTGGAAACAAAGACACACCCTAGCCACACATCCCTGACCAGTCACTGACCTTTTATTTTAAAGTCCGGATCCTGCCCTTTCTTTTAACAACCTACAGGGCAGAGCCCCCTTGAAGGATTAAAACGAGGCACAGATAGAGAGAGACGGAAACAAGGAAGGGACGGAAGAAAGGATGACCCTCTGGTAAATGCTAGTGCGGCAGCTGACAGGAGCCACATTGTCAATAGGGTGTGAAATTCCTGCTTGGATGGGACCTCCGTCTGGTAAATGGCTGAAGGGACAGAGGGTGGTGGAAGGAAACGCGTCAGCCTGTCTGCCCACACTGCTCCCATGAAGCCCATCATGCCCATGGAGAGAGAAGGGTTTATCTTTGGTTGCTGATGCCCAACCAATCTCTCCACTGACCTCTTTTGACGGTCAGCAGGGAGGCTGCCACATAGACCAGCAAAACACGAGGTGCAGAGGCCTGGTTGTCTCGGTGTGTGGCCTGAACCCTTACAGAAATAGTTTAGTGTACATAACAAAAAAACCACCATCAGTTGGGAATAAAGAGCAGCAACTGAAGCGAATTCATCACACAGATGAACCCAAGAGTGCACAGAATTCACACACTTATTGCCTCAACGTATTACTGTAATTTGTAAGTTGATGTAACGTGGAGAAACACATCCTTTGATGAAAATAGAAACGGGACAATAGACTCAGCTGTCAACTCGAACGCACAGCTGTCACCACAGTATGGCTTCAAAGCAGCATGAATGCTTTACATATTGCCCCTATTATACAAAGAAATGGCAGTGTAAGTCTTTTGACAAGAAGGACCATCAGGGATAGAATCAGCCTTTTGCTTTTTAGGATGTGAATGAGGTTGATTGGTACAAGACCTAAACCAGAGAACAACTAACTTTCATGAGATTAAGAAATGGCCTGGTTCCATCCTATTATCAAGGACCTCGACCTTTATTGGGCTGGGGTCACACCGCTCTACATCGCCCCACCTCAAACTCTGTGACACATTTCTCCAATAACAGCCCATTAATTAGTTTAGCGCATTACACTGTTCAGAGGTGGGACAGTTCGTCGCCTGGAGCTGGCCACCCCGTCTCAGGCGGATAGACACATGCAAATCTGTTTGTTTCATCAAGTGTGAATTCAATTTGCAAAGTTCTTTTTAATCTAGAGCACCTTTGCCCCTAGCGCATAGGAGGAGACCACAGAGCTCCCATTTTATGCTGAAGTTTTGATGAGAAAGAGTGACTGGAAGGGCAAAAGGAGAGGAGGACAAAATGAGAAATGAGAGTTAGTGAATGGCAAAGGTGTGCCATTGCTAGAAAGGAAGAGAGACTGAAGGTCCTATAACCTTAGGGAGTCTAAATGAAATGCTGCCAGGATCTTTTTCTTTTTTTTCTCCCCCTATTGGCACCCATGGGAAACTTCCCAACATTCACACAGAACAGCAGAAAATACCCAAGACAAAATGACAAACAATGACAGATACCATAGTTTTTCCCTGATGGATAAAGGGGGGAAGAGATTAAAAAAAAAAAAAGGCTGACGTTATCGGCATTTCTGTACCCGTGCTGGCTGTTTGTAGTCTCTTTTGTCAGGGTGTTTCTCATGCTTGTCTGTTGAATGTGTTCTCTTTCCCCAGTGGATGCAGCGAGTTGAGAAAACAGGGATTTGCTACAAAGGCAGAACACCTCTTTTGTGCTGAAATGGGTAGAGGAGAGTATCACGGTCCCTCGTGAAACATTTCCTGAAAGCATGAGAGGGGAAGTGTGCCTGAATTGTTCGCGAAGACTGTCAGAATGCTCACACACATCCAGGACCCACATACAAGAATGCGCACATACACAGACTTAAAAACACACTTTGATCTATGATCTCACACGTCAAACACTTGTCCCACAGAAACAAAAAGAATGTTACACACACACAGACTGAAGCCCAGTTTTTTTTATGTGTTCATTCAGTCAAGTAAACAGAAACCAGTTACCGCATAAGCAAACACACATACATAATAAACACAACTCAAACTCTCACTCATCTCCCAAACTGCTGATTCCTGTGATTAAGTGCCATGGAATGTGTTTGGGAGCTCATATGGAGACACCTTGGTTTTTACCCACGATGCCTTATACAGGTATGAGTAGGCGTAGACAGGGACGTGTCAGCGCACACCGATGACAGACAGCCAGTGTTGGCTCAACACTGTCAATGTGGAAGCATGCAGCGGCATGACATAGTCTGTTATCACTAGAATGTGAATCAGCCGCAACAGAAACAGACCATAAATCACATCAGCAAAAAGCAACAAGACAACATTTTCCATTTTAGGAAGAGATTACAGAGGATGAGTAAAAGG
>JAPZDX010000020.1:13046841-13067397 GCA_029783625.1 Naso annulatus | reverse complement strand
TCATTTGCCTGATTTACTCTGTTTGCTCTTTTTTATCCTCCAACCCACAACCTCTCCTTCTCTTATTTTACACATGCAGGATTTGTGAGTGAAGTAAAAACGTATGGAGCCGAAAGGCAACTGGGAGCATTTTCTGCGTGCAGGGGAGGGTCTTCTAGTCACACAGTGGTTGTTTCTCCGTAACTCGTCCTTCTGGTTTTCTTTTCTTCCTTTTTTTCTTTTTTCTCTCTCTCAACCAGGCCCATTAGGCGAGCCGCCAGCATGGCCTTAGAAGCTTTCAGAGGTTGTTGCTTTAAAAAAATACCTTTCTCTCTTTAATCTGTTCATACTCTGCCTCTCTCTCTCGTCCTTTGTCATCCGTAAAGCACAAGTTTGTCGGTTTGGTGCAGAAAAAACAGCTCTTTGTCTGCGTGCGTGTGTGTGTTTTCTGTGACTGTGCAGGTGTCTGAATTTGCTGTATGGTCATAAATATTGCAGCGTGCTTCTGTTTCCTGGTGTGTCATTCACACACACGTAAATGTGGTGTGCAGAGACAAATGAGCATAAAAGTCAACCACACGCACATGAATACACACAGCGACAAAGAGGGAGCGGCCAGGTTAGGTTAGGGTCATTCAGGGCTTTTGCTCTGGCCCATTGACTCAGGATTGATGCTCCACTTCGGGCACAATGCAGAGCTTTGCACCAAATACACACACATGCATTACCACCCAACGTAGGCACCATGCATACACACACACACTCACACACACAGGCACAGAGGTTAAACAATACAGATGCATCGAGAAGGGAAGGGTTAGTGCTGCACATGCACTCCCGAATGACCCACTGTCTGCACAGCTGTGTGTGTGTTCTGCATATCTCTCTTTCTGCTCTATGGCTCTCGTTCTTTCTCTCTCATCTTTGTCCCCTCCCCCCCTCCCTCCTTCCCCCTCTCTGACTCTCCCGGCTTGTCATTGTGTTTCAACGTGTTGTCATTTTCAGCAAGGTCAGCTCTAATGACAAGCCACCGTACCATACACACAGCCCCAGTCATAACAATAAACACCAGGCAGCGGAGGTGTATCATTTCCACCGCACCAGCTTACTTACCTGCGTAGCAGGTCCCAAATCGCACACTGTCACAGTATGAGTCAGGGGAAGTCCCGCAGCTGTAATGCACTGACACAGTTTCCAAGAAAAAAAAAAAAAACACTAGTGGGCCCCTTATTTGCTCAAGTGACAAATGTGGCTCATTGCATCTGGTTGCAAAATGAATTCTTGGCAAAAGCAGGCTGTCTCCATGATTTATTTTGAAAGTATTTTTTAGTATCAGCACAGAGAGAATACTGGACACTGACAGGAGAGGAAAGGGAAAGAAGTGTTTATGACAAAGGCTGTGGGCTGGATACGACCCCGTGCTGCGAAGAGTATGTGATATTCACTTCAGCTCCCACAGCCACTCCCAGAGAGACAGTTCTCACTGCGCAAATGGGCTCACAGCGAAGCTTCCAGACCATTTCGCCTGAGGCCGACAAGCCTACATGGGAAATCTGATTGTATGTGTTTTTTTTGTACAGGAAAATATCTCCCTTTGGCAGGAAACCTCTTGGAAGTCATGTTTTCTCACTGGTGTAATAGGCACATACACATGTCAGCGATACTGTCACTCAAAGCATGAGGGGGTGGAATTCAGTGGGAATTCCCAGCTGCAGGAGCATGTGGACTCCACAGAGCTAGACATAATCCACAAGAGGCCCTTGAGTTTAAAGGTGTTTGCGTTTGTCACCCCTCGTGCTCCTGAATGCTGCAGTGATGGCAACAGGTATTTGGAGAAGAAATGGTGAAATCCTGGAGTTTACTCTTTTCTTTTGCTCCAAAGGCATTACTGTCAGTCTACCAGGCAATTCTTTTCAAAGATGAAAGAGGGAGACAGGCAGAGAAAACTGCAGAAAGAGTGTTGGAGTAGCAAAGTGGGCTGAGATGCATCTTCAGGTTTGTCCCCTGCAACTAAGACAGGAAAAACTGAACATCCCGCACTTCCTTCCATGAACGCAGAGGGTGCGAGCTAACTTTTTGGCAATGCCGTTTCATCATCTTTTACTATCTTGTAGAACAGCACAGCGGTTGAGATAATAACGGTGGCCGCATACTGCGCCTTAAGCGCCAGGTAGTAAAAGATTTAACATTTATAGTCTTCTTTCCCTGCTCTGACAAAGTCGGCATCTTTGCCAGAAGAAACAAGAGAGTAAAAAGTGGTGTTGAGAAAAGGGATTTGCAGGAGACTCCATTTTGTGCTTTTGGTTATTTTGGAGATGACGTGTCCACTTAGAGGCAGGCGTAAAGTGAAGCAAACTTCGAGTACTGACAGAAAGTGATTCCAGTTGAAGTGCATTGACCTCTATTCTGCTCAAGAGCTCCTCTTTTGTGACACCTAATTTTATAACCCCCCTCTCTGTTCAAGCCTTCTGTTGGGTTGTATATCTTGTTAAGTTTTACAACCTGTTACTTACAGCATGTGTGTGTTTGTTATCAAGAGTGTGTGTGTGAGAGTGTGTGTGTGTGTGTGTCCCACAGCGCCCTGTGGGAAGCGGAACAGTTTTTCAGCGAGACTCGCCGTTGTTTCCTTTCCCCTGCATAAAGGCAAATGTCTTATTGAGACTAATTAGCCAGACAAGGAGGCGCAATAAAACGTCGCACAATACCTCACAGATCACCCACCTAGATCTGTGTCTCACTCTCCCGCTGTCTCTTGGTCTTCCTGTCACACGCAGACATACAGTACTTCTTTGTCTAATTGAATATAATATCGCTGTAAGCCCGAGCTTTCTGTCATTGAGTTATTCAGCCAGTTATCTGAGAACAACTCTGGCCAAAGCGTATTATCTCGTGCGCCGAGCAGGTTTTATGACACTGTTGTAAAACTATTGAAAGTTTCTATTGATCTTCCCTGTCGCCTTGTTCCTCTTTGTCTGACCTGGTTGGTTTTTTTTTTCTGCTTCTGTTTACAGAAACACTGATGGACACGAAGTGGGCCACGACAGAATTAGCCTGGACTGCACACCCTGAGACTGGGGTGAGTTTACTGTGCAGTGTCTGTGTGTGTGTGTTTTTGTTTTTTGTTGCTGTCCTGTTGTGTGTTGAGAGTAACACTGATTTATTAATGGAGACAAAGATGCTAAAACAGAATAGATAAGTCTGTACCCAGTACAAGTGCTTTTAGATTTTGTCTTTGTGATATAAATGCTATGTTACACATATGTCTGTATATTTATGTTTAGAGGGTAACTTAGACTCCATACTTGTATTCGAAGGGGTAAATTCCAGAGGTGCGGACTCAAGTCAGACTCTTTGACTTGTGACTTCAATGGGACTTGAGCCTTCCAAAATATTTTAGATTTAAAAGATTGTCATTTAAAAACTGTACCACGAAGTAATACTTTTCCCTTCATTTCCTAAAACTAAACTAATGATAACACTATTGATTTCCAGAAAGTCAATGTTTTTTTCCCCCAGAATCCACTTTGTTTGAAGCATTCGACAACATCCAATCAAATTTAAGAACAAACCATGAACAAGTGGGTTATGTTACTCAACGGCTGTGTGTACTTGGGACTTCACTCAAGACTTGAGAGCAAAGACTTGAGCCTTATTCGTGATTTGCAAAACAATGACCATGTCCTCTATCTGGATTCAGTGTACAACGTGTGTGCATGTGCCTCTACATTTAGTGTGTTTTCATGCCTTTTGAAAGTTGAACAGTACCCTACACTCTCATCATCAAATCACTCAACACAATATGTTTTAAGATTCAGCAGGATGCACTTTTTAGCCAGCAGAAAAGACACACTGCAATCTGATTTCACCGACCCGCCCAGTCACAGATGTTCCCTTCCCCATGCCTCAGTGCAATTAAAACATGTGAAAAACACCAGCTTCCTCGTAAACTAACCTTTTAAGCGCTAAAATATTTCTTGGCGATGACCTATTGCACGCCCAGCATCCAAATCTACCACACACAAAGTGCCAGTGACAGCCTCATCTTGCTTTCCCATGTGGTCCTCACAATAGCCTAAAGAGGAGCAAAGAAGTCTTGACCCCTCCTCAGCTATACTTCAAAGACCCCCGAGCACTCCTCCCCTCGCCTTTGTGTGGCCCTCTAACTTGGTGCTTGTGTTTTTGAAAGACAGGCCCCAATTTTTTTTATATTTTGTTTTTACCCCAACGCTCTTGCAGGGAGATTCCACCTCAGCTGTTGAAAGTCGCCCACCCTCCTTATTCTCCCTCTCTTTAACTTCCAAGTAACTAAGCACTAATGAA
Organism: Naso annulatus; assembly: GCA_029783625.1. Classification (NCBI taxonomy): domain Eukaryota; kingdom Metazoa; phylum Chordata; class Actinopteri; order Acanthuriformes; family Acanthuridae; genus Naso; species Naso annulatus. The sequence goes on along the minus strand of JAPZDX010000020.1, from coordinate 13,063,098 downwards.
GCCAGACACACCGACCACCTCAGCTGCAACAATCAGCAGGAAAAGCCCCCTCACAGCCTTTCGTGCCCTCCTTCCTCTTTCTCCTTCCCTCCTCCCATTTATCTGTCTCCCTTTGCCCCCCTCCTCCTCATTAAGCCACAATACAGCTGCGATGCTCCCACTGGTCCCATGCAGAATGGCATAGGAACTGAAAAACGCCTCCCTGTTTCTTTTCCAAGCAAACCAGCAACAGATGCTCCTTTTCAAGAAATATACATACAGTGGAGAGCCTTTTGCACTTCAGAGTTCCCACGTTAGCAACCAGAGGAGTTACTCCAATGCCTTTTTTGTTTTTTGTTTTGCAGCAGAATACGCCACAGACAGCAGTCGTCCCTGAACTTTCTTACCACGCTCTATGTTTTTCCTTCTATTACTTTTCTCCTTCGACAAAAAATAGCAATTGTCCCTGTTGTCTTATTTGTGTCTTTATGCACAATGTATTGTTTGTGCATTGATTAGTATGCTTTTAAGGTCTTCACAGCCTGTTTTTGTTCAGGGCGATGACTGTTTTAGAGAAAGAGATACAGTGGCTGAGAGGACAAACAAAACAACATACTGAGAGAGCTGGGAGCGAAGGGGAGAGCAGTAAGACTGAGGTTAAGTAACATCCAGAGAGATGTCCGTGGAGAGACAGGGAGACAACATATATAAAAAAAATCAATCTCTAAGAAAAGATCTTTGAAATAGACCCACTCACAAACACACTCCACACTCTCTCTCAGGAATGCTGTTTAGCCAAGTCTTACAGCAAGAGTTACAGCAACTCTGTCTCCTTTTGTACACAGTCCAAACAGATAATGCAGTAGACATAAAGATAAAATATGAAAAAGAAATATGTTGCAACCATGTCGGACAGAATATTCACAGACAACTGACATAAAGGAGGTACTGTGAATGCCACCACTCTTGGTGTAAAAGCTGGCTGTGAATGTGTGTCTGTAACACATTCAGTTTCTGATAAGCGCAAGGCATTCACATGTTATGTGCGTCCTCATGTGTGCATGTATTTGTCAATATTCTTTAACTTTTGTAGCCTTATCCATAGATACACGAAACTAATTTTTTAAGTCGCGTTTTTTCCTCTTTTGTTCCCCTCAAAAAATCCTGTCCACTCAAGCAACGTTTTAGATAAATCTCTGCCCAAAGAAAACATTAAAACACAATTTAAGCGTTGTCACGTTCCTGTCAAACGTGAGGGTTTGATGTACCTTAAACCCTGTAGAAAAGCTAATAAACAGTAAGCTATGTGCATCGAGCTATTATAGATGCATGCTTTAGGTTAAGTCTAGGTAAAGTCTATTGATAATTTTTCAAATTGTGTTTGAGTGTGACCAAAAGCATAGAAAAAGCTGTTTAAAAAAAAAAAAAAACCTGAATAAATGTGAACAAGGCCAGTGTCTGCACACTGAATGTGGATTTCTTAGTCACACTGTCTGCATAGCCTGTAGCATTTGTGCATCATGTGTGTCTGTTCAGGTTTATGTGTCTGCATATGACAATATCTGTCTTGAGATGCACTTGTGTTGCTGCTTGGATTTCCAGTTTTCATTTTGATGCTTGGTATTGTGTGTGTTTGCCCATATACCGTATCATTTATCCTCAATAACAGATGGGTGATAGAAGGGGAATTCCACTTTATTGCAGGGCTCCCTTCAGACCTGGAATGACACCCACAGGGTTTTCCATAACCATGCATTTATAACAATACACTGAGTTTGTCAGCTTGTGAAGATAATAACTATTGTTAGTGTATCACTGTTTGCCTCATAGACCCTCAGCATGCTAAAACATGTTATAAAACAAGCAAAAATGTTCTTCAAATTAGCCTCAGAGAGCTCATTCCAACTAACAACAAACAGGAAAATAAAATCACACTAATTTTTAGCACTGAGTTTGTTGAAGCTACAACATTTCAGCTATTCTCTAAAGCTAATAATTCTAGCTCATCAACCCCATCAAGGTTGTTATTATTTACCTTGGATTCAAGGGTGAAGTGTCACAAGGTTCATAAAAAAAAATAAAAATAAAAAACTGCTTAAAGATCTTCAGCAGCCTGTTCACTGATTCTCTATTCTTATAAATAGTAAGTTGCAAAGAGTTGCAGCTTTGCCAAAACATTACCAAGTATATTTTTAGGGTGAGCTTCAGACCTTCAACAAGGGTGATGGTGCATCACAGAAGAATTGGTCTCAGTTATTTGAAAGTGAAGTTTAAAGCTTTGATTGTAAAGGACAAAGAAAAAATGGAGTGCATCGCAAATCTTGCATAATGATTTGTCTTGCTGGAAATCGATGCCAAGAAACTTGACCCTTTTTTACATGACCTACTTAATTCATTCGGGCATGGTAAGCAGGCGCTCAGAGTGTTTGGCCACTGGTGCATGTCTCGGGGGGATGACCTCTCTCTAAACGCATGCACAAAAAAAAAAAAAAAGACACACCTACACATACATACACTCAGACAAACACACAGTGTGAGTACACAGGCAGACAGACTCACACAAGCACCTTTAAACAAACACACAACCTTACTCACATACACCCACGAACACTTGGCTCTATTGCTCTTTTGCAGTGGGTGATTTATTACACTAAACTAAATACCCATTGACACTTCATGCATTTAGCCATCTCATTGACCTAGCTCGTGATTATTGATTTCCTCTGTTCGCCTTCTTCTCTCTAGTTCTCGTAGGACCATCGTTTTAATGCCACAGCCAAGCTACGCCCATTCTCCCTCGCTCTCCCTCATGGCCTCCAGGGTCTTGGATGAATAGCCCTGTCTCCACTACAGCCTTAATTAAGATGCTTAGAGCTCAGATGGAAACAACTGGCCCGGGAGAACAAATTGGTGCCTTTATGGCAGAGTTTCGAGACAGTCGAATGTTCCATGGCAAACTTTGGACATTTAATTTTATTATAGATCTGTGTTGGCATTTAAAGTGGCAGGGTGGCTGAGTGATGTGATGGACCATCCTGTAATCAGAAGGTCACATGTTCAATCTCATGGATTTAGGTACCAAGCCCAGTGACAGCCATGGAAAGCAGTACTGACTTTTATTCCTTTGTCTGGTTTTATTTTGTTTTATTTCATTTCCCTTTTCATTGTCTTTAAAATGCTTCAATGCATTGCCATGTCTTATGCTAAACACTTTGAGTTGCTTTACTATTTGAAAGGTGCTATGCAAATAAATGTACCAAGCCTTGGCTTTGCTTGAAAAAAAAAAAATAAATAAATAAACAAATAAATAAATAAAAATAAAATAAACACTGTTTGTCTGATAGAAAAGGAGAACAGATCTGTCAGTGTACACACAAAAGATGTACACACAGAATCTCTATTTGAAACGATAACATTTAATCGTGGTGACCTCATTCAAGATCAAAAAATGCATTCGATTACAGTGTCTCAAAGCAAAGCTTTTACAGTCTAGTTTGCTTGCGCTCATTTAATGAAGCTGGTAATCAAAGTTTAGAAAATTTAATCCCATTTTATCCGGAGTAATTCACCCCCTGGGTACTGCAGCAGCACTGAAAGATGTAGAGGAGTGTAAAAACAGAAAAGCATGAAGGTTAACCAGCGACTTTTCCCTTTCTTTATTAGAGGACGTTGAGATCATCGCTCTGTAATTGAAGTGTAATTGGTTGTGAAGCAATGTGGCTGCTACTTCCAAACAGATATGAGGTAAACATGCTGTGGTGACTCGTTGGTGAGGAGGTGACAGGTTGCTGTAATTGTGATGAATTTTCAGTCCTACTCCCTGGCATTTCGCTACATTAACCAGAGATGAAAGGCGTGGCCTGGCAAAGGCGAGAGAATGTAATTGAAAACCCAAAAAGGAATGAAAAAATATCAGTTGCTTCTTTCTTTCTAGGTCCTAACCTCTGCCCTCTTTCCTTTACCATTCTTTTTAATCATGCAAAGTGACTGAATGCAGAATCTCAATAAACAAAATGTTCCTTTCTCTTCTTCTTACTTTTCAGTGGGAAGAGGTGAGTGGCTACGATGATGCCATGAACCCCATCCGGACATACCAAGTCTGCAATGTGCGTGAGCTCAACCAGAATAACTGGCTACGCAGTGACTTCATCCCACGGAAGGATGTACTGCGTGTATATGTGGAGATGAAATTCACAGTGCGAGATTGCAACAGCATTCCCAACATCCCAGGTTCCTGCAAAGAGACCTTCAACCTCTTCTACTATGAGTCTGACTCAGACTCAGCAACTGCCACCAGCCCTTTCTGGATGGAGAACCCTTATGTGAAGGTGGACACTATTGCCCCAGATGAGAGCTTTTCCATGCTTGAGTCTGGACGTGTAAATACGAAAGTCCGGAGTTTTGGGCCATTGTCTAAAGCCGGGTTTTACTTAGCCTTCCAGGACCTTGGTGCTTGCATGTCACTCATCTCAGTTAGGGTCTTTTACAAGAAGTGCTCCACCACTATTGCCAACTTTGCCGTTTTCCCAGAGACAGCAACTGGGGCTGAGGCAACGTCCTTGGTCATTGCTCCAGGTACTTGTGTCCCCAACGCCCTGGAAGTTTCTGTACCACTGAAGCTTTATTGCAACGGCGATGGGGAATGGATGGTTCCTGTTGGAGCCTGCACCTGCTCGGCTGGTTTTGAACCAGCCATGAAGGATACTCAGTGTCAAGGTGAGTGCTCTGTGGTGGTAGATAACTCTAGGAGTTCTAGAGGAAGAGAAGTATACTTCAGCAGGGTAGAGGGATGGTAGGGATTTCCCTATGGTGATCAATAATGTATCACATTATTACTGCAGAGAAAAGTTATTTGCATGTTGGGCACATAGTATCTGATGTTTCTATGCAGAGCGAATTGCAATGAGCCAGCAGGCAGGGGTCAAAGTCTTGCTAAAGGATGTGCTTCATCTGGACACGTGGGCACACATCGATTATATGTATTAAACCAGTAATGTTTTGGCTACAGGTTACATCCTCTATTGCTAGTTTGTCCAGCTGCCACATTATTATGAGCCATTTATTTGCCTTGTATTCTTTGACACATTAATCCACTGACTGCAGGGTAAAATAATACACACTAGATGACACTGTCAGCAGGCGGCTGCTCACTCCTCTGACCTCAGTTTTGCCTGGCAGCTGGTAAATAAAAGGAAATGCAGGGGAGGCTTTCTGTTTCTGAGAGCTGGAGACCCTGTGATGGTTTGGGGTCTGATGGAAAACATGATTGGTTCGCAGAGGTTGAGAGCAAGGTGATTTTAAACAGGAAGGTCTTGGCTGAAATGGAATGCAGGTGACAGCAGGATAAGAGGGGTGGGTAAATGGAAAATGTGCTCGTGTTGAAGGGTATGGGGGCGTCAAATTAGGCGTATGGTGCATAGGTCAAATGGAGACAGCAGAGTGTGAGAGAGAGAGGGGAGCTGGCAGGGTTATTGATCAGGAAGGTTGAATCTGAGGTGTCTGGGCATGAACAGTTTATGTAGTTTGTGCGTCATCCCAGCCTGCCTGGGTTCAGAGGGCTCATTACTCTTCTCATAGCTGTGAGTGATGAGTCTGAGAAGACCTTTTGTTCACCACCCATATTGGTGATCAGACTGGGTGGATACTTTACACTCGCAGCGTCTGGCAGATCCTAAATATTAAATGTGTGCTCACACTTATAAGTGTGTGTGTGTGTGTGTGTGAGAGAGAGAGAAACAGAGAGAGAGGGAGAGAGAGAGAGAGAAAGGGAGAGCACATACTAAATCTAAAGCATGTTGTGTGTGTGTGTGTGTGTCTGTGTGTGTCTGTGTATGTGTGTGTGTATGTGTGTGTATGTATGTGTGTGTGTGTGTGTGTGTGTGGTTAAAAACTCATTTGTTTGTTCCTGGCAGCTCAAGGTTAAAGCCCTAGTGACTGGGCCCTGATAAAATGTTCTCTAATCAAGCTTCACTTGAAACCACAAGGGATAAATCTCTCTCTTCATCTCTTCTCACAACACCTCTTCTCACTTCTCCTTGTGTCCTCTCTCCCTCCATTTTACTCCATAGTCATTGCTCATCATCTATTTTCTGAGACTCTTCCTTTGTCTGCTTTTTTGTCCACGTTCCAACATGTAGCGTCTCCTCCAGCACCCTTTCTCTATGGGTTTTTACCTCTCCTTCTCCCCTTCCTCCTTAATCTGAAGGCCGTTGCTCTCATTAATACCCCACCAGTGTTACAGTAAGGATGTCTGAATTAATATTAATCTATGAGCCTTTTTTTTTTTTTGCTTTCCACTCGTTTGCTGCACATTTTTCACCCCCAATATTCTTTACTTTTTTCTTCATGCTCCACACTTTCCAATTTCAGCATACATTCTAATCAGTTCCTTAAGCTCTATGTTCTGCATGAGAGGATAAGACACAGGGGAGTGGGGAAGAGGGGGGCAAAGCGCCTGCAGGATTAGCATTTTCTATGCCTCCACCTCTTCCACCTCTCCCTCCCTATTTCACTAGCCCCTTGTCTCTCTTTCTTCCTCATTCTTTAGTGGTTCCTCTGGGGGGGTGGGGTGGATTAAAGGAAAAGGATGACCCCTTTACTTGCTGGAAGTGATTGATCAGCACTTTCAGCCCTTCCCTGAAAAAGAAAAAGAAAAAAAAATCTAATTGGAATGGTCCCCTTCACATCATCTGTTAGGCTAAAATGTTCAAAAACCAATATTCATCGCCTGCGAGCTGAGAAACTGCTTGTAGTTTATTTGGTGTCGAGTGAACTTCCGTGATGCACGGGTCATGATAACAAGTCCAAGACGGTGTTCTCCCACCTGTTAAAACCCGAGGTCCTTTCTTATCTGTTTATCAAGCAGTGCTTCCTGTTAGCCAGTGGTGTGAATGACTCTGATTAATGGTGGAAGAACAAATACACACAGTGCTAATGTACACCGTGCAGTCAACTGGTGGTTTTGTGCTAATATTGAACTTTGAGAAACGGAAAAAAACAGCAGTAGCAGGAAGAAGTCTGCTGTGGATTTGAGCTCCATCCTTGGTTGTTTTCAACGGGGAGTGAAAAATACACAAAGGAGCTAAGATGATAATTATCATTCATGGGAACAAACACAGCAGCGTGTCCTTGACACTGACGAGCTAACACACTAGTGGGTCAGCTAATCAACTGCCCCTGTAAATTTCGTCTGTCTCACCTGTTCTCGTCTTTTTTTATTAAGCACTGCGGCCGACTCATTCATCTTTTAACGAGACAGTTTATCAAAGATATGGAGCCTGCCAAAGTGTTCTGGATCACAGTGCCGCTGTCAGTGTTTCCCTGTACGTCTGCAACTTATCACCTGAGTTATAAACGTCCAAACAGCTGCTATAAATGGAGATAGGGCATTTACAAAGGCTTGCAGTGTTTTCATCTGACTAACTGGGCTTCACCAATAAAGAACCTTTTTAGGTAAAACAATGCTAAAGGTAGTTTTGTGCAGGTCTGCTCAGAAAATAATTCTAAAGAGAGAGAGGTGCAAGCATATATTTTAAGAAAAGCCTTTGAACATGAAGTGCACTGGAGTGACTTGAAGCCAGGATGGTGTGTGTGTGTGTGTGTGTGTGTGTGTGTGTGTGTGCGTGTGTTTGTACAGACATGTAACTTTGTACAGTGGTGCTTATACAGATATTTGTGTACACATCAGCATGTGTTATGTGTGCCTCTCTGATTCTCTGCGCAAATATTTACAGTATACGTACGTATTTCATGAAAAACTGAATTCAGAGGAAACCCACATGTCAGAGTTTTGGCTCTGAGGGTTGTGTATGTAATTTGGGTTGACAAGTCTCTTCGTGTGATCAGGGTTTTTTGCAAACAGTTATATGCTGCTGAAAGGCCCCCCTCTCCACTGCAGCTTACTGAAATGCACTCTCCATAAGTGAGGGAGAGGGGAACATGTAGGGTTAGGAGGAGACAGAAACCAATCATGTGCATGTGCACACATGTACATAAACAAACACATGCTAAACACATCAAATAAGACGTTGTATTCATTTTTACCATTGAGCTGGAGCAGTGCTTCAAATGTAGACAATCTCACCATAAAATATACATTAAGACATAACAAGTACATCCTGTTGTAAACACTTACATACTAAACCTATGGATTACTGTTAAATTGTGTATTTTCATTCCAGATTGAGAGCTTCTGATCACTGATGCAACAACAGTTTTACTTTAGATTGTAATACTATCCTTCAGCTGCAAGTTTTTATTTACACTTTTCTTAATATACTTTTTTTTCTCTCTCTTTTGCAATCAGCTTGCAGCCCCGGCACCTTCAAGTCTAAGCAAGGCGACAGCTTCTGCCAGCCCTGTCCAGCCAACAGCCGAGCTAGCTCGGGAGCATCTAGCGTTTGCTCCTGTCGAAACGGCTACTACCGCTCAGACACTGATTCTCCAGAATCCCCGTGCTACAGTAAGTAAAGACTGATTTTAAGTGACTTTATTGCATCAGCATGTTTTAAAGTCATTAAAAGGAGAAATGTCATTACGATCCTTTTGATGGATTGATTTACATTCTAAGTGGAGACAGGGGTTTATACCTCATATTCAGACAGTAATTAAATGAATGGGTAACCACAGAACAAAATTCTTGACTGCTTATGGTCTTCCAAATGTTCCTCTCTGAACAGTGCCCTCAGTGGCTGATAGAAGCCCTTAGGAGTAGGTTTCCCACCACACCACACAGATGGCAAACAAGTCTGCTTGCTTTCCCAACATTATCCAAAGCGTTATCATCAGACCTCTTCGTCATGTGAAGTCTATCTATTCTCAATGTTGCCAGCAATGAACAGACAGACAGAGGAAGAATTTTTTCTTGTAGCAGGGCCTTCGTTAAGAGCAAACACGCACACGATAGGAGCTAATTCATTCGCTATTGAAGTGAGAAGATCCTTTTTTCTGTTGCTGGGGTGGAGGGCTGATTCTCCCACAGTGCAGTGAGAGATAAGGCTCTGGTAATTGGATAAAGAATTGCCAAGGCTCTGCCAATAGTTTGTCTCCCCCCCCTAGCACTTTACACACACACACGCACACACAGTGGAAATTAGCATGCAATTCAAATTTGAACTCCTGTCCTCTTTTTTTTTTTTTTCCTGAAGAACTGCTGGAGCAGTCTCTTGTTATATGGAAGAAAAAATGTTCTTGTTAATGCATGAAAAATGTACTAATACCCCAGCGCAAGGAAAATTATTGGGTCATGAATTGTGTTGATAGTAGCTATGGGATAATGAATGAATGTGGGGATAATGATATGTAAACTGTGTTTTGCCGTATGAATCTCCTTCTATTGTCAGTATGTCTCTGAACTGTCACCAAGGCAAATTTCTTTACACCTATTGTGCACAGAGATTAAATTCATTCTGATTCCAAACCTATTTTCCTCATCTCATCCACACTTTACCTCCCTTTTCACAGCTGTTCCTTCCTCACCACGCAATGTCATCTCGAGTGTGAATGAAACCTCGCTCGTACTGGAGTGGAGTGAGCCACGTGACTTAGGGGGCCGTGACGACATCTTCTACAACGTCATCTGTAAGAAGTGTCTGCCGGAGAGGGGGATGTGCTCGCGGTGCGACGACAATGTCGACATCTCTCCACGCCACCTTGGTTTGACTCAGCGCCGTGTAGCAGTCCGTAACCTACAAGCCCACACACAGTACAGCTTTGAGATCCAGGCGGTCAATGGCGTTTCTAACAAGAGCCCCTATACGCCTCAGTTTTCCACTGTGAACATCACCACAAATCAGGCTGGTAGGTAGAGCTGCAGCCTTGTGGCTACCTGTCATAGATCAATACTGAACTTGTAGGCACTGCCAACTTTCAAAGACTGGGGAAAGAAACAGAGGTATTTCAGAGAATACAGTCTGCGCTGAAGAAGTGGAGATCAATTCTTGTATGCATGTAGGAGTATGTTACATATTTTCCCTTTGAACAGGGATTGAGAAGGAAGACATTCTTCTGAATGAGCTTAGAAAGGGACCTTTTTTCACACGCCCACAGCATGCTCTGTGCTAACACTGCTGCAAATAGCAATAGCGAGGCAGTGTGTATTCAAAGTGTTGAACCCTCAGTATTCTAGCTGCCCACTGATTCCAACCCACTGCTCCTCCAGCCCACAGCAACAATGATAACTAGGCCAAATGTAGCAATCATTGCTCAGATGAAATTTTATGGCTTGGGAAGTCTGAAACCCAGTCGATGCATTTAAGGAATATCTTAAGGTGGCATTAAGCATGTGTTCCTTGAAGCACTAAGGTGTAGAATGTAAATTGAATTTCAGGGTTAATGATTTTTAATTAAAATAGACGGATAAGTATTAGGGTTAGAAAACTGATATGTTGGTAGGTCATATTGTTTTTATTATTAAAGAAATGTAGTAATTTATTTCGTTCAGTTTGGCCTAAATGACCTCAATAAAGTTTCAGTGCTGTTAAGCTTACCCTTCACTTTTGTTCAACGAAGTTGGTGTTTTTATTGAGGCTCCTACAGGACTCATGGATGTGTTTAGTCGCTATGTTAAATTTGCTGTTACTGCAGGCTTAAACAATACCAAGGATTATCCCTGGCTCCTTTCCCCATCACTTTTCTCTTGGCCTCATCACCTCTAACCTTCCTGCTCCTATAATCTTTAGAAATGCCTTCTGTTTGTGGGTCTAGGACCCAAAGGCCCAACAGGTCCCCTAGTAAGGTCGTCTTTATTTTATAAGGGGTCCAGCGCTGGGCTAACAGGGAACACTGTCCATTGGTGCTTGGAGTCAGTTGGATGCAGAGAGAGAGGGTAAGGAAAAGGAAGGGGCAAGAGAGCATCAGCAATGATCAGATTATCTCCTGGTGTTGTCCCAAGACCATCCCTGCATGTGCATTCACCTTTTAAGAACCAAAATAAATACTAGAGCGGTGATAAGCCCCAGAGGCCACCTCCATGGTTACTGCAACGTCTTCTCCTAGAGGAGGGCCCCTAATCCCCTGGCTGGAGTAACCAGGGGATCTGTCTAGAAAGCATTGTCTTCTGGGGGAGAAAGAGAGATGTGGAGGGTCTGGTGGGATGGGGCTGCCTTGGGAGGGAAGAGAAGGTTTGGGGCGCAAAGAGAGAGAAAGAGAGAGAAACAGAAGGATTTCTGGCAGTAGACGGAAAAAGGAAATGCAAGGGGAGGATCAAATAACTAAAAACTGAGGATTAAAGCTTGAAGGGAAAGAGTAAGACTGAGAGTGAACAGAGATGGAAGTCTGCAGTGGTGAAAATGGAGGATGGAACGTGAAGAACTAAAGAGAACAGATGAAATTAAAGAGACTGTGTGAGCTGTAAACTTCATTTTTAAAGGGACAATACCACTGGAGATAGACAGTTAAAGTTATGAAACAAAAGCAAAGGAATAGACTGGGAGGAGGGGTGAGTCAGAGGTATAGAACAAGCCTGAACTCAGAAAAGAGGAAAGAGTGGCAGACAGCACTTGGCCATTAATAGCCACGTGTGAACAAGCATAAAAAGCTCATGTGGGTGGATTGCCAGCGTTCTTTATGCTCTCCTGTAAGTTTGTGTTTCCACATATCAATGCATGCATGTCCATTTGTGTATTTATGTGCTCATTATATAAATTGTGCAGTTGGTTCTGTGTGCACATTTGCTTCTTTGGAAACAGAACACACAGGACAAATAATTATTTACACTACGACTACAAAGAAGGTTTCAAACAGAGGAAAACATGACTTCCTCTAAAGGTGCAGCAGTAGTCCAGCAAGCATGTGGTTAAACGGCTCTGGGTGGGAGAATCTGAGCATTAGTGGGGAATGGTTCTGCATACTAACTATTGGCCAAAGCTCTCCACAAAGCCCACTGCCGAAGACTTTGTATTTAGGCTTCTGTGGACACACAAAGGGCGTAGAACTTGAAAAGACACAATAGAGAAAACAATTATTAAACCAGATTTTCTTTATTTGTTTCATCCTGTGTAGCTCCGTCTGCAGTGCCCACAGTTCACCTGATGGCGGCCACAGCGAGCACCATGAGTCTGTCCTGGCTGCCTCCAGAAAAACCCAACGGAATCATTCTGGATTATGAGATTAAATACCATGAGAAGGTAAGCAGCAATGTAAGTCAACGCCTCTAATTCAATCCAATTTTATTGACTTGCATGGTCTCTGTTTCATCTGTGTTTCTGTAAATGTGGAAAACAATGTGTTAGCTGATAAACACATGGCTGCAGCGAAGCAAGTTACCATTTCCAATCATTGCTGGTGCGATCATCCTCCCCTACTTATTTCCTGCTTTACATTCTTCTATCCCTCCTTCCTTTGCCTCTTTCTCTTCTCCAAATCCTTCCCCATGTTTTTATTTCACTCTACCATTTTCAGCATCCATAATTCCATCTCTCCCCTGCCCTCCCTGTCTGCTCAATCCATGCATTAGAAAGTTTCTGTATTTCCCAGGGGCCAAGAGAGTTGTGACTGAATTTGCCTCAGGGAGAGAACAAAGGCAGTCAGTGTATATCTGCTCTGTTGTCTTGTCCCTCTCCCGTCTGATTAACACATCAGCTACAATTTGTCTCTCTCAATTTCGCTCTCCCACTCTTGTCTCCATGCTTCTTTCACATGCCTGTATGGTTAGATTGGTCAGCGATGTCAGGGAGTGTAGAGCATCTGAGGGGGAATGATGATGAATGGGACTTCACATATGCTGCTATTGGTATTGTTGTCATCACTGACTGTCTTTGTGTCTGCAGGATCAGGGTGAGGCCATCGCCCATACCATGACTGCCCAACGGAGCAATGCCCACATTGAAGGTCTAAAGGCTGGTACGCCTTATGTGGTGCAGGTCCGTGCCCGAACAGTGGCCGGTTACGGCCGTTACAGCAGCCCAGCAGACTTCAGCACCAACCTGCAAAGTATGTTACTCCCAAGTATGTTACTTCATCACCCAGGAACATAGTGAGATATTGTGGCTTAGCTGCAATACCTCTGTAATAGTGCTAACATAATGGGGGCTCAAAATCTTAAGAGCTAGACGGTGCTATACCGATGTTTCATGCAAAAAGAAATTAGGTCTTTACAAAGAAATTGAATCGTGATCTTGTTAAAATCTGCCAATTCTTAGCAATGAGTCGAGGTATCAGTTACACTCTTGGCTTGACATAACTAAGCATTAATTAAGAAAAAAATAAAAGAACAGAAAAGTCTATTGTACAGTTCTCATGCTGTAATTAATTTCTGACTTGCTTTCTGCTTAATACAACCTGAAAAACACAAGGACACATTTTCACTGATAAAAGCAAACAAATCTCAAGGAGGCATGAGAGGCGTAAGGCTTATGGCAGAGCACAAAACGGCAGTCTTCAGCTATGCAAATGAATTGCAGCTAATCTGGGTGTATGTTTGTGACAAATTGGTCAAGTAACTTCTTTCTCTCCTTGACCCCAAAAGCTGACCCTCCAAAGTCATGGCAGGAGCAGCTACCACTCATCGTGGGATCAGCCACCACCACCTTGGTCTTCATCATTGCAGTGGTGGTCATCGCTATAGTCTGCCTCAGGTCAGAATATAACTCCTCTATTGCCTCTTAAAAAGTCAGAACGTGTAAGAGACGAGAATAATCAACTTAGGAAGCAATGGTAAATGACTGTGTGGCAAAACACACTGTTTCATTTTCTTTTGTTCGGTCTGCAAAATATGTTCAATCAGCGAGGTCTTGCGAATTTTGTGGAAGTTTTTGTTGAAGTTGAAAAAATTAAGTCAGCTTTAATTGTCAACTTTGTTTGAATGTCCTCGAAACCACCCCAGAACAGTGTCAGTGGATTGCTATGCCACCTGTGAGGCCACTGAATGCCAGATTAGCCTTCTAAATCTGTGAGTAGAAACCACTTTGGCCAAAATGCTACTTTGCTCACTGGACGCAGCATGGTAGAGCAGCTGTTGGGCCTGATAGGCCAACCCTCATGGCCCAGCACTCAGAATCAACTGTGAGGTTGCCCGACCACAAAGAGCCCAGATGCGTCCCTGTCTGCTGGGCCCAATTGACTGGGAAGATGCGAGCGGCTGCTCAGACCTTTCAAAAAGTCAGACACTGCATCAGCTTGGTGTATCCACACTCGTTTATCCTTATAGCACTCATTTGTCAGGCAGTAAATGCAGTGTGTGTGTGTATATGTGTGAAAGGTTGGCACCCACCGCTGACTGGCGCCCACTGGGTTCCCTCCACAAGCCAGTTCAGGCAGCGGCTGACAAGCGTGGGCATCGGTCACGCTAGACTGAATAATAATCTCCCTGGCTCCCCTCCTCTCCGTCTCCCTCTTGCCTCTTCGTTCTCTTCTATTTTCACACCGCTTCATTGTGTCTCTCTCAGGGTCTTGGCTTAGCTGCTGCTCGACTGCCACAGAAGAAGTCGGAGAAAATAGTAATAATACAAAAACACAGAGCTTCGGCATATTCTACTGCTGAATTAGAATTTGAAATAAGATGGTAATCACCATCGGGCATTATTGCCCTGGTTACTGGTTAGACAACAAAGGAAGCACATTAACATGTAATTTCAACAACCCAGCCCCCTCGCTCTGTCATCGTCTTGGTGCCCCCCCCCCCTATTTGATGCAGAAGGGACACATGCACAGACACTGAGAGACATGAGAAAAAAAAGAGAAAACAAGAGCAGAGAAATGGATAAAAAAGGGAATAAGACAGACAGCAAGGGAGCGAGAGCCCATGACAAGAAAATAAGAGACAGACTGAATTGAAATGAACAGTCTACTGTCTGTAGGGTGAGGATGGGGAGACAGCTGAGCTTGCTGTTTAAGTCTGCTTTTGTCTGCTGGCTGCTCATTTTGGGGGTACCAGGAGTGAATGGCTCTCACTTGCTGCTTCAGACAATAGTATGATATCCTTTTGTTTAGGCCTGCGTTACAGTCTCCAAGTATGAATCATTTTACCACCAGACGTTGATCCAATCTTTATCTACAGTGCATCCCTCGCTTGCAATGCAAAAAGATAAGACGTCTTCACCAAGCCACATCGTAGTGTGGCTGCATCTCTGCAGACATTATTAGGGATCCGTTTTCTTCTCGTGCCTTTGTTCCTCTTTCAGTATTTGCACCATGCTGTGTGGACTCCATGTGACTCAGCTTGGCTTTTCATCTTTCTCAACAGAAAGCAGAGAAACGGTTCAGAGTCAGAGTACACAGAGAAACTGCAGCAGTACAGTAAGTCTCTTTGCTGAGATGCCCCTCCTTTTTTTTTTTGCATTATTAACATTTCAACAGCAGTATTTCCATATTTCACCTTACCTATGAATGAGCCTCCAAACCATTAGCTTGACGGATCTTGCTTTGATCCTTGATCTTGAATTTGGTTGAAGAGTGTGTTTTCAGAACATTAGTAGAAATTGAAATTTTGCTTGACAGCATAGATTCACTTTCCTGTTCTTGCCACTGAATCCCCAATAGTAACGCCGGGAATGAAGGTCTACATCGATCCCTTCACATACGAGGACCCCAACGAGGCGGTGCGCGAGTTCGCCAAGGAGATCGACGTCTCCTGCGTGAAGATCGAGGAGGTCATCGGCGCAGGTAACCCACCAAAGCTCCTGAGCTACAGGGGGAAGACTGCTAGTCACCTCCAGGCCATTCCGTTAGAGGACTTCACACCAAGCGGTACTTTCACTCAATTCATCGCTAGCCCTCTCCTTGCCCCCTCCCCTCCCACACTCGTCACCTCCTAGGAACCCCTGTCCAGTATTATAGTTGTGTCTAGCACTCACCTGTGTTTTAAACATTACCAGCTACAGTATGTCCAATTTAAAGTGTGACTCAGAGTCCTAGCACCATATTTTTTTTTTTACCATGTGCAGTTAGAGTAGCTATATAGCTTTTTGTATCATAGATTATCATTTCACCCATGTTAAAAACAGAGCCCAATCCTGGATCAAGTGAGCTGCTGTAAAAGGACATTTACCACAGTATTTAAAACGACATTTTTAATTTAATAAAAAATCTTGTTGAATCTAATGGAAGCGGATTTTGGACACCGCAAGCCCAGTACATACAGGATATATTTCTCAAGGGGACATTTTAATCCTGTGCAAGCACATGTGTGCGGTTTAATTTTCTCTTATCTCTCTGGTATTAAATACATCCCAATTGTTTTTGGCACCACACTGGCCTTCCATTTTTCTTACTTCCAATACAGATCTGTGTTTTAAGATCAAAGTGGGTTTGCACTTGAGGTGGGGGGGGGGGGGCGGGGCG